>JANAVB010042617.1:7585810-7709350 GCA_029216955.1 Iris pallida
CTCCTCTCCTCTCTCGATTTAGGGTCTGGGCGGCACGATTGGGGCCGGGCCGTCCGGGCTTGGCGGCTGGCTTGGGTCGGGGGCTGGGCGGTGGGCTTGGGGCAGAGGCGTCGGGGTCTGGGAGGCGGGCTTGGGGTTGGGGCGTCGGGGGCTGGGCGGGGGCGTCGGGTCTGGGAGGCTGGCTTGGGTTGGGGCGTAGGAGGCTGGGCGGCTGGCTTGGGTCGGGGTCTGGGCGGTGGGCTTGGGGCGGGAGCGTCGGGGTCTGGGAGACGGAGGGCTTGGGGCGACGGCTGGACGGTGGGCTTGGGGTTGGGGCGTCGGGTGCTTGGCAGCTGGCTTGGGTCGGGGGCTGGGCGGCTGGCTTGGGTCGGGGGCTGGGCGGCTGGCTTGGGGGGGGCGTCGGGGCTGGGCGGCTGGCTTGGGGGGGGGCGTCGGGGGCTGGGCGGCTGGCTTGGGTTGGGGGCTGGGCGGCTGGCTTGGGGGCGGCAGCGTCGGGGGCTAGGCGGCTGGCTTGGGGCGGGGGCTGGGCGGCTGGCTTGGGTTGGGGGCTGGGCGGCTGGCTTGGGGCGGCGGCGTCGGGGGCTGGGCGGCTGGCTTGGGGCGGGTACGACGGGGCTATTTGCAACCGACGCACACCCATAAGCACTCTTTATATATATATGCAACCGAACTACTGGGCGGCGGGCTTGGGGCGGCGGGCTTTGGTCGGGGGCGGCGGGTGGCTTTGCTTCTCAAATTCATCTGAGTTTATATATTGGCTAAATAATGTGTTATCCATATTGGGTGTTCCATTAGTTTGGTGGTGTTTGGATTAGTAAATGTGAATATATATGGGGTTTGGATTCATGGTGTATATGTTCACTGTCTCAAGGACAGTGCGAGTTCTATCAGTTGTGTGCTTCTGTATAGATGTATATATCTATACATCTAGCTGTGATATACATATGTGTATGTGACAATCTCAGTTAGCGACGGACTAGTTACCGGTTAGCGACGGATATTTCCAGCTCTATTAATTGCATTAATCTACGGTACGACATGGTGACGGATATTCCCTGCAGCCATTCGACTGGCGAGGCAGAAACTATGTTGCCGTAGATAAAGTTGCCTGTCCTCCGACCCTCATCCCTCGGCAATGATGATACGACGACCTATCACTATATCTTATATAGTGGTAGATGATGTCTTAGTATTACATTAGTGAGTTCATCTTGATTCTGTTACGTACGTCCTTCAGATACTAGATACGATAAGGTTAACATATACTACATGATATGTATACAGAATATAGATGATTCACACTAATGTATGCTAGAATGAATCTTGGGTTGTATTCTGAGCCATCCGTTCTCACACATAAAACACATAGGGATTAGTAGTGTGAGAGCGCCAGAGAGAGTGAGAGCGCCGGAGGGGGGAGGAGGAGAGAGTAAAATGGTACGACATGGTGAAGTAGTACTGTATTTTGGCTCCAGTTCCAGCTCCATTTGATCTACGGTACGACATAGTGATCAGGACATAGTACCTGCAGCCATTCGACTGGCGAGGCAGAAACTATGTAGCCGTAGATAAAGTTGACTGTCTTCTGACCGGAAGTTCTATTCATCCAGCACCGGTAGCTAGTGAGACCGAGGGGACTCTTCATGCAGTCCTTGCAAGGGACGACAGCTCTTCTCGCGCCAAAAATCTCGCTTTTTCGAGGTGGTTGCGTGAACGTATCACTGAGCGTTTGCGTGAGCAGCGTGGTTCTCATTAGCTATTAGTACTTATTTGTATTGGACTATTTGTATTGGGTTATTTTTGTATTAGACTATTTGTATTGGACTACATATTGAGTTGTTTTTGTATTAGACTATTTGTACTGTCCTCCGACCCTCATCCCTTGGCAATGATGATACGACAACCAACAAGAGAGAATACTAGATCCATCTCAGTATGACGTATACTCTGATATATCACAATTATAAGAATGATATCAGTAGTGGGATTGAGTGCTGGAGGAGATATTATTAGAGAATACGTCCTACTCAGATGGGTCTCCCACCGTTACTAATTTTTTCTGACAGCATAGTAGATGTGCTCCGTCAACAGATTCTTGCTCCGAGCCAAAACTTTGTCCCGGAGCTCAAGTGGACATCCTTCGTGTAGAGCTCGAGTGAGAGGTTCCTGACAGCATGGTGGTCTCATTTGTCAAAGTATCCCTGCTCATCCCACATTGGTTGTGGGACGAGCACGGATACTTTGACAAAGGAGACCACCATGCTGTCAGGAACCTCTCACTCGAGCTCTACACGAAGGATGTCCACTTGAGCTCCGGGGCAAAGTTTTGGCTTGGAGTCAGATTCTGTTGACGGAGCACATCAACCATGCTGTCAGAAAAAAATAGTAACGGTGAGAGACCCATCTGAGTAGGACGTATACTCTGATAGTATCCCCTCCAGCACTCAATCCCACTACTGATATCATTCTTGTAAAGGTGATCTCTCAGAGTATACGTCCTACTCAGATGGATCTTTCAGGGTATCCTCTCCGGTTGGTTGTGTTCTGAGCCATCCGTTCTCACAGAGGGTCCTATTTTGAATTCTATATTTTGTATTTTGGTTTCTGTATTTTGTATTTTGGTTTCTGTATTTTGGATCTACGGTACGACATGGTGATCAGGACATAGTCCCTGCAGCTATACGTATGTGCATATTTGGTCTATGTGATTCTTGGATAATTGGTGTGCATTATATATTGGTTTGGTTTATGCATATTTTTGTGAACAAGAAAAGTGTTGCACCATATGTATAGAACATAGATGATTCACACTAATGGTGATCAGGACATAGTCCCTGCAGCCATTCGACTGACGAGGCAGAAACTATGCAAGTAGCCTTAGATAAAGTTGACTGTCCTCCGACCCTCATCCCTCGGCAATGATGATACGACAACCTATCACTATATCTTATATAGTAGTAGATGATGTCTTAGTATTACATTAGTGAGTTCATCTTGATTCTGTTACGTCCTTCAGATACTAGATACGATAAGAACATATACTACACCATATGTACAGAACATAGATGATTCACACTATTGTATGCTAGAATGAATCTTGGCTTTTGTTCTGAGCCGTCCGTTCTGATCAAGCATCTTCCTTCTCCTCGTCCTCCACCATGCCTCTGAACAAATCTGCTCCTCCCTCTTCTTCCCTTCTTCTTATTTGACTCTCTCAGCAACATACGACATCCACCTCAAGTGTAGAGTCGGGGGAGAAGAAGTGGACAGGAAGAGGAGGGGAAGCAGCACAGCCGGCGGCATGACCTGGAGGAAGTACAGAGGTTTTCTTCAACAGCCGTAGGAGAACTATAAGGATATATCTTTTTAGCGACATGTCATCTTGTCAAAGACCCTTCATGTGAATATCATGTTACCGCGGTGTCGGAAGACTAACATGTTAGTCTTCCGACACCGCGGTAACATGATTGTCACATTAAGGGTCTTTGACAATATGATATGTCGCTAAAAAGATATATCCTTATAGTTCTCCTACGGCTGTTGAAGAAAACCTCTGTACTTCCTCCGGGTCATGCCGTCGGCTGTGCTGCTTCCCCCTCCTCTTTCTGCCCACTTCTTCTCCCCCGACTCTACACTTGAGCTGGATGTCATATGTTACTGAGAGAGTCAAATAAGAAGAAGGGAAGTAGAGGGAGGAGCAGATTTGTTCAGAGCCATGGTGGAGAAGAGGAGAAGGAAGATGCCTGATCAGAACGGATGACTCAGAACACAAGCCAAGATTCATTCTAGCATACATTAGTGTGAATCATCTATGTTCTGTACATATGGTGTAGTATATGTTCTTATCGTATCTAGTATCTGAAGGACGTAACAGAATCAAGATGAACTCACTAATGTATGCTAGAATGAATCTCGGGTTGTGTTCTGAGCCATTCGTTCTGATACTTGGCAATTAAGCCATTCGACTGGCGAGGCAGAAACTATAAGGCTACTTGCACGTTCTTCTAACTTTAAATTACAAGATTACTATATTAGGTTAAATAAATCACTAACCTCATCACGGTGAGTCTTGGTGTAGCACTCAAATGTGGGGCACCTGTAATCTATGTGAGTTCATCTTGATTCTGTTACATCTTTCAGATACTAGATACGATAAGAACATATACTACACTATATGTACAGAACGTAGATGATTCACACTAATGTATGCTAGAATGAATTTTGGGTTGTGTTCTGAGCCATTCGTTCCCATACTTGGCAATTAAGCATGTGAAATAGAACTGATTATGTTTAGTTTGTCTTACGATACAGATTTTCACATCCAAATTGAAATGGATCGTTACTTCGTTGATCGTACATGGGTGTACTATAGCGGATCAACCTCCTGGACCGTAGGTACTTATAAGTATTGACCGTATCAGATTAGTATCGATCTATCATTTTGGTATGGGCCGTATCGGTTGGTATTGGTCTTAGCGAATTGGTATCGTCCTATCCGATATGTATCGGCCGTATAGCTAGGATTCATATTGGCCTTATCGATTTGGTATCTGTCATATCCGATAGGTATCAGCCGTGTTAGATTATTATATACCATTTCGGATTAATTTTGTAGAAGGTTTAGTAACAACTGTACTTGGATTTCTCTCTTCTAGAGCTAGATTACCATTACAAGAGAGTCACGAGAGCGTAAATGGCCAGTTACAAAACATACATACTTCCTTTTCAATCTCGCTTTTCCTGATAGAAAAGGAAGTATGTATGTTACTGTAACTGGCCAATCACGATCTGGTGATTCTCTTGCAATGGTATTCTTGCTCGAGAAGAGAGAAATCCAAGTACAGTTGTTACTAAACCTTCCATAAAACTAATCCGAAATGGTATATAATAATGCAACACGGCCGATACATATCGGATATGACCGATACCAAATCAATAAGGCCAATATGAATCCTAGCTATACGGCCGATACATGTACATATCGGATATAGGACGATACCAATTTGTTAAGGCCAATACCAATATGATACATCCTATACCAATCCGATAGACCGATACAGGCTTGATACACTAGATACTAAGTACATCTGGCCTATACCAGCGGATCCACAAATTACTGCACGATAGGCCCAACGACTCCAGTTACATCCGGTTATTGGTGAGTACATGATTACATAGTAATTCTGTTAGTCTTGTGATACAGATTTTTACTCATGCTACCAACGTCACAACTTTTCCAGTGCTGCTCCCTCTAATGATGACGAACGCAAAAAACCAACGTCACAACTTTTATAACTTGAGTAAATTTCTTTACCCTATATGAAAATTTCTGTTGTCAGAAAGATGGCTCCTAGGACTCGTCGAGGTGGTGCTGCTAGTCGAAGAAGGGGTCGAGGCAAGAAACCCTTGGAGGTCGACATGGAGGAAGTCTCCGTCGTCAAACAAGAGCCGGTGACTGTTAAGGAGAAGGTGTTACCAAAGGTCGAGGTCAAGGAAGAACCGATGACCATCAGGAAAGAGATTGCTCCCAAGCTTGAAGCTAAGGAGGAGCCACCGTCAGAGAGTAGTAGCATCGGGACCGACCCTCCTGTCCCTACAGAAGACCTCAACCAGATTGAGCCTTCGTATGCAAAGTGGCTGATAGAATGGTACATGCCTCAACGCAACTATCATCCCTGGCTGTGAGAATTCATCGTCTGACTTGTGGTCATTGTTGAGGCGAAAGTCGATTTTCCTATGTGTTTTGGAATATTTGTGAAAATTTTGGAATATTTGTGTTATGATCGGTCGCCAGGATTGGATATTAGGTTACTGTAACTGGCCAACTCTTTCCTATGTGTTTTGGAATATTTGTGAAAAATTTAGAATATTTGTGCAATGATCGGATTATAACAATGGATATTAGGTTACTCATCCGGATAATTGATGTCTATTTTATATTAATTTGGTTTGGTTTGGTCTATATGATTCTTGGATAATTGGTGTGCATTAAATTCGTATGTGCATTACTTGGTCTATGTGATTCTTGGATAATGTGACTGCATTATATATTTGGTCTGTGTGATTGTTGGATAATTGGTGTGCATTATATATTGGTTTGGTTTATGCATATATTTGTGAACAGGAAAAGTGCTGCAATTTTTTTTCCTAAAAAACCCAGTTAGCGACGGACTAGTGACCGTGTAGCGACGGATAATCCTAGTTTTCGACGGGTTGTCGACGGGTAATCCGTCGCTATCTGGAGTTTTTAAAATGTTTCCAGGCAGCGACGGGTTATCGACGGATTATCCGTCGGTAACGTTCTGGTGGTATAAGCTTCGACGGACTAGCGACGGAACGGCCGTCGCCAGGGCGACTGGTAGACAGCCGCTAATCAGTCGCTCTAAATAGTGATGGCGTAGCGACGGCAAATCCGTCGACATGGTTCTGGAAATACATGACAATTTCAGAACTATAGCGACGGATAATCAGTCAGAAATTCGTCGCTGTCGCGTCGCAGTAGCGACGGGTTAGCGACTACGATTCTGTCGCCATGGTGTTGGAAATGCCAAGCTTTTCCAGAACCTGCTCGACGGATAGTCCGTCAGTAATCCGTCGAAAAGCGGTCGTTAATTACCGACGCCTTACGACGCATTAGAGACGGAATGATACAATGTGATACGCTGTTACGACGGGTTTTCGACGGAAATGTACGTCGCTATAGCCTACACAGTTCAGTACTTAAAAGCTGAAGTGGACGAAAGTCCGTCGGACATCCGTCGCTAAGGCTTCGTATTGTAACGTCGAATATCTGTCGCTAGTCCGTCATGTGACGACAACTTAGCGACGGAAGGTTATTAGCGACGAGCTGATTGCCGACGGATGTTTTTGGCCAATATCCGTCGGTACTCGGTCGCTAATTGTATTTACCGTCATCTTAGCGACGGATGTGGCCGTCGCTAAAACGATAAATTTTGGTAGTGTAGCTCAAAATATTACATTTAAAAAAAAATAGCAAATTGAACTAAACATTTGGAATCCAGTATTAAGGGTTAATATGCACACAGTCTCAGATTTGACAAGTTCAAACACAAAACTCAACCAATTTCTTTAAGAAATGAAATCTTGTATATAATATATATGTGCAGTGATGTAAACAAAACTAATAACATGAAATTTATATTTGGATTACGAATTTAAACTGGAAAAGCAGAGAACCAATCTCTGATACTGTACTGTATCAGAAATATTGGGATTTTAAGAATTTATACATCAACAACATATTAATATGTATTTAGATAGGTTGGTAATCAAAATGTAGCATGCATACGTATCAGGCAAGTGTCTGTGTCCACTATATATATTCTCATGTCCCAATATACAAATCAAATTCTATATCAAGACCAACATTTAGATTCCTACCAAGATTATAAATTAGGTGATTGATGTAATCAAGACAGTTTTATTATTATTATTTAATACAAGAATAATAGCAAGAAGAAAATAACGATAAAATCTGTTTTGCTTATATGTTTAAAAGAATGAACCATTTTGAAACTAGAGCTATAATATCAAATCCAAGATAAGGTCTAGCAAAATTATCGATTCATTGTATTAAGAAGAAATTCATAGTAAGAAGTTACACAAAGGTTTATAATAACAGCTAAAGCTATACCTAAGTTAAATAATGAGAAGCAAAACAAAACAAAACAAACAATAATTCCCCTTTTTCGAGAAGGACTGAAACAAAAGTAGAGAAAACATGTTCAAAAACATTTAAGGTACAATCTGATAATCATATGCGTCTATCCAAAATCATGGTGCTCCAAGTCCTCGTCATACTAGTAAGCAAGGCTACGATAATCATAGAGTCCTCGACTAAGACACATACCTCTAGATTTATGGTATTTAAAATTTTTGCATTGCCGCATGCGACGGCAAAAACCTTAAATTTCCACACCCGAGAAATACGTCCAAAATCTGACTATATGTCCTCACTATGCCAGCTAACATGACTATCGAAGATTCTAGATCCCATAACTGAGGTGACCTAGCCCATATGATTTTCTTAAAAGAAAAACAAACATAACAAAAGAGCAACATGACAAAATTAATCAATCAACAAGGAACAGATGGAATCAGATTTCAAGATAGTTATAAGAGACAATTGTGGGAATGGAATAGAGAAGAACGGAACTTGCAGCAAGATCTCTAATGGTCTGTGCATCCTCGACTGTCCTGACGATAGCTCGCCCTGCTAGTTTTCCCTGGTCTGCTGCTGATGCTGCATGAACCGCTGCTGCTGAGAGAAATCGGGAATGACGGGAAAAAGTCTCTGTACAGACAGAGGTGCACCTCCAATGTAGCAGAAATGCCAACCTGAGTCAGCACAACAGGAGCTGCGGTCTCGAGGCCCTGATGAACAGGACGAGAGGTGGCCAGCCTCTCGATAGTATTCCCCGGACCGGAGCGATGAGATCGTGTCTTCATAACCATCATGAAGACAGATCAAAACAAGAAGCAATTTCTGAGAATGAAGCAAAAAATCAAAGGAAGACAGTTTATATTCAAGGGAAAACAATAAGCAGCAAATTTAGCTAAAAGGAATCTGATTAAGAGTTTTCCTAGTATGATTGAGTACCCTCAAAAATATCCTAATCCTACTGTAGGCTGTAGTGATACTCTAGTTCGAATACCACTACATAAACCCTGCCTGTATGGGCCACCACTAAAAACGTGTCACGACCCGCACCCTAGAGTAAGGGCACGAGACGTGGGTACGTCCAGCCTACGCCGCAGTGTCGACGGTAGAACGCTGTCCTAGGTCAATCATCTAACAATATAAATGTACTTGTACAGTATATACACTCCGAATGGAGGTGACATAGCAATATACAGTCTCAATCACATCTAAGGCAGAATGATAAGATAGAAAGATAGATAGATAAATGCTGAAATAAAAGATCCACATAAGTACAACCAGAGAGTCTAAGTGTCTAAAGATATCACAAATCCACAAAATCCTAAAATATCATAATACAGTCATCCAAAAATAAACATAAAAAAAATCCTAGTCTAGAGGAGTGTCGTCCACTGCTATAGGATCCGGCTGCTGGTCCAAGTCACAACTGTCATCTAGGGTAGCCCCATAATAGGTAGGACAACACGCCTCATCCTCTGTAATATTTTAACAGGTCCAGTCAGGACAGGAGCGAGCACAGTACATCTCACGCAATTCATATAATGACAGGAATAAAATACATGCAATAGAGTAAAATACATAAAACGCTGAAGAGTATACATAAGTAAAAAGAAGAATGTAATGAAATATCTACTATAAGTAAAGAGCTATAGTGAACTAGTGATTTAGAGTACAAGCTAGACATGTGAACGGCTTGATAATAAACATGAGAGGTCGTACATGGCTACACTACTTTAGAAATTGTCCACATGGCTATTTATACTCCCCCGTACCCCCAATCAATACACAAGGATATAGACAAGTTATGTTATTGCATGATATTCACATGGGAGCCCATATAAGGGTGCACGTGAATATAAACATGGGGGCCCCGTGTTCATAAGAGTACATGAATCACGAGAGTGCACATGTAAGGTGAAAGCACAAGAGTACATGATGAAAGTGAAACGTACATAACATGATGTATCTGATGCTCCCGAGGGGATAACATCGTATAAAAAGATCCATATAGTACTAATTCGTATTTCCATCGTGCCAGCATCAAGTAAGATAATCTAGAGCGAGAAAGTACTCCTAGCAAGAATAAAACGGTCAGAGAATGTACCCGTCTGATATCCTGAATGTCCAGAAGAAAATACTGCCTGAGAAGTGGTGTTTGGCTCCTAATCAGAACAGCACAAGTCACAACATGACTAGAATAATGAAATAGACTGCTACAATGCATCTATATGATGTTTGGGGTCAATCTAGGCTAAAGTCAACCTTTGGTCAACCCTAGAAGTCAAACTAGGTCAACTAAGTCAAACCTAAGTCAACAAGTCTATACTAGTCTATTCTAGCAAGCACACATCAATTCTAGACAATACAAGTCTAACTAGACTCTATACTGGCATTCAAGCCACACCCATAGGCTAAGAGCCCTAGGCTATAGGCTATATCATGCCTATAATCCAAACCACAATCACATTTACACATAACAATATATATATATCTAATATAAAATAGTATCACACATATATAATATATAGGGTACATGAATATGTGCATCACATATACATGAATATGTGCATCTCATATATATATATATATATATATATATATATATATATATATATATATATATATATATATATATATATATATATATATATATATATATATATATATATTATATATATATATATATATATAAAATATATATATTATATATATATATATATATATATATATATATATATATATATATATATATATATATATATATATTATATAAAATATATTATATATATATATATATATATATATATATATATATATATATATATATATATATATATATATATATAATATATATATATAATATATATATATATTATATATATATATATAATATATATATATATATATATATATATATATATATATATATATATATATATATAGGGATAGGTAAAAGGCAAGTGATTGTGTACATGTGTGTGTGTGTGACATGAGAGTGTACAAGAGGGTGTGATATCATAGCATGTGTGGTAAAGTGTCAATAGGAAGTGCATTGCAAAACAGTGTATAAACTGGAAAATAGGAAAACAGTGTGTAGACCTGTGAACAGTGGAGTGAAACATAGTGTTAGGGAATATAGATACCTGTGTGTGTGAGTGTAAACAGGGAATCACATACATAGAGTGTTATATAGTGTCAATAGGATTTAGGAATGTGGCATAGTGTGCGATACAATGGAATTAAAGTGTGGTATCACATGGATATTGTGTGACAGGAAAATATGAATGAAGAGTGTGTGTGTGTGTGTTTGTGTAAATCTGAAAAGTAGTGAACACAATTCTCAGTTTTTGTTTCCTAGAAATTGGCCTATAACAGTGAGAACAGGGAATGCTTTTCAATACAAGGTTAACTGTTAATCCCTGTCCCTTGAATCCATCTAACAGTGAACCATTTAAGTATATGCAATGTCAGTGAGGAACATGGCAAATAATCAAAATAGTTTGACAGGAAAATAAGGAACTATTTGACAGTTAATCAATAAAATCAAAATTGACAGTTTACATATGTAGAACCCAGTTGACAGTTCATATATCAACCTAAATTCGAATTCAAAATCCCATCCCATCATTCACTAAATTGAACTAACAATGAATCTCAGAAATTAAATAGAATCTAGCATTAGAATAATAATTTGGAAAAAGAACTTAAAATCAGTTGAAGGGAATTAAAGGAAATCAGTTGACAGTTATAATAGGAAAATCAAGACAGTTCGATATTGAATGCCCCCCCCCCCTCCATTGACAGTTCATATTACAACAGTGAATCAATTTACAATAGTGAATCAATTTGACAGTTCAATAAACCAAATTGAATTCCTTTATCCTAACATAACAACCTTGAACAACTAACAACCAATGTTAGAAGATCAACATGGAATGAACATGAATCTCAGTTTTAAATAGGAAGTTGAAAGTTCAAGAATCGAAATATAAGGACTGTGTATCAGTCCAACCTTAACAGTCCAAACCCATATACAATTTCCCATTAATGATCCTAAAACTTAATCTATCATGTAAAACCTATCTAACATAAACTAATACATATGTTCAGGAATTAAAATGGCAACTTAATCATTAATTAGACAGTTAAACAATGGCATTAAACTCAGTGAATAACAGAAACTGAATATGAGTATCAGTCTACTTAGGAGATTTCAAATTCGAATAAACAAACACATTAAGATTAGAGACTAAGGGTTGGCAATTAAGCTAGGGTGTGTGTACATGCCATACAGTGTAAATGTGTCCCACCACGAGGACACAGATGTGTCCAAACAATTTACAAACCAATTCAGACACAGTGGAAATAGGTCAGTCTCGTGCACCTGTTCCTTGGGCTCGTGTACGTGTTCATCAACCTCGTGCACGTGACACGACATGACACAAGCCCTGAGCTTGTGTCCCAGTGTCGAGTGGGTCTAGGTCTAGGTCTTGGGTCCTGACACCCTGATATGTGTCCACGTGACACACAGACACGACACGAACTCTGTGTCAGTCGTGCATGTGCACAGCCGCCCGCGCGCGACAGCGTGCGGCCAGTGAAAGTAGGATTTCTCCACGTGTACACCACGAGATGCTCCCAAATTTTGGGAGCATGGTGGCAGACATTTCCCTTGCTTCCCCCAAAATGTTAGGTCACGACGTGTCATGTATCCCGAGATACAGCCCCCGAGATGTAGGACACGGCCAAAAGGCTCGTGCTGCGTGTCCAAGTAGAAAAACACGATACAAATAAACACAAAATACCATACCACCTTAAAAATATTAATACACTCACCTAGATCTACAAATCTATGCAATCACTTTTCAAAAATACGAAAATAACTTCCTATGTGGCATTTCTACAAACACCAATATTACCAATACGATACGTGTCCGATACGGACACGAATTGGACACGAATTTTGCCCAAAACTCGTAGACAGTTAGGTAACCCCTAAACCTAACCTTAAATACAAAGAAATCAGGAAAAAATAGGATTTTATATGGTTTACCTATTAAGTATCAAAACTCAAAAAAAGCTTCAAAGAAGAGATTCCAAATGGCAACTCCAATCCTCCAAATGACATACAAACTGAGGTGTTCCTCCAAAATCAGTAAATAATCATAAATTAGATCCTAATGCAAAAGACTAGGGTTAAAAAGGAGTTAAAATGAATAAAATAGGATTTTAGAGCAAAGGGAAAAATACCTCTCCTTCAAAATTAGGGCAAACTTAAAAAGAGGCAAGAACACACTAAGTGATTACTTATAGGCAAGGGAAAACCCTAATAGTGGCTGCCATGGTTGGGTTAGAATTGGTTTTGGGCTTAAGTCATGGGCCTATGGCTTAATCACTAGTCTTTAAATTGGTAAGTCATAAGTCGTTGACTTAAGTCACTAGTCTTTAACTAATTTCACTCAACTAATCATCCCTACCTTAAAACTAAATTCTAATAACTAAAAGTAGGTTAACTAGAGTTAGACTAGGGTCACCAACTAGGGTTAGCTTCTAGGCTAGTCTACAAGTCTCAACTAGCTCAAGTCAAAAATCAAAAATACCAATTAAATAAATCATCAAATAATTCAAAGAGGCCAAATGACCAAAATATCCTCATGCTCAAAAGTGAAAATAAATCATCCTAATGCCATGGTTGGGCTCTAGGTCAGACAGTCTCTTGGGTTACGCTAGCAAGCACATCAAAATCACAAGTCATGATTTTAAAATAGTTTTAGATGATTAAAAATCACCAAGAATCATATCATGATTTAAATATCATTAATAAAAGATTAAAATTACAAAATTTCAAAATTACCCTCATCTGAAAAATTGGATGTTATAGACATACACGATATAGTAGTTATGGATTCTTTACATGTTGTTCGTGACCAATCTATTACCGTGTTCGTGACCTGTTTGGATCCATAAGTACTAGTCGGGTGGAAAAATACTCTAGACATGTAAATAAACCCAAAACTATTCGTGTCTGATAGCAGTCACACACTTCACGTACGGGGTGCCGGATCTTATTCGTGCCTGATAGCAGTCGCACATTTCATGTACGGGGTGCCAGATTTATCCTTAGCCGTTTATATGTCGAAGTAGTATTTCAACTCACTAGATAGATACAGTTTCTGGTTCTACATTATACACTGCTAGCTACATGTCTGCTCTGTTATAGTACTCACTTGTCATTTTCACCATGCTCAGTTTTTGTCATGATTTCATGCTTATCTTTTCGTCGTGTACTTCATTATTATTTATAGATTTATGGATTTTGTCATTTATTGAAACTGTTGTGAGAATATACTCGTTCCATTCCTGACTGGAAACCAATATTTTTTAGGTTAGATATGGCTTTACTTAGCATGGAAGATACAGGTGTACTTGCAGACCAAAACCTAGAAAGTAGATAGATGTGATATCATTTTCATTACTTGTAAGAACTTTGTAATTTTTTTTAAATATAAATCTTGTAATAATTTGTAGATTTGATTTAATAATGTGAATGAGCAATAAATGTTATATTTTGTGATTTTGAGCATCTTGGCCGTGACAGCGTTCTACCGCCGACTCTACGGCGTAGGCTGGCTTGGACATGTCTCGTATCCGAAAAGCGGGCGCGGGTCATGACAAGTTTTTATGGTGGCCTGCAGGTCAGTTTTCGCAAATTGTGCGAACTCGTGGTAGTGTCATACTAGTCGTACTACTGCGAGCCTGCGACTAGAAAATGCTTATTCACAACTATGAGTAGGTCAATTTTAGGAGAATGGTTAGGACTATGTGTCCCTAATTTAAGTTAATAGTTGGGTAGTTAAGGTTGCTATATAGGTCTCATTGAATTCTAAATCCTACTAGATGATTTTCATAGAAGGATGCACTATTGTATTCTGATTCGATAGTAATTTCTAAAGTGGGTAGATTCATAACCCCTCTTTCCGAAAGTTTGGAAAATATCTTTTTATTTATTTATTTGAATTAAAATATGATTTTTAGAATTATATAAATATTATTATAGAAGTTCTTAGTCACGGTTAAGTTTTGGAGTGCAAGATAACCAAGAATTTTGGCACTGAGAGTGTGGTTGAGTGCTTTGACTAGTGCTCTAGCCATGGTAGAGAAGGCCGAGTCATAGGTGTGCACTAACTAGAAAAACTAGGCCAAATCGTAACATAACCCTGAAAATAATTTAATTACTTATTATTAAGATTATTGGCTTTTAGAAGACCTTGTTGTTCCAAACTAGCCTGAACCTAACCCAAGTCCTGATGGTCATATAGTGCAACTAACGTCGTTCATGTAGATATAGATGTGTATATATATTGGTAGTCCATTTCGAGTATTATGAATAATTTCTATAAATTATATATTGAATATAATATATTTATTATTGTTATTTAAATTTATATTTTACTTGGAAATAGGATAACCTTCTCTTAGAATGATATTTTGGGATTTTTGGGATTTACTTAGACTATACATATATATTTGTGTATAAATATATTCATAATAGGTAGACATAATGCCTAATACATATTTTCTCTCGATCTTGAATATTAGAGAAATATAAATTTAAGTTTATATTCCTTTTTGCCTTCGGCCATTTTCTCCCAAATCATGATCATTTGTACAACTTTATCTTATGTCTTTTCTAAACATCGCCATATCATAAGTTCGTATCACTTATATTCTTTTCCTTGGACCTAAGAAATTATTTTTAAAATAACTTCTCAGTCAATTGTCTATTAATCTCGAGTTAAGTTTTTTTTTGGATTCAAAAGTTTCCTCTCAATCGTTGAGTGTTGAATATCCGTGAAATAAGTATTAAGATTTTTCTTTTACTTATTTTGACTTTGATCATTATCCTTCCTAACCAATTGTTTTTCCTTTCAAGAAGCTGATCTTATACTTGAAGAACAGATACTTGCACTTTTTCTATCTTTATCAACTTGTATGATATTTTAAACTCCTTTGATATTCTTGGGGATATAGTTGGAATAATTTTGATAACTTGCGATGACAAGACAGCAGCGCACTATCGTCACTTATTTGAATTATCGAGAGTACGGGTTCATTGCAGCCAGTAGCGCACTGGCGTGGCATGAACCCTAAGTTGAAATAATTTCAAGTAAGCGTGGGTGATCGAACATTATTAAAATTATGTCTTGGTCGTCTTATTTTATCCTTGAGTTGTTATGTCAAGATTAGATAGAGTTGATAGGTTATTCGTTACCGCAACATAGCTTGAGTTGTGGAACCAAGGGTTTAATACAGCTAGATGTACACCGGCGAGGCATAAATTCTCGGTAAAATGACTTCGATTATGTTTACGAGTTTCGAATACCATAGAAACTACGTCTTATTGGCATATAACTATTAAGTTTTCAAATTGATTTGTGCTTATTCCTAGTCACAATCTTCCCAATAAACCGGTAACTCTCCCTTCCTTTCTTATCCTTCTATTTATCAGATTGTCATCTTTTAATGTAATTTCGACTGGATTCCTAAACTTATCTAGATTTTGATTTTAAACTCGTGCCTAAATAATTATGGATAAATATTTTAAGCATATTGAAACGATTTTGGAATTGATCATCGTTGAACAATTTCGATCATGACTAGACTCCTTTTATTATATTTCGATCGAGTCAATTCGTATCATTTTCTAGGTTTGATTCTATAATCATGCCTAAACAGTTTTGCTTAACTAATTGATCGTTCCTAAACAAATTTGATCACGAACTAAGTTCTCTTGACTATAATCATAATCGTGCATATATTTCAAATCAATTATTGCTAATGTTATATTTTTTATTCCATTTGATCATGACAATTTGACTTGTTCATGCTCGTGCCAACTTTCTAATTTTATCATGCATAGATGACTTACATGATTAACCTTGATCGTGACTGTATCTTAACTTATATCTATGGGACTATAGCCTTGTTTAGATTGCATCTAGAACCTTGATCATTCTTTAGAAATTTGGTCGTAACTAGACCATGTTGACTGTAATTGGATCATGCCAAATCATTTCAATTTAGATCATTCTTAAACATTTGGTTGTCAACTAGACCATTTGACCGAATATCGATCGTGCCAAATCACACTCTCCTTTTGTCTATTATCTTTATCATTTTGATCATATCAATGATTACGAATGACTAATTAGATCATGAATCATATCACTCCCTTGATTATACCATTCGTCGTTTTATTCATATCAATTAAAAATTTGGTTTCTTGATTATTCTTCATAGTCGTGCCTAATCGTGTCCTTTAAAATTTCTAGGGTAAATCATTCTAAGGTGGGTAGGTCGTAAGCCCACTTTCCGTTTTCTTACATTTTTCATTTAGTTTATTTTAGTTTAATTATTTTTCCAAATCGGGAAACAATTTTTATTCTATTTCTATTTTAGATATTTTGGAAAAAAATGAAGAGATTTGCAAAATTTTAGAAGAGATTTTATTCTAGGATTATTTGAATTACGATTTTATCAAGAGTTATATTAAATTCAAATTTTTACTATATTATTTTAGAAGATATTGTATTTGTGAAAAATATACAGCTATAAATATTTGAATTATTCTTAACAATATTTTGACGATTGATTTTATTACAAGGATTATTTAAAGTAATAGGTATTATTTTAGACAAATTTTTTGTGATTGAGTTGGAGTATGATTGGGTCAAATTCCTAGTTCCCAAAATCTCCAACCATCTAAATCCCTAACCCTAGATTCCCTTTTCCGGAGTTTCAGAAATATTTATTCATTTATTCATTCACATATTTTATTTGTCGGGGTTGAAGGCAGATTTCGTCGATACTTTGTTTATGATTATTTTTCTTATCAAACTTGTTTCAAAATTAAAATTAGGAGCATTTTAGGGCTTTTAGAGTTTCAAATATTTTCTTCCTATTTAATTTATTTTATTCGATCAATGTCTTTTATCATAAATTTCTACTACCTTTCACTAATCTACCAAGTCTGCCTATCCTAGTAGTCCTTAAATTCGAGGACGAATTTATTTCTAAGGTGGGTAGATTTGTAATTCCCCTTCCCAAAAAAATTATATATTTTTATTTTATTTGAATTGCGATTTTAGTTTTATAGATATTTTATTAATTGATTATTATTGTAGGCCCTAAGTCATAGCTAGGATTGGAGTACAAGATGGCTAGAAATCATGGCACGGATAGCGTTATCATGTACCTTGACTAATGTGTTAGCCATGGTAGGGAAGACCCAGCCATAAGTATGCCCTAACTAGGAAAACCAGGCCAAGTTGCGATTAACCTCTAAAGACATTTTAATTATTTATTAATTATATTATTGACTTGTAGGAGACCCGGTTGTGTCGATTTAGCCCGAACTGGGCCCGAACTGAATCCAAGCCTACGTAGGCATGCAGTGAGACCAAGGACGGCCACATAGTCATATTTTATGTGTGTACAAATATTTCTTATTTATTTTTAGGAATTGGCGACTAATTTCCAAATATTTATTATATGTAAAATTATAGGTATTATTAATATTAAATACCGTTTTAGAATATTGTACGATTTTCTGGAGCCAAATAAGGAGTGCGCAAGTTATGTTCACCAAAAACTACTATTGGGCTATTTTTAATTGTTATTAGGATTATTATTGTCATTAATGTTATTGTTGTTGTTATTAAATAAAAGTATTTATTATTATTGGTGGTTATTTTGTTCCAGTGTCAAATAAATTTATGTATATATACGTGGGTGCATGTTCTATAAATAGGCCATACCATAGGAGTAGATAATATTAAATTTTTATTTAGATAATTTTGAGTATTATACATATATATAAGTTATGTGTATATATAAATATATATATATAGGTTAATAGATATGTATAAAAAGAAAAAGAAAAAGAAAAAAGCAATATCTCACGAGATTTTGGAAAATCTCGTGAGATCAAAATCCTCCCCTTCCCCGAGCCAACAGAGAATTGAATATGAGGAGTAGAAAGATTCGAACTTTCACGAATTTGAACCAAAACTTTCCAAATCTTTTCCAGTGTCATCCTAATTAGATTCTCTACCATATTGGCTTAAATCCAAACGAAATTTGGGTTTAAATCCTTAGGGAATTCAAATCGAAATCGAGAAATATTGGATATATATATATATATATATATATATATATATATATATATATATATATATATATATATATGAAGAGATCGATCAATAAAAAACCAAAACCCAAATACCAACCCCCGTACGATCAGCCCTCACCATCCTCGACATCCCAGCGACCACCTCGACCATCTGCACCCACCGTGGAGTCGCTGGAGTCGCTGCCAGCACCCCCGACAGCAACAGCGGTGCGAAAATAGGACACAGCCGCAGCAGTAACTGTCCTCACGAGTCCGACTTCTAGGTATTATCTCTCTCTCGTCTTCATAGCGTTTTGTGATCCGTTTCTTCATACATGCTCACAACATAACCCCCTAGTAACCCTGTCAAATAGAATTTAATATAGTGCCTTGGATTTCTCAAAAAGTCCAAGGGAAGTTTTCGAGAAAAAAATTACAGAAACAGAACATAGATTGCTTCCTTCAGCCCTAGTTAGAAGGCCGACTAATATCGATCTGCTGACAGTCTGTAAAATCTAATTTAACACACTTGAAGACAACATATAGGGCTTCATAAACTAATTTGTAGTTGCGAATTTTTATCAACTGTGTGCAAAGAAATTAGTTTTCAAAGTTCGAGAAAAATAGGTTTAAAACAGTTTTCAAAACTTTGAAATTCACCGATACAACGTGCGTCCCGCCAAACCGGGCGACATAGTCGTAAACCGAAAGCATCGAAAGGTGCGTATCGACTTCGTGGACATATGGGCTTTGACGAAATTTAAATTGGTTGCGTGTGCGCGACAAATTTGATGCGTATCCGTCAAAATTCACCGTTTTGGCCTTTTCGAAATTCTCCAATTACTTTGTACACGTTCGTCAGATCAAGACGAAACTTGCGCCAACAGGACCGTATCATTTTTTTGGTCCTGTATGCCTAGTTTGGTCCAATTCTGAGACAGTTGATCGGATCGCCGTTTTGCGGGTCCCACGATCTGACTCAACAGGCGATTTTGTGCACGGACCACCGAAATCCAACTTTGGACATACATTTTGGTTCGTATCGGAAAACTAGACCTGTAGACTTATAGTTTGACGACTTTAGAGACCATAGACTCTGGCATACTTTTCGATGAAAAGTGAGTCCAACGGCGGACATCGTTTTGACCCAAAATTATCGTTTTGCCCTTTTATCCAGAATTGGACTTAAGGACAGGCAATTCTAGCTAATTTAAATATTCTAAAAATATTAGTAATGTTTATTTAAGCATCCGAAGACTTTTGCATGTGACGACTTTAGTGACTCATCTAAGTGGTTGTACTATCAGTTTCACCAGCACAGGATCTCAAGCGAGTACATCTCTGATAGTTTTTATATTTGATTCTCTCTATGAATCATGTACGTAGTAGTATTTTACATTGATATTTTATTGGTTCTTGACACGATGTTACACGAGATAGTAGTTATGGATTCTTTACATGTTGTTCGTGACCAATCTATTATTGTGTCCGTGACCCGTTTGTATCCATGAGTACTAGTCGGGCGAAAAAATACTCTAAACATGTAAACAAATCCAAAACTATTCGTGTCTGATAGCAGTCGCATACTTCACGTGCGGGGTACCAGATTTTACTCGTGCCTAATAGCAGTCGCATATTTCATGTACGGGGTGCCGGATTTACCCTTAGCCGTTTACATGTCGAAGTAGTATTTTAACTCACTAGATAGATACAGTTTTTGGTTCTACATTATACATTGCTAGCTACATGTCTACTCTGTTATAGTACTCACTTGTCATTTTCACCATGCTCAGTTTTGTCATGATTCCATGCTTATCTTTTCGTCGTGAACTTCATTATTATTTACAGATTATGAATTTTGTCATTTATTGAAACTGTTGTGAGAATGTACTCGTTACATTCCTGACTGAAAACTAACATTTTTTAGGTTAGCTGTGGCTTTACTAGCATGGGAGATACGGGTGTACTTGCAGACCAAAACCTAGAAAGTAGATAGATGTGATATCATTTTCATTACTTGTAAGAACTTTGTACTTTTCTTTAAATATAAATCTTGTAATAATTTGTAGATTTGATTTAATAATGTGAATGAGCAATAAATGTTATATTTTGTGATTTTGAGCATCTTGACCGTGACAACGTTCTACCGCCGACTCTGCGGCGTAGGCTGGCTTGGACACGTCTCGTATCCGAAAAGCGGGTACGGGTCATGACAGGACCTTTATCGCCCCTCTCTCCAAAATCTCAACTTGGCTCAAAATTTTATATTTCTATACCTCTATAGATCAATTTTGAGTTGTAACAAGTTTATAAGTTTTCCCGAGAAAATGAGTTATTTAACGCTTTCTTTTCCATCCAAAACAATCGTCTTGTCATGGTTTCCTGGCTTTCTTGATTTTCCTCGTTTAGCATGCATCGAGGGTCGCACGTGCGTATCTCGAAAGAGACTGAATGTGTTTTTGAAATGATTAACGAGAACTAATGAGTATCTCTCAAACTTTGTGAGTAATTAAGCTAACCTATAGACCACCCAAGATTTATAGAGACCCATGGTACCACCATGTAACTCGACTAGGGTTCGCACGTAAAACGACACAATAGCTAGGGCAAAATATCGTAGGGATTACTAAGCATGCAGTACACTACCAGTATACTAGCAGTGTATGTGGTTGCTTTTCCATCCTAGTATATACATGCATCGGCGGCTGTAGGCAAGTACTCCTTGCTCGAATGGAGGCTAGGCCTCGAAATTTATTATTGTTTTTCTTGAATGCAGACAATGGATTTTGATCACTAGGATCACAACAATATAGAATAACTTGAGCTTTTGTTTTTTTATCAAGAATATCAATTGCTCGATATTCATTTTTGTGATATTAGGATAATATGGCGCAATCTACTTTTGGCTAAGTTATTTGACACGAAAATGAGTTTGCATGAAACACTAGTAACTAGGGTCATAACCCACTAGTTACATTTTTATTCAGTCAAAGATCCATTGAGAAACGATAAACACACAAATCATGAAACTATTATGGATAGAAAATTGTGCAAACAATATAATACTACAAGTAAATTGCCAATATATCGTTGTCCCAGAGCCAGAATAGTTTATGAAGGCGAATTAAATGGTGTGATTTTTTGTTCTAGTTTTGATCGATCCTCTCCTCTATCATTGATATTATTTACGACATGGAATTTTATGCTTGCGTGTGGATTTCTTTGTAGTTTTGACTCCTCAAACTTGCATCGATCTATGTCTGTAAAGGGTTAAATACAACATTTTCGAGGATGCTTTGAGTATTGCTTTCGTATCTCTCTTATAGTCTTAAATGTATATCTATTTTATTATATCGATTACCTTTTTCTTGTATTGAACATGATTTTCTTGTCTAGTCCAAAGGGACTCTAGTACCTATACATGATATGATATGCCAATATATATAGTCCGTAGAGATTAGTCATATATACAGTCCGTAGAGATTAGTCAATAGTGACTCTTGTACTTTCTCTACTCTGTACCTGCTCATGTACTTGTACTCGTAGTTGCACCTACATATATCTTCTTGTATTATGTGCTTCTTGCCTTGTCATCATGGTTGTGCTATGATTAATTTTTGGTTCAAGTCAGTTGCATCTCGGCACTAATTCGGTCGAAAGGAATGATGGAGGGCATATCTCATGTCAAGGAAGTTCGATGTGAATTTGGCTTTGGATATGACCCGCTTTCTTGCACGCAACTTGTAGGGTGAATCATGGGTGTTCACGACTTATGGATCTAGAATAAACTACCATGATAATTGAAAATTAAATTTCAAGTAGCTCATGGGTATAGGGGAGGATTCCAAGTTCATGCAACCTCATTGACTAGGCCTATTACATGTAGACACGGAGCACTCTGTCGAGAAGGGCACGTGATCTAGCACTCCGTTGAGAGTTACACTTGATACCATGCTCGTATTTGGAGGATGTGTAGGGGGGCATGGACTAGGCCAAGTGTTGCTCTATATATATTATGCGTGTATTTGGAGGACGTGTGTGAAGGGTTATGCACTTCATCCGAGAGTTGTACTATATAAACTAGTATATGTGCACATGCATTGCACGTATTTATTATTAGAATGATTAAAAGACACTTGTAGTCAAAATTTGTTCATTTTTCAATTAATAAATTATGCTAAAGAAAGTCCATTTTTCAATGCCCCATTTTTAGATACTCAATGCATTTATGAGTTGTTGTAATAAAAAAATATCAACGGACAACTCCTGTATTTACCTAGATACCTCCCATTAATTTAAATTAAGCTTTTTAATTAGTAAATATAGTAAAGGGTATTTTTGGAGAGAAAAAACTTCCACTTGATGCCTATTTTTAGCGTTATATAGTAGAATAGATTAATCTTCTTAATTAGTAAATATAGTAAAGAATATTTTTGGAAAGAAAACTTTTACCGTGAAGCCTAGTTTTGACATTATATAATAAAATAGATTATGCATGTATTAGGAAGACGTGAGTTGGAGGGCAACTTGCTAGCTATGGTCAACCATGGTGCATGCAGAGCATGTTAAGAAGGAATCTCCATTTACATTTTTACCTTCTTATATCGGTAATGCTAGGACTACTACCAATTTATTACAACCTATTTACAACTACTTAGCTGGCTAATGAGCTGGCACAGCCAACCTGGCCAACATGTGAATCAAAAAAACCCGTCCGGTTCATGTGAATTACAAAACCAAACAAACCGAATGTAATTTTCTCTCTCTCTCTCTTCAACCTAACACTACAGCGAGTGAAATTAGGGCACGATGGCGACCACGATGGCGACCTCACTCCTCGACGACGACGGCGATGACCTCCGTCAACCTTTCTTCAACCTAACAATACGGTCAGAAGAAGAAACGGGTACTTCTTCTTCTTCTTATTCTTTGTCTCTCCCTCTTTTCCTTCGTCTACCAGTGAAATTAGGGCACAATGTATAGTAAACTGCTGGAAACTGAAATTAGGGTTATGATTTTGGACTTTTCATTCTGACATTAGGGATTTTATTTCCGAAATTAGGTTTTCGTTTCTAAAATTAGGTTTTTTTTTTAATTTCTGAAATTAGGGCACTACTGTTTCATCACATGGAGGGTTCTCACCCTCCCTTTCATGTTATATAATTACCAGGATATGATGAATTTTTTTATAACTTATATTTACAAGGATATGATGAATTTTCTTGTTTATCTTGTGCAGGCATGGAAGCAGAGCACATGCCTGAAGAGTTCTTACAGAAAGAATATGTAAGCATGGAAGTAGAGCATCCAAATATACGTAATGGAGAATTAAAAGAAATTGAATTCACTGATGTAGTCACACCTGAGGTGGGAATGAAGTTTGAGGATTTAGAAAAAAGTGTACGAGGTCTTTAGATTATATGGTTGTCACAAGGGGTTTTCAGTGAGGAGACGGCATTCGAAAAAGGGTGACGATGGGAAATTGAGATATGTTGCACTTGAGTGTAGCCGAGGTAACAAGTTGTGGCAGAGTAAGGGGTTAAATGTGTTAAGGCCCAGACCTCAAGGTGGAACCGGGTGCAAGGTTAGGCTTTCAGCACGTTTAAATATTGACGGCGAATGGGAGATTACAAAATTAGTTCTTGACCACAATCATGATTTAAGCCCAAATAAGACTCGGTTTTATCGGTGCAACCGAAAACTCACTCCGTCAATGAAAAGAAAACTCGTGCTACACGATATAGCGGGAGTTAGACCAAACAAAAGTATCAATACAATTGTTGTTGAATCCGGTGGATATGAGAATATGGGATGTATAGATAAAGATGCTAGGGATGTATAGATAAAGATGCTAGAAATTTTATTGAAAAAGAGAGGCGTCTACGATTGGGGGAAGGTGATGCTCTTGCAATTCAAAAGTATTTTTTGAAGATGCAAGCATCGAATACAGGCTTTGTCTTTTGTATGGATTTGGATCACAAAAATCGATTAAGAAATATGTTTTGGGCAGATGGTAGGTGCAGAGAAGCATACAAAGAGTTTGGTGACGTCGTCACATTTGACTTAACATATCTAACAAACAAATATGATATGCCATTCACACCATTTGTTGGTGTCAACCATCATGGGCAATCTATCTTGTTGGGATGTGCATTGCTATCAAATGAAGACACAAATACTTTTGTTTGGTTGTTCACTACATGGCTTGATTGCATGAACGGTGTAGCTCCTAAAGGAATAATCACGGATCAAGACAAAGCTATGCAAAATGCAATTGAGATCGTGTTTCCTACTACTAGGCACAGGTGGTGTTTGTGGCACATAATGAAGAAGGTGAATGAAAAAGCTGAAAAGTTATAATGATTACGATGCTATATGTGTTACTTTGAAAAATGTGATATATGATACCCAAGCCACCACAGAGTTTGAAACCCTTTGGGCTGATATGATTGATAAGTACAAATTGGAGAAGAACACTTGGTTAAGTGGATTATACAAGGAGAGGAGACGGTGGGTACCTTGCTTCGTAAAAACAATGTTTTGGGCTGGGATGTCAACTACTCAGAGAAGTGAGAGTATGAATTCCTTTTTTGATGGGTATGTCAATTCAAAGACAACTTTAAAGCAATTTGTAGAGCAGTATGAAAATGCTCTAAGAAATAAGGCAAAAAAAGAGATGTATGCAGATTTTCAGTCATTTTCACAGGTTATTCCATGTATCACTTTTTATGAAATGGAAGCACAAGTTCAACAAGTTTACACCCTTCCAAAATTCAGAGAATTTATGGAGGAGCTGACAGGGAAGATGTATTGTAAAGTAATTGATACACGAGATGGTGCAGAGGTTGTAGAGTATGATGTCCAAGCGAGAACTTTGGTTGGTGGCTTTCGTAAAATTCAGGTCTTCACTGTTTCATTCCACATGCAGGAACATAATTTTTTGTGCAGTTGTCACATGTTTGAGTTTAGAGGAATTCTGTGCAGACATGCGCTTCATGTGCTTATCAAAGAATATGATGTCGATTCACTTCCAGAAAAGTACATTTTGAGGAGATGGAGGAAAGATGTGAAGAGGTGTCACTCGAGGTGTAAAATTACATATAATGGTTGGATTGCTACTGCTGAACAAAAAAAGTATGATGAGCTGCAAAATCTTTTTTCCAAGGTAGCCGATTTGGGAGCAACGGATGATGAACGATACAATCGTTATAAAGAGTGGGTAGAAAATGAATTGAAGCTAGAACATATTAGAACCCAAAATTTTGGGAGTGGCAAGATTGTTAAATCGATCCAACAATCCGACTCTAGTCGCATCATTGATTGTGCAAAAAATGCAAGTGAAGAAGTTGGGGACCCACTTTGTAAGACACCAAAAGGTCGGCCTAGAATACATCCGTATGTTAAAACTTATGGTAAAGGAAAACGGGCACATCAACCTATCAGGAAAAATAAGGTAAGTTTTTTAATTTTAAGTAATTGTGAGTTATTTTTAATTTTAGTGTTTATGATATTATGATGGTATATACTTTGTAGGAAAACAACATGGCAGATCATGGTCTTTCTCAACAAAGACCAAGAAGGGGAAGTAAAAAACAAAAAACTCCCCGGAAGAAAGTGCCGGTGAGATTGTATATTGGAATGTTTAGTTTTGCTTTTATTATTGGTATATTTACAATAGTAAATCTGTAAAATATTTCAATTTTGTAGGAAATTCCCACTCCTAACGCATCTCTGTACTGAATTGTGGATGTAATGAAAACTTGGATTTTATGAAGCTTGGATGCAATGAAACGTTCCCAGGCTACAATGAAACTTGGATTATATGACTCTGTACTGAAACTTGGCATCAGCTTGAAATTGTTTTGGCATCAGCTTGAAATTGTTTCCCAGGTCAATTGAAATTGAAATTGAATCCCAGGTCAATTGAATCCCAGGTCAATTGTTTCCCAGGTCAATTGAAATTGAAATTGTATGCACTAATTTGTTTCCCAGGTCAATTGTTTCCCAGGTCAATTGAAATTGTTTCCCAGGTCAATTAAAATGGAAATCCCAACACTTTGCGACAGATGTGTAGAAGTGACTGATCATTTGTCTACTCTCAAAGTGTGCAACCTGTACTCGCTCAGTCTTCTGCTTTAGTACTGCTAGTCCTCCTGCCCTTATTTTATCAAGAGCCGATGGAAGCAGAGCACATGCCTGAAATTGAATCCCAGGTCAATTGAAATTGTTTTCCAGGTCAATTGTTTCCCAGGTCAATTGAAATTGAAATTGTATGCACTAATTTGGATGCACTAATTTGTTTCCCAGGTCAATTTTTTCCCAGGTCAATTGAAACTTGGATGCACTAATTTGTAATGAAACTTGGATGCACTAATTTGTAATGACTCTATATGCACTAAAATTTGGATGCTCTGTAATGAAACTTGGATGCCAAAGACATTCCAGGCTAATTTTTTCCCAGGTCAATTTTTTTTCATTCCAGATTCAGTAGTAAGAGGATACTTGAGCCTATGTTTTGGCATCAGCCTTCTTCCAACTTGCTATTTGTACAAGATAACATACAGAGATGAGAGCTTGGACAGAATTAAGAGAATCATCATATTGCTCTGAGAGAATGAAGTTTCTATTAAGAGCAGATTCAGGGAAGCAAACACATTTTCATTCATTAAGTGCTAGAGACAAACATATGATACAACGCCAAAACATTACATTAGAGTTTAGAGAATTGAAACGAGAAGTTTTTAAGCATTACAATACAAATACTAAATCTTAAATCTTCAATCCCGCAAATTTTTTCAAAAAGGAACCATATACTTCGACTTGGTGTTGTGCTACACGGTGTTCAATTTCAACTTCCAATAGGATCTCATTCATGATATCCTTGTCCTGTCCCGCAGAAGTAGTAGCCCCATCATCTACTAGTTTCTTCTTTGTCTTTGAGTCCTTAGATTTTTGCATCCAATCAATATATTGACAACCTGGATTTTTCCTCTACACATAGTAAAATAAAAATTACAATTGTAATCACAGTTACACATAAATAATAGTTGACATTTTGTGAACAAAGTAAAAAAGTTTGACTTACACTAGTAGATGAAGGACAACAATAGAACTTTTGTCCTAAGCTCATAGGCATCTTCGATGTTCTTATTTTGCAAAAGCCGGCCTTGCAACGACAAAATCGAAGTTCATCCGCCCAACACCAAAAATCACATCCATCATTCTATGTAAATCAAAATAAAATCATTCAAAAAAGATTCAAATTTGCAAAAATCAAGAGAATGAACTAAACAAAAAGAAAATCATACCTCCTTTGCACATTTCAGAAATTTTCGACCACGATTTCGAAGGGTATTTGCAGTGAGTAATTTGCACATCGAAGTAACTTCACAATAACATGGAATCTTTGCAAGATCCCATTCAACTTCAGTTGTTTCATTTTGTGCCATTTGGGAGCCTAAACATGTTAGGACATTAGGATTTCAACATGCTAAACTAAACTTTAGAATTTTCTATTAGCTTTGAAATAACATAAAACAAAAGTTAGTTACCAACATCCAAGTCTAATATGAGGAAGAAAAGATCACCATAATGGTCAAATACTTGTGTGGAATGGCTACATAATTGATGAACTAACATGATTCAATTTAATGGTTTTGCCAAAGAATTCCAAAATCAAAGGTCCTGGTAATTATATAACATGAAAGGGAGGGTGAGAACCCTCCATGTGATGAAACAGTAGTGCCCTAATTTCAGAAATTAAAAAAAAAAAAACCTAATTTCAGAAACGAAAACCTAATTTCGAAAATAAAATCCCTAATGTCAGAATGAAAAGTCCAAAATCATAACCCTAATTTCAGTTTCCAGCAGTTTACTATACATTGTGCCCTAATTTCACTGGTAGACGAAGGAAAAGAGGGAGAGACAAAGAATAAGAAGAAGAAGAACTACCTGTTTCTTCTTCTGACCGTATTGTTAGGTTGAAGAAAGGTTGACGGAGGTCATCGCCGTCGTCGTCGAGGAGTGAGGTCGCCATCGTGGTCGCCATCGTGCCCTAATTTCACTCGCTGTATTGTTAGGTTGAAGAGAGAGAGAAAATTACATTAGGTTTGTTTGGTTTTGTAATTCACATGAACCGGACGGATTTTCTTGATTCACATGTTGGCCAGGTTGGCTGTGCCAGCTCATTAGCCAGCTAAGTAGTTGTAAATAGGTTGTAATAAATTGGTAGTAGTCCTAGCATTACCGTTGTTATATACTTAGCTAATTTTATATCATACATATCTTGATCATTATGTTATCACATTTACGACGACCCACGCACGAAGGCCCATAGCCTATAAAGCTGACGGGACAGTTGTAAATGTCACCAGGGGAAACCTTGTAACATCGCCTTTCTTTCCATATTTATAAATATCCCTCACTATGATGTGACATATGCGCACAATCTATGCAATTTAGGCTTTTTCCTATTAGTTTCGGTCCTCATTTAATCATCAGATGAGCGTCCGATCGAGTACCCCTTCGGTCATTGCACCTTTGTGCGAGGACCAAAGAACCCAATGCCACTAATCAATATCAAACGCACTGAACCGTCACTTACAGAGATTAGGCCCACTAATCTATCGGTGCAAAGCAATATCATTTGTGATCCGTAAGACTTTGCTTTTTGATATTTTGTCTAAATTGTCCCACCCCAACCATAACTCGGACTAAATTAAACCAAAACTTACATGCCAGACCACGACCTTGACTAAGTTAAAACGAATCGACCATATTAAACCCAAACTTGTCCGATCTAAGAATATACACTGTTAGTGTTTTTATCTTTGGACTAGTATAATTTAGTCCCACATCGGCTACACCACCAAGTGGGTATCTCAATATATTGCTTTGCATATATTGAGGTGTGCACATAGGGTGTGTTGGAGCACATATGGGCGCTATGTGGAGGTATTTACCTAGAAGAAAAAATGATTAACTCCAATAAGTAAGCAACTTGCTTTTTGTCGTTCGGACTCGGACTCGGACACGGACTCCAAGATGCCACGTGCATGCACGGACGTGTTCGGGGGAGGGGAGGGGAGGGGGGGGGGGGGGGGGGGGGGGGGGTAGGCGTGGACTGGCACACAACTGTGCCGATTGTGGGATGATACAAAATATCAAACTCTATTTTTTAGTATTGGTATTTTAGTCCCACATCGAATAGGAGAAAAGGTGAAGTCTCACTCCACTCTATAAATAAAGCCCTCTGACCTCCTTTGTAAGATGCACCAAAATAGAAAGCAAAGGGATCCTATTGAGTCCAGGGAGCCCGTTCGAGTCACAAAAAGTTGATTAACGAGCGTTTCAGAAGTTCTTTAAGAAATTGCTGGTTCCTGAAAGCAAATCGTATCAAGGTGAATCTTGCTTTGAGCAACGATAATTTTCATCACCCCAGCAGGGATATTAATTAAATCTCGTCTTTCTTCCTTCTTTCTTCTTCTCCGAGTGGGCTAAGAAAATTAGGAGAGCAATTAATTTTGCAAGTAACAGAGAGCATATTTATTTGCAAGAAGATCTCTGCGTCTGACAGTTGCTTTATCAAAATAGAGTAAATTTATTTGCAAGTGATCTCTTAATTATGATCGTTCTTCCATTTACATATGTTTCGGGAATAACAATCTCAAAGCAAGATCCGATTCTGATGGAGAACTGTCATACAATCCTTCTCAATATAAGTTTTACCGAACTTGAGAAGATTGACGGGCAACATTTCCAACATTTGGATGAGAAAAATTTATTTGTCAAATGATTGGATGAGTGTTGGGCCTAACTATCCAATGAGGAGGATGCACATTACATGGCAGATAGGATTTGCCTATAGTGCATGAAGATTACAACTTGTGCTAAAGCAGACAAGAAGCCTCTCATGGAGCATCTTAAGACAAATGAGAAGAAGACCAAGGTATTTGTGTGCATGGCTCAATCATGTGCATAAGATCTGTTCAGATCATGTGTATGTGTGCCCATGAATTCTGCTCGACATGACGCATGGGTTTTGCTCCAACTAAGAGCATGGCAGTGCATGGTGATCTCGACGCATGACTGCATATGCGCATGGTAGAGGCTACGCATAACTGCAGATGTGCTATCTGCATATGCTCGTAGGGTGTTGCATATCTTGGCGCATGGGTCCGCTCGGATGAAGCACATGGATTGGTGCATAGGTTTTGCTCCAATATACGCATGGTTTGCATGGAGTGTAATAACCCTACATAAAGATAGTTTTATCTTGGTGGGATTACTTACGGCTATGGCTTGAAGGGTTACTTGAAGGAGAAATACAAAACCAAAATAGCAAGGTAAAGTTAAACTTGGTTGAGTTGATTACTTAATTTGGCTGCTATGTATGCACAGGTTGAGTCATCTAGGGTGGTAGCTGACTAGTGGGTGGACACTAGTGCCACACGTGCAAGGAGCTGTTCACCTTGGACGAGCCTAGCTGTGATGAAGGTCTCGATGGCGAACATATTCTAGCAAAAAATCTGGGGATCAGAATCATAGTCTTGGACTTTCGGAAAGTTGCTGACACTGGTATACGTGTAACACATACCAGTTATTTCTAAGGACCTGATCTCTAGAAGTCTGTTGTTCGATACGGACTTGAAGATGGACATTCATGCTGGTAAGATGTTGGATTCTTGGCCAGGAACATTCTTTGGAAAGATGTTCAGTATCAAGCGAATGTTTCGACTTCTACTGATGATGTAGTTTCTTAATTGAGTTGTGACGAATGGACTAGGACATGTGCTATGTAATAGCAGACTCAAGATGTCTAGTCTAAACCTTATCTCTAGAATGTAGGGGTAAGGAGGTAGAGGGATATGAAGTTTGTGTAGGGATAGTCTGTCAGAAAACTGTTCAGGCAATTGAAAAAAGTACAGATCTTCTGAAGTTGATATCTGTGATTTTTATCAATTCTCTACTGAGCCCAGGTTGAAGTATTTCTCGAAGGACGAAACGTTCGAAAAGTTCAGAGACTTCATGGCTGAAGCTGAACGTCTAGCTGGTCGACAACTCAAAAGACTCAGAAGTGGTTGAGATGGAGAGTATCGTTTTCTTGGATTCGCATCGTTCTGCTGTGAACATGGAATTGGCAATGAAATGATTGCTCCGTAGAATCGCTCATCCAATGGAGTTTCAGAGAGGAAGATTAGTGTGTTGTCAGAGATGATATCATTTATTGCGGGTCTTCCAATACACTTCTGAGGATAGATTGTGCTTACGGCTACGTTTATTTTCAAGTAAAGTACCGTTTGCCACATCTGTCATTGCTTCTCATAAACACTGGTTCCAGATTAGACCTGATTTGAATATCATTCAAGTGTAGGCGTGTCTGGTGTACGTGAAACTTTTGGATATCAAGATTCAGAAGCCAGAGACGAAAACCAAGAAGACCGTATTTCTGGATAAGCTGTTGAAAGCTACGCTTGCAGATCATTTTATATAGTCTCGCGACGCAGAATTCTTTGAAGACAAGTTTTCTAGGTGCAAGAACATTTTACTCGCTGATGTTCCGGAGAACATTGTTGGTATCAAAGAAGCAAAGTACTTTCAAAGAAGTAGTAGTCCAGAAGGTGGTTGTCATTGATGAGATAACACTTGAACCAGTATTCACTAAGCAGTTAACAAAGCGAGTGAGAAGGCCGAAAGACTTCGAAGATGACTTTATCAGCTATCATATGTTGGCTGATGAGGCGATAAAGACCAGAGGCGTTCTTCTGGAGAAGTGAGTCAATGGTAAGATTGACTCCATTACATTCAATTACAAGTGGGTGTTAGTTAATCTGCCTGAAGGAGCTAAATCTATTAAATCTTCGAGAAGAAGAAGACAAAAGTCGAAGGAACTGATGATGAGTTCGAGGCTAGGCTGGTTGCCATGAGGGTTTGCTTAATAACAGGAGATAGATGAGATTGACACATATGCTCTAATGGCTAAGATGTCAACTATCAGGATGACGATGGCCGTGGCTGCTATTCATAAGCTGTTCTATCATCAGATGGATATCTAAACAGTATTTTTGGATAGAGAAATGACAGAAAAGATTTACATACAACAGCTAGATAGATTTTTCGTTTAAGGTCTTGAAGACAAGGTTTGCAAATTGGTGAATTCTATGTATAGTTTGAAGTATACTCCCAATCTGTGGCTCGAGAAGTTTGACTAGGTTATTAGGTCAAAAGGCTACAGGTTCAGTAAGACTGTTAAGTGTGATTACACGAAGTTCGCTGATGATAGAGGAGTCATCGTTTGTCTCTATGTGGACGACATAATGATGTATCACTAGAACAAAGTTGTTCCTCACGTCCAGATTCAGTATGAAGGACATGGGAGATGCGGATGTCCTGGGGATTTAAATAATCCAAACGAAAGTTGTGTTGGCCCAATGATTGTATCATATTTTTGAATATGGTTAATCTATTAAGTTTAGCATTTAATTATCACTAATCTTTATATTATCACTATACCTTTGGTGATATGTGCTTATTGTGCTACATATTAGTGATATGAGTTTTTATTATATACATCTTAAATTTAATTGAGCTACCAAAATCAGAACTATATTTTGATTATGATTATTCAATTAAGTTTAACATTATGATATTACTAATATTTATGCTATCACTATAGCATTGATACTTAAACTTTGCATAGTCCGAATGTGCTTTTATCTTATCATTCTTGCAACTATGTATATTGTTTTGTTCGTCTAACGTGTACATGCAGAAAAGCAATAAGCAAGATCAATGTGGACATATGCAATGAAGAAATCATGGTGGACCAAAGACGATGGATCCCACAAGATTTCTCTGAACCACCCGACGACATCTCCGGAGCCACGCACTCGGGGGTTCCGCTGCCCCGTCAGCGGACGGAGGTCGAGGGGACAGCGCCCCTCGTCAGGGGTTCGAGGGCGAGCCCCCGAAAGGTATTCAGTTTTCGTAAACTGGATATCTTTGGACAGCTGCCGCCAAGGGAAAAGCCAGTACCTATCAAAGGAAGAAGCCAAGTCATGCCATCATCATTTCAAGACTCTGAAGAAGCCTGCACCTGGTACAGTATATCTGGAGTCTGTAATGAGTCTTAGGAATAATTGTAAACACAAGAAATGGATGGCAAAATCGAAAGCTAGGGTAGAAACTAGCCTAGGATCATTTTCAGCTGAAAACCGGCATACCGACGGTATACCGGTCTATACCGACGGTATACCGATTTTGTTCATAGAAAGTTTTCTGTCTACAAAATCGACATACCTACGGTATACCGGTTCATACCGATGGTATACCGGTTCAGTAATGTTGAAATTCCAATGGTCGGATTTCGAGCGTTTAATGATCCCAACGGCTATATTTCTAGCCGTTGTAATTCCAGACTGGCATACCGACGGTATACCGGTCCATACCGACGGTATACCGGTCGCTGTCTGAAAAGTTGCCTTTGAGCTCTTTTCAATGCTTTGGTTATAAATAGCCTTGAACCCCTTCATTCAAGGTTGATGCTTCGAGCCTAAAAATTTCTAAACCACCAAAGCCTATCCACAAACAACTCTACAAAGCTTTTATTTGCCATCCACAAATTGTGTTAGAGTTATTGAGTTAAAAAGTAAGATTTTCATCCTATTGTATAAGGAGATCAAAACATATTGTGAAAGGTTGAAGTTGGAGAGTCTTCATATCCAAACTCTCGGTTGAAGTTGGAGAGTCTTCGTATCCAAACTCTCGGTTGAAGTCGGAGAGGCCTTCGGATTAAAGCTCTCGTGTAAGAAGTTGGCGAGTTCTTCGGATCCAAACTCGTGTGTAACTATTTACTCAAATAGTGGATTAAAGCCGAAGAGAGTTCCGGGACTGGAGTGCCTCTTAGGAGGATACCAGGATATATCGTGTGTCGGTATTGTTATTACTTTTTCTCTTGCACTTATATTTTTAAATTGTCCATTAGCTTGTGCTAAGTGCTTGATTAGTTAGCTTGACCCTATTCACCCCCCCTCTAGGGTTTCTACAATTGGTATCAGAGCGAAGACTCTATTGTTAGGCTTAACATCCTTAGAGTAGATCCTTGTTATTTTTCTATGGCTTCGTATTCCTCCTACTCCTCCTCCGATAAAGAGGATTTTACTTCTAGTAGCATAGACAATCATGTTTCTTCTAAATGCAAGAAATGCTCTAAGTGGAAAGCCATTGCTAAACAATCCTTAGAGATTCTTGACAACCTTCATTCTACAAATGAAGAACTTTCTGAAAAGGTTATTCACTTAGAAGAAGCAAATGAGTTTTTGAGAAATGAAAACAATGATTTATTATATAGTCTTGATTCTCAAAACTCATCATGTGTTTCTTTAAAGAGTTTGAATGAGGCTTTAATCTTGAAAATTAAATCTCTTTCCTCATCAATAGAAGATCTCAAGACTCAATCACATGTGTTATCTTATTTGCATGATTCTTCTATTGATGCTTTAAAGAAACAAAATGATGATTTTTCTAGAATTGTTTTATTTGAAAAAGAGAATAATGCTTTAAATGTTAAATTTGATTATCTTACTTGTATGCATGATGATTTGATATTAGAACATGATATTCTTAAGACCAAATCCATGCATGCTCACTCTAGAGACATTCATCATTCTAGTATGTCACATGTTCATAACCATGCTCATTCTGATACATGTGCACACACTAGCATTAGATGCTTCTATTGCTCTCGTATTGGTCACATGAGCTTTACATGCCCTATTCGTAGGATCTTCACTACCAATGCTAGAGTAAGTGCTATATGGGTCCCTAAAGCTAATAAATGTGGATCCAAGTTTATTTGGATACCAAAGTCTTCGCCTAATGTTGTAGGTGGAGCTTCTTGTATCGTGACATAGCACCGAGGAGCGTGTTGGTGGTTGCAAAGCTCAAAGGTCATCTTCTAAGCAATTGCACCAACATAAGTGTGGCCACTAGAGCCACTTTGGTAACATGCTAATCGATTCTCTTTAAATGGTTTATATTTGTAGAGTCGAGCATGTTTCTCTTGATGTCTTGCTACTAACTCACATTGATATCCTTAGTTGCTTATTATATAAATCAATGTGAGATATAATACTAGCATGCTTAGTTAATTTTCTTATTATTTCTTTTATCTAGCATGACTAGTTACACGGCTTAAATGATTAGTTCACACTATGTAGTTTATCACTCATTTTCTATTAAGTGTGACACATTTGATTTATGCATGCTTGTTATTCTTAAGCTCTATATTATGAAGCATGCATATCACTCTAGTCCATAGGAGCTTGGTTTTGATTTGAGTTAATATGATTTTAACTCTCCGCCTTTAAAGTCTTTGAGATAGTTACTTGTTTTTGTCGATTTGTTTTTAATATGTTATATTTACATTAATCGGTATTTGTGAATATATGTGTTTAGCACAAGCTTCTTACCACTTGACAAGTATATACTTATACTTTCACTTTAACCTTGTGCTCACATAATATATTCATTATTGATTCTCATGTTTTATTTTGATTAAACCTCTTATGAATCAATTATGTCTTTGCCTAATAAAGCTTATTTATACGTGGTTTGAATTTGTGATAGTTTTTCAAACATTCATTAAGGATACATGACTATATTCATTAAATTTTTATTTACATGTAGATCATGTATTTCTTATGTTGATATATATATTTTTGTATAAATATCTTTATATGGGCATATGAGTTAAGCTAAAGTTTTATATTGACTTGAAGAGTATTTAATTATACTTGTTACTTTCAAACTTGTGCTTATCTCATACTTTAGCTATCGATTCATTTGACCAAATTTGTGCTTCTTGAATCAATTAGCCTCTTCCTTAAAGTCTTCTTTTGATGATATCTTCTTGACTTTTTGGTTGGCATTTTGAATACATGTTCTTAATTGATTTTTGATATTTTCATGTATGCCTATTCGTGACACTACAAGAAAAATGATCATTTATGGCGCGCGAAATGCGCCGTAAATGATCTTTTACGGCGTACACCTTTTGTGCCGTAAAAGATCATGCCGTAAATGATCCTATTATTTACGGCGCGTTGGAGAGCGCCGTAAATGTTAATATACACGCCGTAAATGATCACAAATGAACGTCGTAATTGATTTTATCACAAAATTTCGACAACCATTTACGACATATTTAGTGTGCCATAATTGCTCTTTCATGGCATACTTTTAGGCGCCGTAATAGATATTCGCTCAGGGTCAAATACGGCGTACATTTGCACGCCATAATAGCTATTCCCGCATGATCAAATACAACGTTCAGTTTGATGCCGTAAATGATATTTTCGACAAGTTGTGTTTACCATTTTGTGACATGTAGCGTGCCGTAAATGATTTTTGATAAAAAAATTCATCAATTTATTATTATTATTATTATTATTATTATTATTATTATTATTATTTCCATACCAATCCCTATTTATTTAAACAAGGATATCAATGGTAAAAAAAGTACATAACATAGCAAAAGTAAGTTAAAGAAATAGTTGACTGACATATAATCCCAATCAAACTACAAAAGTGAAAAGTAATTCAAATAAACCTAGGCACGTGAGATCATAAAAAATAATCAGATTCAATAGCCAAAATACATTAATAGCAAATAAAAGGCAATGCCAAAGTATATCATGCCATATTGTTGCATGAACTACAAAACTATTGTAGTACTGAATTAAGAACAATACAATATTTCAATACAAATTGAGCTTGTTTTATACTTTGTCCTATTTTGGGGGGGGGGGAGGAATATAAATTGTCTTCTATGACAAATTTCAACTCAAATGGTTGCAGAAGAGAAGCTACAAACACAATATCCAGATTTTCTCATTGATTGATAACCTGCACAAACATAAAATGTATTTTAGTTCATTATATCCAATTTGATGTATATATAAACACAACAATGAAAAAATATACATAAACTATAGCATGTTATTCCCACAATGATATAACCTAAATACTTGTGACTAGAATAACTTATGCAATCAGCTTCACTTAAATTTCTGGTATGTGGAACATTATGTCATATGTGCATTATACAAAACATGTCTACAAAAGTATATCAAGATATTTATTATGCAAAATACGGAACACATTGTGTTCCATCTAAAATACCGAATTTATCAGTTGGCATTTTTACTAATTCAGAAACAGAGAAAATATCTGTAACTTCCATACATGTTCGTGGAATGGTAACACGGATCCTAAGCATAAACCTTCCATAGACATTTGTATCAGAAAAGAACAACATGCATGTTCGTAGAAACCTTCCTTTGACATTGTATCAAGAAAGAACAACATACGTGCCAATGAGACAGGGATGTTGTGATTGTGGCATTCAGATGTTTGTGCATCCACTTGTACATTGATTTTTTGTGTGATTGTGGCATTCAGATGGTCAGGCATGTTTCTGATGTTAATGAGACATGGATGTTGGTCGTTGATTCTGTGGTAAGTTGTCTTGTAACATATACGTCAAAAAAGACTATTTTTATGAAGTTTGCTGCTATCTGTTTGAGACTTTTTGAGGATGTTGCATCTCTTGCAGGTGCCAGGAGGCCCTGTACACAAACATTTGGAGCCTGATGATTTGCTAGTTCATGTGAATCAGGAGGTGCTTACTTAGTCTTCGACTTCTTTTAACCTTTTTTATGTAATTTACAGTTATATGGTATGTGGGGCACAAAATTGGGAAGCCATGGAACACTGAAATTTTGATTATTTTGCATATGTAGATATTTAGACATGCACATTACTTTGATTTCAATGTGATTGGGTTTGTAGGCTAGTCAAATATATCCGTTGTAACTTGGCTTGTATTTTTAGTTCTTAAAAAGAACCAAAACAAGTTAACATTAAGTTTCTGGATCTTCATGATATTGAATACAAATAAAAACTATGTTAGGGTACCGTCATCAAGTTTGTTTAGTATGTATCATAATAACTTATCAACGACTTTTCAAAGTGCAATTACATAATAGGATAGAAAATCAAACACAACTCTATGATGGATTAATTTTTTTTGTAAGCAAAGAATTAAGGAATAGACGAGATATTTTTATATCTCGCAATAGACAAGATAATCAATTTAGCAATGGCAGGAAGTACCACAGGGAAGCCTCTGTCGAATAGTCTGAAGCCAACCAACGAAACCACCGGAACCATCCCCAGAGGACTAAAGAACCTACAGTCATAGACTCTTCATGGTGAACACAGGTACAAGCTATTCTCCTGAGAACAATAACAACATTCGAAAAAGGGGAAAATACCTTGAACAGATGCCCCATAACTGACTGTATCCCAAAATAATCTGAATGCTTGAAGAAACAATCAATGCACCTTGTATAGCTCTCATGGTATGAAGGAACCTCTATAATAAATACACAAAGAGCAACAACAGTCAGAAAACATGAATCAAGTCTGCCCAAAGAAAGGAGAAACTGAGTTGACTACGTAAGAAACTAACCTGATGTGGATCAAGTATATTCGTTAGAAATGAATGGTGTACAATTGACAATATTGGGACTAGGAAGGCATAAGACCCTCCTACTACGGTCAGGAGGCGAGTGCCAAACAGAGTCTGAAGCAGCGTGTTGATTCTAGTTACAAACAACAATGCCTGAACCAGTCTTACCTTATCATCCTGTATATGATTCGATGAAGGGGAGAGTTATATCAATCCTTATTAGACTATTGACATAATTTGCTTGTAAAGTCAGTTCACACCTAGTAAACTACTGATCTAAAAAGATTTCAATTTACAACAAGAGCTAATAGTAAATCGAACTATAATCGTGTATTGCCCATGCAAATAATCAATCTAAGACTAATTTCTTATTGTGTTTCAAGCTCTCAAAATTTTGTTAATAATTTGTTTGTAAAGTCAGTTCACATCTAGTAAACTACTGCTGTAAGAAGATTTCAATTTACAACAAGAGCTAACAGTAAATCGAACAATAATTGTGTACTGCCCATGCACATAATCAATCTAAGACTACTTTCTTATTGTGTTTCAAGCTCTCAAAGTTTCGTTAATGGCTAGTAGCATTTATCGTAAAGTACCAATTAGTGCATTCAAATTTTAGAACATGGAATGGATATTGGCATGGATACGTGTTCAAAGCAAAATCCATTTTGAAATATGGATAAACCCTCCATGTTGAAAATCAGTGTACCAAAAATTGTTCCATTCTTTAGCATCCCAGTATAGTTGACTGAAACATGTATTTAAGAAAAAGAAAAAGGAGATATTTAAGTAACAGTAAAGTTGATCCATTTTAGCAAACAAGTCTAGTTTTTCTCATTTCCTTTTTCTTTCGTGTATGCTTATTAATTACATCAATTGATTTTGAATCCACAAAATTCTATCTCAAATAATTTCTGCCACAATAAATCTATCTCAAATAATTTCCGCCATCATAACATGAACATCTAAAATTACTGATAACATTTGTGGAAATCTTCAAAAGAGTAGAAAAGTTACCTTACTCCCATCATAAGCTCTTTTACCATCAGGCTTTCCCATAGCAAGGTCCTCTACAACTAAACCATTGGCAAAAGTGTTAATATTGAGCAGTCTCGATATCGATCGTAGTGCAAACTATGAAATTAGCTTGAAATTAAATTTTCTTACCAAGTCATGCACTCTTAAGGGGTATCCAAGTTAATAGCTCCCTCTAGAAAATTTAGCCAGGTATCTATCTAAAATATATACTTCCAATTAGAAATTTCAAAATTATTCTTTTGAGAAAAAACTACAACAAGACTAAGTCGAATCTTTCTTGCCAGCCCCCAGATTGAAGGTTAATTATATACATTAAATTTTGAAGGAACATAGGCTTCAAATCGAATTTCATATATAAATGAATCGCAACAGCTATATATATCAGGAACTAAGGAATTGGTAAGCAGGAGTAGCAAAAGACTAATTTGGAAGAGGTACAAATATTACCTTCACGGCTGCATCATTTTTATGTACAAATATTACCTATGATTAACAAACCTTGCAATATTTCCATAAAATGTTGCATCCAGACAAAGTGCCTCCTCATCTTTTAGAACCCCTTCAGAGCCCCAGTCAGCATCTAGAAGTACCGGGTACGTATGATTTGCATTGCCAGTACTCTGTACTATTCGATTGTATAACTCTGTATTTGTTAGCACCTCCCCGACGTGCTCGCATACAAAAGAACCCTTTGGCAGTTCATCCAAGGTATGGACTCCCCATCCCTTTCCCTCTGGAGTAAAAAATACCTAAAGCACAAAAAAATATTTGAGCAGATGTGCAACTACAATGTGTCATAACTAGGCATGTCAAATGAAATGTTGTGTCACTTGAGAATACTATCTGTGAACACTTGACAGAAAACAAGAAACTCACAAAAAGCACATTTTACTCTTCTTCTTTTTTCTACAATAGAAGGAAAGAAACCAAGAACAAACACATGCACGAGAAGATATAAGCTAACCCAAGAACAGTCCTAAACCAAAATATAATGTAGCTTTACTTGCAAATACCCACCAGTAGGGTCCATACCCATACCGTATCAAAAGCTACAAGGAAATTCTCTATAGCCAGAAATATATAACTACCCCTTGTTTGTATCTGTGAAATAAAATATATCTTCTCTAACACAAGGTTTGCATCTGTTTTTGGTAAGTTCTTAGTTCTAATCCAAAGAAGCACGGACACCCCAAATTAAACTTTATGTTGTTTTTGTGTCGTGTCAGACCTATGTTATAGTACGCACCATGGACACTACAAATTACATTATGACACCAAAATAGGTGCCAATTGTCGCTATGTCTGAAATGTGTTACGTCGAATCCGTGTTTGTGCAACATAGGGTTGCCAAACAAATCCAAATTAATAATCAGATGAGGTAGCAACATTTTTCATGCTTCCTCTAACTAAAACTATTGCATAATTGGTAGAGCTTGAAAGATCAACAGAATTCAAGCTGAAATTTTTCCAACAAAGACCACTTGTTCCTACATTCCTGATGAACAGAACTTCAAATAAACATAAGTTACTTAGTAAAAGAAGATTCACATAATAAAACTCCATCCCCATTGACCAAAAATAGGGAACTGACTTTTCAATTTCTAGTATCCTTCACCAACAACTTGGCAATCCCAATGTTGATTAAGAAAAATAATCTAATATGACAAAGGGACCTAAATTCTGGGGACACTAGAAAGAAAAGATTAAGAAGATAATCGCATAGATATTCAACGAAGTAGGTCAAATAAGAAACTAATTATGGAAGAATATTAGTAGATGATCATGGTATCATACCATTCCAAACATATGACACTGGTATGGAAATTATTCATCACCATGGCAGTGTCAGGGAATTATCACCATTCCATGAACATTGTGGGTTCTACTTAAGCAATACTAAAGAAAAACCCTAGATTTCTCTTTATTCTATAAAGGGACAGATGGGAGAAAGTCCAACCTGGAGAAATGCCGCCGATCGACTTAAGAGGCTGGCCACTGCTGGAGAGGCCGGCGACTATGGAGATAGTCTAGCATTGTCATATATGAGACCTGCCTATTGATGATATCAAGTACTAATAAATGATGAGATCAACGGGAACAAATTAAGGAACAGACACAGTACTAAATTCTAATATTGTGCAACTAGTCAAACTTGTATCGAAGAAGCTAAGGTGTGGGCATATTTTTTACTAACAGGAATAGGCCCCACTATGTTAAGGATTAGTATCTTAACTTAGTATCTTAACTGAATTCTAATATTATAATATTCTAATATTCTAATATTTTTTACTGAATTCTAATATTCTAATATTTTTTACTAACTTGGAAACTTAGTATCTTAACTGAATAACTCAAATTAATGTTAAGAAATTAATAACTCAGCGAAACTATCTGAAATATGGGAAATTACATTATATATGCAACAAAATCTCTATAGGACATTTGCCTCTTATTATCTTCTTTTGGGGTCTGTTCCTATAGTGGAATAAATTTGCAAAGGCATAAGGCTGTGTTTGATTGGGCTTTTTTCCATGGAAAATATTTTCATCACAAATTTTCCACCAATTGTAGTGTTTGATAGCTTATATTTTCCATGGAATTATTTTCCAAAAAACTACCATTTTTCATATTTTTTCTAGAAGGGTGGAAAATGAAACTTGTCCAACCCATAGGAAAATATCATTTTCCATGGAGAATAACTATTTTCGTGGAAAATAATGACAATCAAACACCAAAATTAAGTTTTCCATGGAATTTTTTTCCTAGGAAAATAATTCCATGGAATTAATTTCTTTTCCACATATTTTCCACATTACAATCAAACACTAAGTGTTTCTTCATGTTTCCTTTTATCAAAGGGCAAGCTCTCAAGATCTCCCTATGACTTGAATTTTAAGTATTTGGCCCAAATAGATATTTAAATTCCATTTTTATGAAAATATATGCCTTTCAGTTTAAGTTTATCCAGGAAAGATATGGAATTTCCTAATTTCCAATCAAAGGCCTTTAGATCTGGTAATCATATAAATGTCCTAAATACCAAACTTTATCCTTTGATATCAGTTTAGTGGTGGCCTCGTGTATTAGCTAGCAACATGTTGTAGGAGTTGCTTGTGTTTCGCTCAAAAGTAGAGCATTGTTATTTAGCACATTTGATGGTGTTGATTTTGTGCCAGGTTACTATTTGATAAAAATGAACAAATTCTGAGCTTATCATCTTGTAGCCAGTGGTTGGAGCTGGTAGGGTGCTATTAGGGAGAACCTATGCCTAAAAAAGTACTCTTGCTCATTGTCAATAGCATTCAAAGCCTTGAGAAGCAGAGTGAGATTCTGAGCCACGGCTACTAAAGATGGATTATTATGTTCTGTGATGTTGCAGGCAGTTCATTAAAGCAGGCGAACTGAGGAAATTTTTTGCTTGAACTACTTAAACAAGTGTGCGCGAAGTTGTTAACCAACAACCCCTTGATCTGGAGTGAACGGTATAACATTTTGGAAGAAAGGAATGCATATCCCCCAAGAATTTTGCAACTATAGTATGGATATCACATTAAAACTCAAGAATATAAACATTTTGTAACAAAGGTATAGGCATCACCCAAGTATTTTGGGACTATTGTATGGACTTCACCTTAGACACGCTCAGATTAATAGCTTCAGTTTGGTCGTGATCCGATGCTCTAACCCCACCTAATGCAACCATAATTGCAGGTGAATGGTAGTAAACAAATTATAGAATCTCTGACAAATAACATTCAAGTTTCCAAGCAACCCAAATCCACAAGCAAAAATCCAAGTTGCCCAAAACATTCAAATCAACTAAAACAGCGAACAACAAAAGAGAACTCCAATTTTTATTAATATCTAGGAGACAACAAACTCGATCATAAGTTGATTTGAATGTTTGTTGAAGTTTCCAAGCAACCCAAATCCTCAAGCAAAATTCCAAGCTGATTTAGGATTGGAGTTCTCTTTTGTTGTTGTTGTATGAATTTTCCAAACTTGTATATGCAATCCTAACCCTAAAGGAAAATGGATAAACAAGTTTGACTAACCTGGAGAAACCGAAATAAAAGTTAAAAAAATTCATACAACAACAACAACAAATCTATTATCCCCAATTTTCGGGGCCAGTTATCTATAAATTCAGCGTCTTGCCCCTCGATGACCTATGAATGAATGAGTTGATGAAGAAAGTAGGAATGAGTGAGTGGAAGAGGGAGTTAGGGTTAGTAAAACTGACCTCGATGAGGTATTTGAGGTTGGTGGACTCGACGAGCTCGAGGACGTAGGAGAAATCGAGGCGATTGGCGACGAGGAGGAGGGGCTTCGGGATCTCCTTCGACAGGAGTGGGGACAGTCTCTTCGAAACGCCGCCGGCAAGGATCACTACCTTGAAATCCTGAGGGAGGGGGGAATATGGGTTTTGGGGGAAAATAGAGGACATTAGGGGGGAAAGTAATTTTTATTGGAACACTTTTCTTCTCAACATATCAAATGCATATTATGACATTCTCAATTTAAAACATATTTGGAACATTATAAAAGTGTACCTAAAGAAATAATGTAGTGTCATTATTTGTTCCATATATTTTTTCACCACAAAAGATGACACTCCAAATTGTTTTCATGATCCTTATCTTTTTAGCTGTCATCTTTTAATGCTTATCATAACACTAGTTTTTTTTAATGTCATTGATAAAGCTATTAATGACGATCATCTAAATTGACGACATTAAATATAGCATTAATGACATTTTGGAATGAGTGTCATCTATAAAGTGTCATTGTTAACGATTTTTGTAGTAGTGCTAGGACCGATCCAGGATCTTGTGTTGTCTTAGCCGGAGCGAATTTTGGTTGCCCTTTACCCCTATTGAAAACATTCAGGTTTCATTTGGGTCTGGTCAACATTAATATTATTATTAAAATTTATATTTGAAATAAAATTTAAATTAAAGTAGTTATATGGACAATTCTATTTTTTGTTTCGCTTAATTACCATTTTATTTTTGTTTCAAAATTTAAATCTCAAATTAATTTTAGAAAAATAAACTTATCGCTATATTAAAAATAATACATATCTAATCAATTTTTTTTAAATATGGATTGATAAATTTTAATTTAGTTTTAATTTTAATTATAATCTTAACATTAATATTAAAAATTAACATAAATATATAGATTAAATAAGTTATTCTTAATCTTAACATTATGCCAAAATGGAAAAAAAGATGTCGTAAATAAGTTATTCTTAATCTTAACATCGTGCCAAAATAAGTTATGATCTTAATTTTAATCTTAACATCGTGATGGGTAAAAAAGATGTCAATTACGGCGCGTACAACGCTTGCCGTAAATAAAACAACATTTACGGCGTGCTGAGGAACGTCGTAATTGAGATCTCATTCATGGCGCACAAGAACGCATGCCGTAAATAACTTAACATTTAAGGCATGCAAAAACGAATGCCGTAATTAAGTTACCATTCACGGCGCAGGAAAATACGTGCCGTAAATGCGTTTGCAATTACGGCGTGCGGGTAAAACACGCCGTAAAAAACACAAAAATTAACTCTTTTATGGCACGCAGAATTGCATGCTGTAAAAGAGTGTCATTTACGGCGCACAGGCAATGCGTGCCGTAAATTGTGCGTCGTAAATGATCATTTTTCTTGTAGTGTGATATATATAGTTTCATATATATAAATGATTCCTAACTTTTGATATTTATTTGTTTTATACCTTTAAGTTAGGATGTTGAGAGAAAATATTTATTAATGTCTTGCTCGTGACTAATTATGGATGTTCTATTAAGGATCACATGGTTTTGTGCTTTACCTTGCTTGTTAAATTGACCTCCTTAATTAGTGCATTTTTTCTAGTTTATATCTTCATATTTTACTATGGTGCACTATGAAAGCTCTTTTAAAAATGCACTTTTTGATATCTTTAGCATTTAGCTTTTATGATCTTAATGATCTTTCTTTGCTCAATCCTTAGGTTTATACTTCTTTTGAATTATTGTTGCCCAATAGTTTTTGTAGCTCATGAGAATACATGTAATTGATACATCATATTTCTTATGACTTTAGCTACTATGGTTTGAGCTTTTGTGTTGAGATTTTTTATTTCTAGAGAATACACTTATTGCATAATGGCTATAATATTTTGCATTCTCTAGATAGATCTATTAATTCATTATCTTGGATTAATCTCAGAACTTGGCAAAGAGATTTATTTTATTTGTGTTTACATGAATATCTCTTTTGGCCTATACTTGATAAGAGTCTTACTATTTTTATTTTGTTATCATATACTCTTATCCTTGCTTAATAAAGAGTCTACAAATCATTTTGATCATTCAAAATGTATTATACTTATTGAGAACTCTTTGCTTAAGCAAGTATTTTTAGTGTTAGTGACTTAAGATTTAATGAGCACACTTATCTTGTTAATGGCTTCACTCATTAATCTTATTTGGATTATATAGTTTGCTTATTTGTGATATATTATTAAGCTATATAATTTTGGCTCACTTTCACACATCTAGCTATATTCTGATACTTCAATCTATATATGATATGTTAGTTTACAAAAACAAGATTTGTGATATACTTGATCTCTAAAACTAGTTTTACAAATTCTTTATTAGATCTTGTTTTCCCTTAGAGGTTTGTGATTCCTTGTTTAACCTTCTTCCATACTAGTCATTAGCAAGTCTCTCTTAAATTTTCTCACTTTTTGAGTCATGATTTTATCGTATTATCATTACATCTCTTTAGATTGAATGTGTGATCATTTTGAGATTGACTCTTTTCCATATTTTTCATTGATCTGTAAGATTCTTTATAAATATAGATTTTGAATTTTCTCTTGATGAGATTTATCATTGGATCATGTTTATTCATTTGTTTATTTTATGAATGATCCTAATGATTAAGTAGTCTTAAATTATCTAGTTATGAGATTATCTAGTTAATTTATTACTCTACTTTGACTACTCATGGTTTATCACATATGACCTTTGCTATTTGAACTTTATGGGTTATTAATTTACCATTAGCAAGGTTTGGATTTATCCGTTGTTGGATAAATATGTGGTACAACATACCTAGTCCATGCAAAGTAATAAATTAGTTGATTCTTTCTTGATTAGATAATCATGGACATAATATTTGAGGTTTATTTTTATTTTTATTTTTGAGCGATATTTTAACTCTCATCATGATTGATTTAACTGTCCTTATTCTTTTTCATGATGACATCTTTCTTAAAAGGTAACATACATTAATATATCTTATTTAAATATGAGTTACTTCTACATAGGTTAGTGTATGTCATCTTTTGATTATACGTGCTTAATTCGAATATTCTTTTGATCCTTCATCTTTAGTGGCTATTAATTGTATATCTCCTCTTGACTAAAGATGATATTATTCGTCTTTTGACGATATTGTAGCCTTATATGCATCGAGCAAGGGGGAGAAATCCATAGTTGATTTACCCCTAGATCTTGTAGTTATCTATTTTATGCTATAAGTACTTTGGAACTAGATACGCATATTTTAAGGGGGAGCAAATTAATTGGTCCTATTTATTTATACCCTTTAATATGTCGTATACCTAGTTCATCATTGACCATATTTCTTCAATTTCATATCCTATTATTGTGGTCATGATATTTTTTATTTGTGAAGGATTTATGAGAGTGTATGCAAGTGTCTTTATTATTTATTTCTCTCTTTTATATGGATTAAATAAGTCATCTTGTTAATATTAACTTTCATATCTTATCTTGATGACTATTGTGCTTTCATTTATTTGGCTTTCCTTATTTGCTTAAATTATTTGGCTTTTCTTAATGAGGACTTACCCAAAATTCATGTATATCAACATTGGTAATACTTTGAGGGGGGAGCATTCAAGTCGACTGAATTTCTTCTTCTCAAGTATTTTTTCTCCTTTACCTTCATGTTTATCTAAAAGGGTATTCATATAGCATGTTAAGGTAATTGAGTTCAAATGCATGAACTTGGGTAAGCATATATATTTTGCAAATAATGAGATTATTCTATATCATTACTTTGCAATTATCTAATCCTCATGGGCTTTTGATTGAAATCCTTGATTGATATCTTTTATTTCAATTGGTATATTGCTTCCTTCCAAAACCAGAGTCTTAATTCATATCATATTATGTTTTGGAGTTTCTTTCTTGGATTTCAAGTTGGTAAACTATTAATTGAGTATTTTTCAATTTTATTTGTTTTACCAACTATATTGTGTTTTGACATGCTTCTTTTAAAATTTGATGTTCTACATTGGTAATGTAGCTTTATACACTTGTCATTACACCCTTCTCCTATTGTTTTTCATTAGTATATCTTGATCATGATTGTCTATGACTTCCCCATACTCTAATTTCTATGCTTGAGATTGATTTCATTTTTATCTCTAAGTACGGGGGAGCCTATTTTTGATAATGTCAAAGGGGGAGAAGTAAGTTTAAGTATGTGCTTCAATATTTGTAATAAGGGGTAGAAGTATTTTAAGTAACATGCTACTAGTGGTACATCCGTATATCTACTTATATATTAGTGATACATGCATCTATTATGTCCATACTAAACTTAACCGATTTGCCATAATCAAAAAGGGGGAGATTGTTAGCCCAATGATTGTATCATATTTTTTAATATGGTTAATCTATTAAGTTTAGTATTTCATTATCACTAATCTTCATACTATCACTATACCTTTGGTGATATGTGATTATTGTGCTACATATTAGTGATATGAGTTTTTATTATATATATCTTAAATTTAATTGAGCTACCAAAATCAGAACTATGTTTTGATTATGATTATTCAATTAAGTTTAACATTATGATATAACTAATATTTATGCTATCACTATAGCATTGATACTTAAACTTTGCATAGTTCGAATGTGCTTTTATCTTATCATTCTTGCTACTATGTATATTGCTTTGTTCGTCTAACATGTACATGCAGAAAAGTAATAAGCAAGATCAATATGGACATATGCAATGAAGAAATCATGGTGGGCCAAAGACGACGGATCCCACAAGTCTCTGAACCACCCGACGACATCTTCGGAGCCAAGCACTCGGGGGTTCCGCTGCCCGGTCAGCGGACGGGGGTCGAGGGGGCAGCGCCCCTCGTCGGGTATTCAGTTTTCGCAAACTGGATATCTTTGGACAGCTGCCGCCAAGAGAAAAGCCAGCACCTATCAAAGGAAAAAGCCAAGCCATGCCATCATCATTTCAAGACTCTGAAGAAGCCTACACCTGCTACAGTACATCTGGAGTTTGTAATGAGTCTTAGGAATAATTGTAAACACAAGAAATGGATGGCAAAATCGAAAGCTAGGGTAGAAACTAGCCTAGGATCATTTTCAGCTGAAAAATGGCATACCGACGGTATACCGATCTATACCGACGGTATACCGATTTTGTTCACAGAAAGTTTTCTGTTTACAAAATCGGCATACCGACGGTATACCGGTTCATACCGACGGTATACCGGTTCAGTAACGTTGAAATTCCAACGGTCGGATTTCGAGCATTTAATGATCCCAACGGCTATATTTCTAGCCGTTGTAATTCCAGACCGACATACCGACGGTATACCGGTCCATACCGACGGTATACCGGTCGCTGTCTGAAAAGTTGCCTTTGAGCTCTTTTCAATGCTTTGGTTATAAATAGTCTTGAACCCCTTCATTCAAGGTTGATGCTTTGAGCCTAAAAATTTCTAAACCACCAAAGCCTATCCACAAACAACTCTACGAAGCTTTCATTTGCCATCCACAAATTATGTTAGAGTTATTGAGTTAAAAAGTAAGATTTTCATCCTATTGTATAAGGAGATCAAAACCTATTGTGAAAGGTTGGAGTTGGAGAGTCTTCGTATCCAAACTCTCGGTTGAAGTTGGAGAGTCTTCGTATCCAAACTCTCGGTTGAAGTCGGAGAGGCCTTCGGATTAAAGCTCTCGTGTAAGAAGTTGGCGAGTTCTTCGGATCCAAACTCGTGTGTAACTATTTACTCAAATAGTGGATTAAAGCCGGAGAGAGTTTCGGGACTGGAGTGCCTCTTGGGAGGATACCAGGATATATCGTGTGTCGGTATTGTTATTGCTTCTTCTCTTGCACTTATATTTTTAAATTGTCCATTAGCTTGTGCTAAGTGCTTGATTAGTTAGCTTGACCCTATTTACCCCCCTCTAGGGTTCCTACAAGTTGATCTTGCTCTGTCACAAGCTCACTACGTAAAAAGTTGCTCACACTCTATGGATATCTGAATCTTCCATGGATCGATACTCCTTACAGGTGTGATTAAAAGCTAAAGCCAGATCTTGAAGAAACGTCAGAAAATTGGTGTATTCGAGCATCATCTGAAGTTTGATGTACGCTACAAGTGCCACCAGGCATGACATATCTTTTATTGTAGGCATGACGAGTCGATTCACAAGCAATCCAAGTTTGATCTTTGGAAAGCTGTGAAGAGAGTAATAGGATATCTCTCAGGGACTCGGAATGATGCACTACAACGGTTATCCTGTCGGGGTAGAAGGCTTCAGTGATGCCAGTTGGTGCTCAAAAGGAGAGAAAGAAGAAGTTAATCTTATACATGGGTAGTACTGCTCTATCGAGGAAGTCAAAAAAGCAGATCCATGGGTGGTGCTGCTATATCGAAGAAGTCGAAGAAGCAGACCTTTCTCTCACTATGGAATCTGAGTTCTATTAGCTGCAGCGGATGAAGCATAATTGCTTCGAGTATGAAGCAGAATGACTTTGGAAGCTCTGGAAGGACTTTCTGTGGTTGGTACGCAAATCAGAGTGATGTCGATGTATTGGGACAACTAGACACGATCTTCCTTTGGTTGGTGCGCAAATCCAGGTAATGTCGATATATTACGACAACCAGGTGGCTGCAATAGTGGCATCGGATGATCCATTCAATGATAAGAAGAGGACTGTGCAACTAGGGCACAGGTCACTGGATGAGCGCATCAAGTGTGGATCATTATGGTAGTTTGTGTTCGGAGTCAGAGAATCTGACGGATCCATTCACTAAGGCCTCAAGCGCCAGCTAGTCGAAGATTACAAGGAAATGGACACGACAGACCTCTGATATTGTGTCTATACAATCCTACCATAAAGTTTTATGTTGGTTGGTTCAAAGAGAAATTTACCAGGCATCTAGCTTTTGGTTCAAGGAAGGACCATTAACTGGAAGAATATCAGGTACAATAGGTAGTCCTTTGGAATATTGCGGGGTTACAGACCCAGAACCATTGATTAGTGGGCAATCCTTTGGGATATTGCGAGGTTATGGACCCAGAACCATTGTTGTCTACTTTTTGTTATTTGTATAGAATAAAGTCCTGTGAGAGGATGGCTTGGAAGCCTTAATGAGTTCTCGGGTATTTGGGATGTCCGACGTGCTTTACAGGAAGCACGGATAACACAGTACTACAAAGGAATGTAGTACTCCATGCTACAGAGGGTTGACTCTGCATGAGGTACCTAGTGAGGTTAAAGCCTCGACTTTGGGCCAAGTCACAGCGGCGTAGCACCGCACATAGGCAAGTAAGCCTAATGTTGTAGAATGAAGAGTGGTAGACAGCACTACAAAGAGGCTGAGCCTCATGTTACAGTAGTGTAACACCACATGAAGTACCCAGAAAGGGTAAAGCCTCGGCTTCGTGAGCCATGTCACGACAGCGTAACACCACCAGAAGCGAAAGGCTTCATTCTGGGTAGTTTGGCACTACAAAGAGGCTGAGCCTTATGCTATAGTGGTATGACACCACATGAGGCATTGCCTCGGCTTTGGGCCATGTCATAGTGGCGTAGCACCGCAAAGAAGCGAAAGACTTCATGCCAAGACTCTTTAAAAGAAATCATCTAGAGTGTATGGATAAAGATATAGGCCGTCTATTGAAAGAAACCTTGTAGACACCCAATATACATACACCGAAACCAGGTTGGCACGGGGCCTTTAATGTGCATCCAGAAGCACAGTTAACGTCATTATGTGAGTGAAAAGAATTACAGTTATGGTGCAGAATTCAAGGCTTAGTCCATTCTTGTATCATACTATTATTTAACCCATGCGAGAAGATTCAAGTCGTAGCGACATCTATCATAATACATGATGGACAGTCACTGTGGGGAATGCTCAACCCACGTATATTGAGATATGGGGGGATTGTTGGTGTTTTTGCCTTTGGACTAGTGTAATTTAGTCCCACATCGACTACACCACCAAGTGGGTGTCTCAATATATTGCTTTGCATATGTTGAGTTGTGCACATGGGTGTGGTGGGGCACATGTAGGGGTATTTACCTAGAAGAAAAAATGATTAACTCCAACAAGTAAGCAAGTTTGTCACGACCCGCACCCACTGTGAGGGTACGAGAGCGTAACAACGCCCAGCCTACGCCGCAGTGTCGGCGGTAGAACGCTGTTCTAGGTCATGAACTATAACTAACATAATATGAATGCTCTCCATAAGGAGGCCAACACAGAGGTACAACTCAATCACAATCTAGAGATAGAATATGGCACGATAAAATAGATAAGAGAATCCTCAACCGAGGTACAACAGAAATGAAATACAAGTCTTAACATCTCTACAATATAGAAACTCTGAATCAAGAACAACAACTAAACATAAAAGAAAAACAGTCTAAACTATCTATACTAAGCAAGGTATCGTCCTCAGCAGCTACCTGAACCTCCCTTGGGGTCCAGGTCGCGAGTGTCAACTAGGCAAACTCCAAGTAAGGGTGCAGGGTACCTCATCATCCTCTGTAAAAATTTTAACAGGTCCAGTCAGGACGGGAGCGAGCACAAAACATCTCACGCAGTTCATATCATGTTAGGAAATATAAAGCATGCAATAGAGTAAGGTACATGAAACGCTGAAAGTAAGAAGTATATGAAAAACAATAGAGATTTGATAACAGGAAATATCTAAATATGATAAGTAAGAACTGTAAGCCTACTGTGATTTAGAGTACAATATGGTTATGTAAACGGGTTAGGTTGTACAATAAAATGGGACTCCTTTGTACGTGAGTGTACAATGGACATATACAATTTCTTATACAATAGGATTGATCACATAACCACTTCTACTCTCCCTCCCCAATCAATACACAAGGATCCAATTCAGTTACGTTATCTTATACAATGGCTTGTACAATGGCTTATACAATGGCTTGTATAATGGCTCAATGTGATAATGAGAGTACAATATGCACAATGAGTGTACAATGATAAGGGTATTCAATAAATACAATATGTAAGTGAAACGCACATCACAATATGTATTTAGTGAATACAAGGAGATAACATCTCAGAAGAAGATCCGTATAGTACCAATCCGTGATAATGATCGTGTCAGCATCAAGTACAGTAATCTAGAGCAAGAATATAAATCCAGACAAGTATGAAACGGTCAGAGAATGTACTCGCCTCGTATCTGAATGTCTGAAGTAAATGTACTGTCCGAGATGTGGTACCTGACTCCTAGTTAGAGCAACACAAGTCAAGATGTACACAGGGAATGATAAATATAATCTACAATGCATCTGCATGCTGTCTAGGTCAAACTAGACTAAAGTCAACACTTGGTCAACTCCAGTCAACTAGACTAGTCAAACTAGGTCAACTAGGTCAAATCCTAGCCCAACAAGTCTAATAAGTCTCACTTGGCCTAACCAAGCCTAGTCTAGAAATCACACACCAATCACAAGGCTATACAAGCCAAACATAAGCCATCACATTCAATATTATACATAAGCGAAAGGAAGCTAACATGTAAAGCTATGTGTGTGTGTGAACATGGAGGTGTACATGAAAAATAGAATTCAACACTATACCCTATATCACATATATGTATATATAACTATAGGAAAACTCTATTTACCACATTAACACATTTAGCCATGTATAGTATATATATATATATATAGAGAGAGAGAAGAGCATGTGTATGTGTTCATGGGTGTGTGTGTGTGTGTCATGAAAGTGCACAAGAACATGTGTGTGTTATCATGGAATGAGTGTTAGGCAATGTGTGAGTGAGAGTGTCAATGAGTGAGGGTGTGAGGGTTATATAGTGTAGTGTGCATTGTGTGTGGAGTGATAGTGAGGCATGACAGTTGTGTAGCAAAGTATCAATAGGAAGTTAACATTCACATATATGAGTTCTCATGTATCTCTTATTTAGTAAAACAAAACTAAATTCCAGTTTTATTCCTAACAAGGCTACATATATTACATCTATTATTACATTACATTCATGCTTGCATTCATTCATCATTCATTTATTCTCTTGCACCACTATATGCACCATACATTACATACTATGGAACCTACATATTCATTACAAGCCATACTTATACATGCTTACATTAGATAGGATACTTACACCTCATACATCATTTATTTAAACATTTACTCATGCTTGCATTCTCTATTTAATTATATAATGTATATACATTAACATGGGTTAAAATCAAATAGAATATTATATTACACACAAGGGTGCACAAAATGCATATGCCGAATAGTAACTCCTACTAATAATCAATACTGTACCATCTCAGCATGAATTAAAATCTAGGATTAAAGTATGTTATAGATCTATGTGTTAGCTTTCCGAAACTTCAAACGGATCGCGTTTTCGTTTTCGAAAACTCCCGGAATCGCGAAAACACCGAGAACGCGTTTGTCTTTCGTACAGCTGACACTCAAATAATTCTCCAGAAAGTTACAGAAAGAATTAGGTCTATTAATACATGTTTTTGGAAATCTAACTTCAATACGCTTCTTTTAAAAAAATGGGAGATTAAACCGAGCTTTGAGCTAGAAGTTATGACATTTCCAAGTTAGGGCTAAAATTAAAAACGTGGATAAAAATCATGACGGATTTGGGTAGTTTGAGACAAAAGAACACAAGTATATAACATAATATATCAAGAACTCACTCTCTACACTAATATATATATGAGACACTATAGAACACATCTCCAATACAAAAATATGAGATTAAACATGTAATAATTCATTCATACATAACAACAACACATAGTGTGTCCAAATTTGGGATTTTCTCACATGGACACAACCACAACACAAAGGACACTCCTATGACCTCCAAATAGACACGAAATGGACACAAATGGAGATGCAACCATGGGGGTCATTCCTATGGGTTCAAAATAGACCTATATGCATGAGAAAATGAAAATGAGAAGAGATTTATACCTCTCGGTAGATCGAATCGAAGAGAAGCCTTCCCGGAGCGACACCGACACGTAGAGATTCCAAAAGGACACGAACGAGCTCCGAATCCTCCCAAACTTGGGTAGCTTCCTCCTTGGCTAGAATGGAGAAGGAAAGAAGAAGATTTGGTGGCGAAATGGAAGGATTTGGTGGAGAAATTGCTAGGGATTGCTCTCTAGGAATTTGGGGAAGAACAAGAGAGAGAGTGTGGATGAGAATAATGAAATGAACTTGAGCCTATCCTCTCCCAAAGTGGCTGGCCATATGGGGCTATTTGTCCTATTATGGTAAGGTCCAAAATGCCCCCACTAACCTATTCTATGAGTATTAGGAAAGGGCTAATTGGTTGGGGCTAAATTAGTCATTCTAAAGTCTCTAATCACACTAACCTTATCCATAATAATTAGTCTAACCTCTAACTAAAATATTTCTATCATGTGGACTAAATTTAATATCATGTGGGCCATGCCTAACTAGTGTGTGGGTCCCACTAGAGTCAAACTACCCCCGGGTCCCCGTTTCAAGTCGGATTGAGTTGAAATTCGAACTCGACTCAAATAACCCCAAAACAATATCATAAATAATAAAATGATATCAAAATAATTCAAAGAGGTCAAATGCAAAAATATCCTTAGGCCAAAAATGACATTAAAATATCATAATCACATGGTTAGGCTCTAGGTCAAACAGTCTCTAGGATTTCACTAGCAAAACGTCAAAACCACAAGTCATGAATTTAAATAGTTTAAAATAATTTAAAAATCACTAAAAATCATAATATGAAATAAATATCATTAAATAATAATTATAATTATAAAATTTCAAAATTACCCTCATCTGAAAAACTGGGTGTTACAAAGTTGCTTTTTGTCATCCGGACTCGAATACGGACTCCAGGATGCATCGTGCATGCACGGGTATGTTCGAGGGGTAGGCGTGGACTGGCACACGACTATGCTGATAGTAGGATGATCTAAAATATTAAACTCTATTTTTGAGTATTGGTATTTTAGTCCCACGTCGGATAGGAGAAAAGGTGAATCTCACTCCACTCTATAAACCTCCTTTGTAAGATGCACCAAAATAGAAAGCAAAAGGGGCCCGTTGAGTTCAGGGAGCCCATTCGAGTCAGAAAAAGTTGACTAAAGAGCGTTCCAGAAGTTCTTTGAGAACTTGCTGGTTCCTGGAAGCGAATCGCATAAAGGCAAATATTGCTTTGAGCAACGGTGATTTTCATTACCCCAGCATGGCTGTTGAAATATTCTCTTTCTTCCTTCTCCCTTCTCCCTTCTTCTTCTTCTTCTCCAAGTGGGCTAAGAAAATTAGGAGAGCAAATTTATTTTGCAAGTATTCTCTGAAATCCTACATAGTCAGAACAGAGAGCAAATTTATTTGCAAGAAGATCTCTGCGTCTGACAGTTGGTTTATCATAATAGAGAACAAATTTATTTGCAAATGATCTCTTGAATTCTGATTGTTCTTCCATCTAGATCTGTTTCGTGAATAACATACATAATGTGAGTAGTTTGAAGTAGTACACGTTCCCTTTAGTCAAAATTTGTAACACTTCGGAGCTGCAATGGACTCTTATTCACACTTAAAAAATGCTAGCAAGTCAAGAAGCTCTACAAATTTGGAGCTCGTCCTAATTCGTGAATAGTAACCCAAATGAACCCACCAAAAGAGAAAAAATGAAAAAAAAAAGGGTAAAAAAGATTAATTTGGAGTATGAATTTAGTGTGAATGTTGGAGTTGAGTGTGACTCCCAACATATGTGAAAAAAATTTCAGAGTGCGACAAGCATCATCCATGTGTCGGAGAAGTTCGGGGAGTGCGAATAGCACCATCATTGTGTCGAAGAAGCTTGAGGAGTTGAATGCAGGAGTTATGTGAAGGTCAGACCGAGTTAGGTCCGAATTCGATCAATATCGAGTTCAATCAGAATTCTGTCAAACCAAAACAGAACTTCCTGGCATAGGCTGACCGAGTTCGGTCCAAATTTGGTTTGGAACAGAGTTTGGTTTGAATTCAGTCAGACTCGGACATAACTATTTTGTCATGCCAGACCGAATTTAGTCCGAGTTTGGTTTCGTCGGCTGAATCCTTTTTTGGATGTTTTATCTGGACCATTTGATCCCATCAAACGGTCCGGATTTGTTGCAATTTATAGGAGGTATATATAGATATTTTCTAACCCTAAAAATCATATCTACCAGAGAGGGACAAACCTAATAAGAATGCAAGTTTTGAAAAAAGACAGAGATTGAAGGCTGTTCGAAGGAGAGATTGTTTCGGGTGAATTTCTCGTTCTCTTATTCTTCGGAGTGTAATCTATTTTTCATCGTCCAAGTAGTTGTGATGATCCGGTTTGAATCGGTGAAAATTTTCTAAGGAGTATGTATCTTCTTATTAAATTAAATTAGTGAAGGCTTTTCAGGGTTTGACTCCAATCGTCCCGTAATTTTTTTTCGCAAGGCTCTCCACGTCAAAAATTGTTGTATTTACGTTTTGGCTCTCATGTGATTTTGGCAATTTGATTTTCTGCGTCTTTTTTTGGTTCTCTTGTAGTCTCTTTAGTTTGGGAGAATAATTTTTGCGTTTCGTTCCCATAGTGAAGATAATATTAATTCGGATTATGAATTTGGCGTATTATTTGGAGTGTGTCATATCGTGTGCCACTATGGAAGGGCACTCCAATGGATCATATCTGGTTCGATATGGATTTTGGGATTGGATTTTGTCCAGTTCGGTTTTAGGTAGGATCAGGTCAGTCAGGTTTGTGTGCCAATGGATTGAGAGCCAGATATGATCCACTTAGAGCGACCCCAAACCTGATTGACCTGATCCTACCTAAAACCGAACTGGACAAAATCCAATCCAAAATCCAAATCGAACCTGATCTCTATCCTACGTATTAAGAAGCATCTGCAATAAACCAATCAAACTCGACCACAATCCAACTCGACCCAAGCCTAAGACACTCCAACCTAACCGAAGCTGACGGACCGACATGAGAATGATGCACAATTTTGGGTAAGGTGAACCACCATAAGGTGGATGTACTTCTACTACATGTACAGAAAAAAAAAAAAAAAAAAATTGTTTATGGTGCAACACAACAAAAATTAGTGGTCTTCTGGGATTTTCAGTATCAAGATTTGTTGCCGATCCAACTAAGAGTCAGCATTCCGGCACTGGCTCAAATCATCCCGCCCTCTGCTGGTTTGCCATCTCACAAATCAGCTGTGTCATACTCCCCACCAACTCTTCGGACGTAGGCCTACTTCCCGGTTCACTTCAGAGAAAAGAAAAAAAAAAGCAGCAGCAAATACTTATTTCTTCATGTAATTTCTTAATTTGGTTTATTTTCAATATCCAGCAAATATTTCGTGTACCTTCGCCAGCAGTCACGTATGATGGAAGACACCCTTGGGTCCATGCCCTCTGGTAAGTCTAATCTCCGGTCCTGGAATCCCACCACTCCAATTACCTGTCCATTTTTGTCCAATTTAAAGCATGGACGAATTAGTACCATTTCCTTGTTTGATACTATTGGACACAACACGGACTCTCTAAATACACTAGAAAAAAGAAACCAAAATCAAGGCTAGATACCTTACATATTTGCAGTTTGCACGTTGCTACACTATACTACTTTATTAGTAATTAAATCGGTACCATGAACTTTCCATCATTCTTCTATTAACTATTCACATTTGAGGTTAACGTGTGTAAAATATGCTTATGACAATTTTTCCAATAAACCACGAAAAAGTCCCATCTACTAACTTGAAGGTATCTAAACATAAATTATCCCAAAATTAACACCATGTTTCCGTGTCTATGCCGTATCATATTCATAGCCCCAGAACATAAGCAGACCTACCTGGATAGGGTTGAGTTGGCTCCAGGGGATGGCCTCCGTTATCAACTCCCACAGCACCACTCCGAAACTGAAGACATCCGACCTGTAAATTTCCAGTTAACTGTCACTACCCTCCAGACTTTAGTGTTAGTTCGTTTCTGCAGGAAGGATAGATTTACTTCTCATTGGAACATTCTCCGCGGAGGACCTCCGGCGCCATCCACTGTGGCTGCATTCAACCATTTCAAATAGTAATGTCAGTTGTTTTTCCATCAACTGGACCTAACAATCAATTACATGCTTTTCTTTTGATTCTTGATATGAAACCTAATGCAACACAATGGAATTACGCAAAAGGTGTTCACAAACTTGAAATCTTATGAAACCTAACAAGTCGAGTCGAATCAATAAAAAATTCGTAATCTTTTGATCAGTTCAGAAGTTGGTTACTTAAAAGAGTGTGTTCAATAATATAAATATACAACTCTCTCCCTTACCAACACTCCAGATTTTGGGTGTAGTGGTGGAAACTTTAACATGGTATCACAGCAACATATTTTCAATCTCTCCTGCGCATATTTTTAGCAAAGTTTACAAAAAATATTATATTGTTGCATGAATCCAGCTATGAACCCTACAAAGTGGGGTTCACCCAGCGGGGACATGTTGAACACTAGAGTTTTGGTGTAATTATAGAATCTTTAAAGAATGAGAACCATGAAACCATGAGCTAAGCGAAACCCATTTAATATAATATTCTTTATTAAATTTATGGGATATCAGGCTATCAGCTATGAAAAGATAGGTTTCACAAGGCATGCATGTTATTAAAAACAATTAAATGCAGCGAAATTGTTGATGTGATTAATCATAATAAACAACTTTTAGACATAGATATTGATTTTTTTTTTTTATGTTTTGCACCCACCCAACAAAAGGACCCGGCTATGGATACACACGGGATAAAGATAGGGAATATGACATCTTTTAGGTACTATATGGGTACAACATGTTGGAAATTCTTCAATTTTCTCCCTTTTAATATCTGCAATAAAATAAAATAATAAATTGTTATCGGCCTCCGGAGAAGTCGCGCACGTAGCACTGCCCTAAGAGTTAATCCGGGTCTATGTACAGACTTTGTCCGAATGCTCCTAGTGGTAAAATTCCCGCTCTATCGGAATCTCCTTGCCGCACACGACGCAGAGAGAATGATCCCTGACTTAGTTCTGCCTAGAACAACAACGAAGAACAACAGAATTTCGGAACGAGAAGAATTCGAGAGAGAGAGGTTTTCCGTAGGAATTATCGTTGTCTTGGACGAAGGAAAACACGATATATATAGGCATATTTCCAATGTTTGTAACGGCTAGGAATAATGATCAATAAAGTTTAACGTTACAAACTAATAACAAATACAAAAAATGTGATACATTGAACCTGGACAAATTAATGTGTCCAAACGTTACAATTTTAAAGGATTTGTAACGGCCAAAAAATTAATAGAGGAACAAAAAGATTTTAGGGTCCCAGTCCGAACCCGAAGAGAAAATCGAATCGGCATTCGGCGCCCGCAGATGTGGGCACGTACCCGCACCCGTTACGCACGCTGAACCAAACCGTGCCGAGCCGGGCCGGGCGGCGGCGGCGGCGCGCACATGTGGCCCATGGAGCTCCCACACAAATACTTCAAAGAGGCAAAGAGGAACAAAGTAATATATGAATAGTTGAGTCTTCCCACCTAGTCGACGTGGGACTAAATGAATTTGGAATTTGAGCTTTTGCAAGCTCTGCTGTGTGAACACAACATATACAACAATCCCCCCCAAAAGGTCAAATGCCAAAGTAAAAGCGGGAAGGAAAGAAAAAGAAGAATAAGAGAATTTTTGGACAGTTGTATACTATGCATAAATGAGATGGACTATAGCCTTGAATCTCACGAGTGACTATTGTCTCTATCTGAAGAAGAGCTTGATGGACTACGCCTTGAATCAGTCTTCTTGAACCAGATTCAGAAAATAGCACACATAGTACGCTAGAGGTACTTGGGTCTATCGGGTGGCGCGTTTGGTTGGCCATGCACACATTTTCACATTCATGAGAGTTGTCTAAGATCGTATTGTCCTATAGTTGCGGCCTTCACAACCTCTCATATAGGTAAGTCCTCAAGGGTTGATGATAGAAATCAACCCTGTATATTATACTTGAACTTATTAAGAGTTAAAAACTCACCCTACCCATATCACACAGGAACACTGTCACCATAGGGATGTATCCATCTACTCATGTACAGCCTCTTGGGCATTTATTTTACGAAAATTTAATCTCAGGGTCAGTGTTCCATAATAGTCACCTAGTCCAGCTTGTTCCTACCCATTGAACCGGCTTCTTGGGATCGCTAGTCAGACTCGGTTGGGTTGCTACTGCTGGTGACTAAATTATGGGCTTAACCCCACCCCCCTCGATGATTCTAGGATCAATGTCCTAGGCAGACCTTTCGTCAAGTGGTCTGCAAGGTTCTTTTCTGACTATATATAGTCAAGAACCACAGATTTGCCTAATAGGTTCTTTATTGACTTGAAGCGCAGCTGCAAGTGCCTGTTCATATTAGCATTCACAAAATCATGTTTTAGTAGTTCTATAACAGATTTATTATCACAGTTTATAGAAATTGTAGGAACATGATGAACAAAAACAGGTATATGTATAATAAGATTTCTAAGCCATTTGACTTCTGTATATGTAGTGTCCAAAGCTATCATTTCATAGTCCATTGTACTTCTAGCTATGATAGTTTGTTTACATGATCTCCAGGAGATTGCAACTCCTGCTAGGGTAAAAACATATTCAGTAGTGAATTTTATATCATGTGAATCAGTTACCCAATTTGTATCTGAGTAACCTTCTATGATATCAGGGTGTCTAGTATAATGAAGTTTATAATTTAGAGTGTCCTTAAAATATCTAAATACTCTGTCCAATGCAGTCCAATATGACTGATTTGGGTTACTAGTATATCTACTTTGTCTCCCAATAATAAATACAATATCAGGTATGGTCCTATTTGTTATATACATAAGGGACCCTATCATTTGTGAATATCTATGTTGTTCTATAGGTGATCCTTCATTCCTCTTGAGAACAACATTACTGTCATAAGGAGGACAAATTTTTGTCAAAAAAATCAAACTTTTTTAGCATTTTCTCAATTGAATGTGCTAAGGATAGAGTATATCCCTCTTTGCATTTGGACACTTGTATTCCTAATATTAAGTTTGCTTCACCTAGATCTTTCATGTCAAACTGGTTAGATAAATAATTATTAGTGTTATTTATCAATTTTAGTGAAGATCCTAGAATAAGGATATCATCAACATATAAGCATAAGATGACACAACTTCCATTTGTATTTTTAGAATACAAACATTTGTCATATTCATTTGGTACAAAACCAAATTCTAAAATGACTTTGTCAAATTTGTTGTACCATTGCTTGGGAGCTTGTTTTAGGCCATAAAGAGATTTCACTAATCTACAAACTTTATTTTCTTGACCTTTAGCAATGAAGTCTTTAGGTTGTTCCATATATATTTTTTCTTCTAAATCTTCATTTAGAAATGCTGTCTTTACATCCATTTGATGAATAAGCATATCATGAATGGAAGCTAAGGCTGGAAGGGTTCTAATAGAAGTGATCCTAGCTACAGGAGAGTAGGTATCAAAATAATTAATTCCTTTTCTGGGTGAAACCTTTGGCTACTAATCTAGCCTTGTATTTCTCTATAGTACTATCGACTTAAGTTTCTTTTTGAAAATCCACTTACAACCTATGGGTTTACTGCCTAAAGGTAGATCTGCTAAAAACCAAGTACTATTCTCCGAGTTATACTCATTGTTAATCGCTTCTTTCCAGAAAAGAGCATCAGGAGAGGATATGGGTTCTTCATAAGTTGAGGGATCACCCTCTATCAAAACTGTGAAGAATCTTTCTCCTAAATTCTTTTCAATCCTTTCTCTTTTATTCCTTCTAGGTTCTATGACTTGTTCAGCTTAAGAACTTGATATTTGATCATGAGAACTAGTAGATGGAGTAAGAGAAGGGTTGGAGGAAGATGAAGAGGTTCTATATTTGAAGGGAAATATACTCTCAAAATAAACTACATCTCTAGCTTCTATAATTGTATTATTAGAGATTTCATTTACTTCAGAATGAGTTACAAGAAATCTATTTGCATTACTATCTAGAGCATATCCTATGAACACAAGATCTACAGTCTTAGGTCCAGTCTTTCCCTTTTTGGGTTCAAGAATTCCTACCTTAGCTAGACATCCCCAAACTTTAAGATAATTAATCCTAGGGGTTCGGCCTTTCCATAATTCATATGGTGTCTTATCATTTGTCTTACTGGATATCCTATTAAGGATATAACGGGCTGATGTCACGCCCCAGTACCGAAATACGGAGACGGACTAGGCCAGCTACTCCATATGAGGTATACAAACGTCATACGGCGATCGTGGCTATCAAGAGACAAGGGGGTACATGCTACAATCAAATCTTTTATGGTCTCACAGAGCATCTATGTCTCAATCATTCAAAACAAGAAAACATCAATTAATGAGCATATGAGATAAAGCAGTAAGGCGTCCCCGACGCTTCATCAAAATGATCATGGGGATCTAGCTTTATAAGTTAGCTAGCCCAGAGAGTCATAAGTACATAATCGTATTCAGCTACAGTCTGATTTAATTACAATTATGTGAAAGACAAAATATCTAGATCAACCGGCTAAACAGGTGTCGTGGCTAAATGCCAGAACATAAGGGATGAAAACTAGAGTGGTGGAGAAGAAACCCACTCGAGTCCCCCGCCAACCATGCTCCTAGTATGCACCATTGACGTTAGGGAAGAAGTTTGGATTCTCAGGCGCTGCTACGAGATCTGGCCAAACAAAACCAGCGGGGTCAGCCTCGAATAGCAAGTACCACAAGGGAGCACAAAAGAGTGAGACAAAACCCAAGCATAAAATAATAATACTAGTAATAATACAGGCTTCCGGTCGTAACCTCGGTCCACAGCCTGTCCTAGCACGATAGACCAACCCAACAACCAAACAAGGACATGGGTTGGACCACGCACCATGACAGTCCATGTCCCTCGGCTACTAACGGAAGGTACAAGGCACAATCAAGTCGTTTTTCCAGCGTCCATTCATTCCTACGGCTTTCTAAATTTGGCGGAGTTATCCCTGCGATGCTGATTAAAAGGAATCCTTAGATCGTGTCAACCCAGCAGGGCTAGCCAAACCATTAGACATTTAGCACATTGAGTATGCACCGGTCCCCCGGAGGGCTACCGCGCTAATACATATAACACAGCTCGTAGAAGTCAGATATAGTCATCTGCTAAAGGCGAATGAAACCATATCCGTGGCGGCCAACCCGACACGTCAGGACTGGACCTGGGGTGACTAGTATGGCACGATCTTGGGATTTTTTTCACCCAATGCTTCTACCAAGTTAGTTGCCTAGTTAATCCCTAGGTTATCCTCGGAGTTCACATGTCGTGGTCACATATTCACTCCCCTAGATGTCGTACAATGTACGAGTACCCCAAGAAGGGATCCACATTGGCTTATGGAGTCATACATATGTACCCCTTCTTGGTGTAATGTAACACACAACACATACCACGTCATTGCTACCGACCATTCTCTATGTAAATGCTTGACTCTTGGATGTACTGGCAGGTATCACGTAGGAACACTTATCACATAGGATAGCATCTCGATGCTCACATAGATTGTACCATAGTACACACACAGGTTTATCCAGCACTCGCATAGGTAGTCGGATCAGGAATGAGGGCCAAGACACAAGGACGCATGCGGCCGAGGGTGCAGTCCGCATGACTGCATGCGGCCAGGGGTCATGCGGCAAGGCGTGCAGTCCGCAGGACTTCATGCGGCCACAGCTCATGCGGCAAACAATGAAGTCCGTAGGACTTCATGCGGCTAAAGCTCATGCGGCCAAGATATGCGGCCAAGGATGCAGTCCGCATGACTGCACGCGGTCAGGGGTCATGCGGCAAGGCGTGCAGTCCGCAGGACTTCATGCGGCCACAGCTCATGCGGCAAACAATGAAGTCCGCATGACTTCATGCGGCTAAAGCTCATGCGGCCAAGATATGCGGCCAAGAATGCAGTCCGCATGACTGCATGCGGCCAGGGGTCATGCGACAAGGCGTGCAGTCCGCAGGGCTTCATGCGGCCATGCGGCTAAACTCCATGCGGCCGAGCTGCTCTTCTTCTCCAAAAATTCGAGAAAGATGGCCATGGAACCCATGAACTTCAAACTGTCACAACTCGGTCAAAACAACATGAAATCTAACTTTTCAAAGATCAAATTTGGGTAAAAAGAAATGCTCTACCACATGGAACAACTATATTTTGAAAACAAGCAAGTTTAATAGATCTAAACCAAGGAAAACCGAAAATGACATAAACTTAGATCTACAAGAATCTATCCTTCAAAACCGAAAATACCAAGTACTAAACTTGTAGAGGATGATGAGAAGAATAATATAGACAAATAATATCAAGGAAAAATCAAGGATAAAAAATACACAAATCTCCTCCTTTGAGCAAGTTGTACTTGCCTAATGGTAGTGGTTGAGAGAAATAAATGAAAGAGTGAATGAGGAGAGAGTGAGGAAGGGAATATAAATAGGGGTTGGGTTGGCTTAAGAAAACCCTAATCTCTAAACATGCTCTAACCATTCCAGTAATGACATGCTTAAAGGCTACATACAACCATTAATAAACAATAAATAGAACTATGCACATGCTAAATACAGGATGCCATGTACAGAATTCATAAAAGAATACGTATATCGGGATCGGAAAGTGACAGTTGACAATAAGGCTTCTCCCCAAAGATTGTCAGGGGCACCTGAACTGAGAAGCATTGCATTTACCATGTCTAACAGAGTGCGATTCTTTCTTTCAGCAACTCCATTGGATTGTGGTGAATAAGGAGTAGTTATCTCATGAATAATTCCATGTTATTCACAGAAGTTAGTCATTTCATTTGAGGTATATTCTCCATCACGATCTGATCTAAGAATCTTAATCTTTCTATCAAACTGGTTCTCAGCTTCAGACTTGTAGACCTTGAATCTGTCTAGAACTTTATCTTTGGTTTTAAGAAGGTAGGTATAACAATACTTTGAATGATCATCTATAAAAGTGACAGTATTTCCTACCGCCTCGGGTCAAAACCCTATTGGAATCACAAACGTCACTATGGATAAGTTTTAGGAGTTCAAAATCCCTTTGGACAGATTTGAAAGATAATCTAGTGCGTTTGGCTTAAACACAAATCTCACATTTGTGTTTGTCATCTATAGGAGTCTTGAGAATAAGATCTAAGTTCATCATTCTTTTAATAGACTCTAAATTCATATGACCTAGTATGCCAAGCCAAACATTTGAGGATTCAACATTAGCAACAACCAAAGAAGGATTTGAAATTTTATTCATAGTACTCAAAATAAAGACTCCATATTTTACAAATACTTTTCCCACAAAAAGTTCATTCTTAGAAAATACTACTTTATTAGCCTCCATTACAATCTTGTATCCTGAGGCTACAAGTAGAGATTCACTAACTAGGTTTCTTCTAACTGACGGCACATAAAGCACATCATGGAGAGGTAGAATTTTTTCTGATGTCATATTTAGATCTATTCTTTCTCTTCCTACAATTTGTGCCATTGAGCCATCTCCTAGGGTCACACCTCCTTTACCCGATTCCTGATAGTTTGAAAAACTAGAGCGATCAAAAGAAACATGAACATTTGCTCCAGAATCCAACCACCAATCATCATAATGATAAGAAATGTTTATTATAGGTTGATAGCTTACAGACCTGAAGGGGCTAGAAGATCCATTCAGAATCATGTTAGCCTCTGGCTTGTAAGAGCCTTTCCCTTTGAAGGAGGTCTCATTGGTGATTAGGCTTGGGTTTGCCATGGATTTCGATAGGGTTTACCTTAGCTTTGAAATCAGATCTAGTTATGTACTTTAACCTAATCTCTTTTCTGTTCTAAGTCTTTGTTGGAATGCAGAAGATTCTAGTGATTATTGCACCAGATTTTATGGTAGAAAGGAGAATATTTTAGTAATCATTACACCAGATTTTAGGAGTAGAAATGGCATGTAAATATAGACAGTATAAGCTTTATTCAAGTGCTAGAAATTAGGGAAATTAGCAGCTGGTGTATAGTTGTCAGTTTCCTTATTCATCTCCCTGTATTTCTATTTAAGAGATACCTTGTTAACAATTGTAATATACGGCAATATACTTTCTCTCTCCATATTGGTTTATATGGTATCAGAGCTTCGTTCTCTTTGGAAAAAAATACCCTAGCCCTATTCCATCAAGCACCTTTGACACCATGTCTGATGTTGTTTCTGAATCCTCTCCCTCCAACATCAATGTCCAGCAATCAAAATCCTCTCAAGCCAACCTTAATTCTGATTCAAACTCCTACTATGTCCAAATCACTACCATCCAACTGAATGGAGAAAACTTTCTGCGTTGGTTGCAATATGTACGGATGTATATTCGAGGCAGAGGAAAAATCGGATATTTACAGGAGATAAGAACCTGCTGCTGAATATCCAACGTATCCTACTTGGGATGCCGAGAATTCAATGGTGATGATGTGGCTGGTAAACTCTATGAATGAAGACGTAAGCTCTAACTATATGTGTTATCACACTGCTAAGGAGCTTTGGGACAACATCATCCTAATGTATTCTGATTTAGGAAATCAGTCCCAAGTCTATGAACTAACACTGAAACTCGGTGACATTAGTCAAGGTGAAGACACTATCACGAAGTATTTTAATTCTTTGAAGCGCCTATGGCAGGACTTAGACCTATTCAACGATTACGAGTGGAAGTCTTCTGAAGATTGCATCCATTATCAAAAAAATTGTTGAAGGTAACTATATATTCAAATCTCTCATAGGACTCAATGTTGAGTTTGATGAGGTGAGAGGAAGAATTATTGGGAGGCAGCCTCTTCCCCTAATTGGAGAAGTATTTTCTGAAGTTCGACGAGAGGAAAGTCGTCGACTTGTTATGCTCGAAAAAAAGCCCTCCAGCGGCTCAATTGAAAATTCAGCGCTTATTGCCTCCGAGGCAAACATGAGTCGAGCCATTTCTCGAAGAACTGAAGACAAGCCCTAAGTGTGGTGTGACTATTGCAACAAGCCTTGTCACACTCGTGAAACCTGCTGGAAGATCCATGGTAAACCAGCAAACTGGAAGAGCAAACAAGACAACAAAACCACTCGATCTCACTCCGCACATGAAGCTGAAGCAGTTCCCTTCAACAAGGAGATAATGGATCACCTTCTAAAGCTGTTGAAATCCAACTCTGGATCATCTGGTACACCTATTGCCTCTCTTGCACAATCAGGTAGTAAATCAAACGCCCTGTCTTGTTGTTTACATTCAAATTATGTTCCATGGATCATTGATTCAGGAGCCTCTGATCATATGACCAGTTTCTCCCATCTGTTTCATACTTATGTTCCTTGTTCTGGTCTAGAAAAAATTTGAATAACAGATGGTTCTTTTTCACCCGTTGCAGGCAAAGGTTTGATCAATCTGTCAAAAAAACTAACTCTAAAATCTGTTCTTCATGTCCCTAAACTTGCTTGTAATCTCTTGTCTGTTAGTAAATTGTCTAGAGACTCCAACTGTTGTGTCACCTTTTTCGAATCCCATTATGAATTTCAGGAACATGGCTCGGGGAGGATGATTGGCAGTGCTAAGATGATAGATGGTCTCTACTATTTTGAAGATGAAGCATCCAGTAATAAAAAGGCTCAAGGCTTGAGTAGTATCAGTTCGATCCCTATTAAAAACAAATAATTCTTTGGCACTATAGGCTAGGGCACCCTAGTTTCCCTTATCTAAGAAAATTATTTCCTGTTTTATTTAAAGGATTAGATTGTTGATTATTTCAGTGTGAAAACTGCATTTTGGCAAAAAGTCATCGCACTTATTATCCTTCAAAACCTTATCAGGCTTCAAAGCCATTTTATTTGATTCATAGTGATGTTTGGGGTCCTTCGAGGATCAAAACTATTTCTGGAAAAGGTGGTTCATAACTTTTATTGATGATCACACACGTTTATGTTGGGTTTACTTGATTAGTGAAAAATCAGAAGTTGAAAATATTTTCAAGATTTTTTATACCATGATTGAAACTCAATTTCAAACTAAAATCGGTATCCTTCATACCGATAATGGCACTGAATATTTTAATGAAGAACTAGGAAGTTTTTTATGACAACAAGGAATTCATCATCAGTCAACATGTATAGACACACCTCAGCAAAATGGCATTGCTGAGAGAGAGAATAAACATTTACTTGAAGTTTCTCGTGCTATTATGTTTTCTATGAATGTTCCTAAATATCTATGGGGTGAGGCCATTTTAACTGCATGCTACTTGATCAATAGAATGCCTACTCGTGTTCTTAATTACATTACTCCTCTTGAGTGTCTTAAAATTGTTTTTCCAACTACACGGATTCAATCTAACCTACCCCTAAAGGTTTTCGGTTGCACTGTGTTTGTTCATTTATCCAATAAAGGACGGTCAAAATTGGATCCTAGAGCCGAAAAATGTGTCTTTATAGGATATGCTCCAAACAAAAAGGGATATAAATGTTTTAATCCCCAAACTAGGAGATTGTATGTTTTAATCCCCACAACCATATTTTGAGAAAAAATTTCTTCATGAGGGGAAGGAAAATGAAGAAATTTTGTGGGATGTTCTTCCTATTCCCTTACCTAAAACCATTGTGTTTGAACCTGACTTTAAAGAAGAACAGGAAATTAATATAACTTCGAATCTGAGGGAAACTAGTGAACCTAATCAAAGCTTGCCAAATGTGACTTTGTCTTCGACTGGGGAAGAAATACTACCTACAGTTCCAAGGGAACCTAACTCAGAGCTTCTAGTTTATTCCAGGAAGATAGGTCAACAAAATGGTAGAGATCTGTCTAGCATCGCTGCACAAAACCAATCGAAAACTCTTGAGTAATGAACTCCTGAACCAACCAGGTACACAGAAATCAGTTTCACAAGATTTACTGTCTATTTCTCCTACCTTATCACCTATTCCTGAGTCTCATGAGCCTTATATGAAACCTCAAGAGCTAAATATTCCTATAGCTCTTAGAAAAGGAATTCGCTCTTGTACCAAACATCCCATTGCAAAATACCTTTCATATGATAAACTCTCTTATAATCAGAGGGCTTTCACATCAAAAATCTCTCACTTGTTTGTTCCAAGAAAAATTCAGGAAGCACTTGATGATCCAAATTGGAAATTAGCAGTGATGGAAGAAATGAATGCTCTGAAAAAAAGTGGAACGTGGGAAATCGTTGATTTACCCAGAGAGAAGAAGACGGTCGGCTGTAAATGGCTGTATTTACAGTTAAATGTAAAGCTGATGGGACCTTGGAGAGAGATAAAATGAGGCTTGTAGCAAAGGGCTTTACACAAACATATGGAATTGACTACCAAGAAACTTTTGCTCCTGTCGCCAAAATAAATTCCATCCGTGTTCTATTATCCTTGGCAGTCAATTCTAACTCGCCATTATACCAGTTGGATGTTAAGAATGCCTTCTTAAATGGCGATTTAGAAGAGGAAGTGTTTATGAGCTTGCCACCAGGATTTGAGGAGAAATGTGGTCAGGATAAGGTCTGCAGGTTGAAAAAAATCCATATACAGACTTAAGCAGTCTCCAAGAATGTGGTTTGCGCGCTTTGGTAGAGCCGTGAAAGGATATGGTTACTGTCAGAGTCAAGCAGACCATACCATGTTCTTCAAACACACTGAAAAAGGGAAGATGGCTGTTCTGATCGTTTATGTAGACAACATAATATTGACAGGGGATGATGTTGAAGAACTAGCAAGCCTAAAGAAAAAACTTGCGGAAGACTTTGAAATTAAAGACCTAGGAGTACTGAAGTATTTTCTTGGGATGGAGTTCGCCAGATCAAGAGAAGGCATATTTGTAAATCAACGGAAGTACATACTTGATTTACTTGGAGAAACGGGGCTCCTTGGAGAAACGGGGCTCCTTGGTTGCAAAGCTGCTGAAACTCCAATTGAAGCCAACTTAAAACTTGATATTGCCAAACTCGAGGATGTTATGGACCGAGATAAGTATCAACGCTTGGTAGGTAGATTAATCTACTTGTCTCATACACGTCCAGATATTGCATTTGCAGTCAGCATGGTGAGCCAATTCATGCACTCTCCAGGACAGGAACATTTTGATGCAGTTTACAGAATTCTGAGATATCTAAAAGGGACTCCAGGGCGAGGGTTGTTATTTAAGAAGCATGGTCATTTACAGGTTGAAGTCTATACAGACGCGGACTGGGCAGGAAGCGTGATTGACAGACGATCAACCTCAGGATATTGCACGTTCGTCGGAGGAAATCTTGTTACGTGGAGGAGCAAGAAACAAAATGTTGTTGCTAGAAGCAGTGCAGAGGCTGAGTTCAGGTCACTTGCTCAAGGAATCTGTGAAGTGTTATGGATAAAGAGACTTTTAGAAGACTTGAAGATCTCACATCCTTCTCCTATGAGGGTTTACTGTGACAATAAGGCAGCTATCTCAATTGCTCACAATCCAGTCCTTCATGATAGAACCAAGAACGTTGAGGTAGACAAGCACTTTATCAAAGAGAAACTCGAAAGCGGCCTGATTTGTATTCCCTATGTTCCCACTACTGACCAAGTTGCAGATATACTTACGAAGGGGCTACACAAGAAGCAGTTTGACACTTTGATGGGCAAGCTAGCTATGGAAGACATCTACAAGCCAGCTTGAGGGGAAGTGTTGAAATGCAGAAGATTCTAGTGATTATTGCACCAGATTTTATGGTAGAAAGGAGAATATTTTAGTAATCATTACACCAGATTTTAGGAGTAGAAATGGTTAGGAAAATTAGCAGCTGGTGTATAGTTGTCAGTTTCCTTATTCATCTCCCTGTATTTCTATTTAAGAGATACCTTGTTAACAATTGTAATATACGGCAATATACTTTTCTCTCCATATTTGTTTATAGTCTCTTTAGAACTTGAGAATATAATTCCAAAAGGCTACAGAAATTTATTTACTCAATAAAGATGGTTTAAGCTAAAAATTAACGGTCTAAATGATTTTAGTAATCTACCTTTAAAATATTGGTTTTCAAGTATTGATCAGTTTGGGTTAGCTGTAGGGGCCGGATCCCAGCAAGCGGAGGTTCACTAGGAACGCTTAAGTACCAGTCACTTAGACGATTTACGTCTTGTTGACAGAAGGGCCCTTTCGGCTTGTACCCAAACAAATCTCTACTTTAGAACTTTTACAAATTAAAGAAATTTACTAAATCAATAAACTTTTTACTTTAGCCTAAATTAAAATATTGAGTAAGGAAAAACTAGTATTGACAAAATGTAGTAACACAATAATGTTTGTGGTGTCAATTTCTAGAAACAGACTTATGAAGTAACAATTGTTATATAACAAATAACAATATATTTGTTACTGATATGACAATTAATTGACAAATATTAAGCAATATCTAGCCAAGATTTGTTAAACAATGTGCGTCTTAAATGAGGACAATTAAATAAGAAAATTGTCTAACAATAATTTAATGAATATTGGCAAGTATGAAGGAATTTTCTTAAAGACAATTATTAACGGTACAAAAATTGTTAACAATATATATGTTGACTAAATTGTTGACAATATAAATGCTGATGGCAAATTGCGAATTGTTAAATGTGGAACAATTCAACAGTAGCGAAAAGTAAATGTTAATAGTAAGTATAGGCAATTGGTTTCGGTAAGCAAATTTTTTTTTAAAGTATTAACAAACTTTTGCTAAGACGATAATGAAATATATGAAAGTTATTTGCTTAAAGTGTCACCAAACTTTTGCTAAGGCAGTAATCAAATATATGAATTGAAAGTAGGCAATTGTCTAGCACTCACAGTAACTAAGCAATTGTCTAGCACTTACAGTAGGCAAACAATTTTTTTCCTCTTACAGTAGGCAATAATAAAATATATAAAAGTTGAAGACAGTATAGACAACAATATACGAAAGTCGAAGACAGTGTAGAGAAGAAGACAGTGTAGAGAAGAAAACAGTGTAGACAGCAAGCAAATTGTTTGTTTGGTTGCTAATGTAACAGTGTAGTTTGAAGGTAGTAAGTAAATATTGAAAGTTGTATCAATGTATGTAACATCAAGATAAGATTTTTAGAAAATGATTAACTCTTAGATTGTTGGAAATTCTTCAATTTTCTCCCTTTTAATATCTACAATAAAAATAAAATAATAAATTGTTACCGGCCTCCGGGGAAGTGGCATGCGTAGCACTGCCGTAAGAGTTAATCCGGGTCTACGTGCAGACTTTCTCCGAATGCTCATAGTGGTAAAATCTCCGTTCTACCGGAATCTCCTTGCCGCACACGACGCAGAGAGTAACTCCTGACTTGGCTCTGCCCAGAACAACAACGAAGAACAACAGAATTTCGGAGCAAGAAGAATTAGAGAGAGAGAGAGAGAGAGAGAGAGAGAGAGAGAGAGAGAGGTTTTCCGTAAGAATTATCGTTGTCTTGGACGAAGGAAAAGAATACGATATATACAGGCATATTTCCAATGTTTGTAACGACTAGGAATAATGATCAATAAAGTTTAACGTTACAAACTAATAACAAATACAAAAAATATGATACATTAAACCTGGACAAATTAATGTGTCCAAACGTTACAATTTTAAAGGATTTGCAACGGTCAAAAAATTAATAGAGGAACAAAAAGATTTTAGGGTCCCAGCCCGAACCCGAAGAGGAAATCGAATCGGCATTTGGCGTCCGCAGATGTAGGCACGTACCCGCACCCGTTACGCGTGCTGAACCGAACCGAGCCGGGCCGGGCGGCGTCGCACACGTGGCCCATAGGGCGCCCACACAAATACTTCAAAGAGGCAAAGAGGAACAAAGTAATATATGAATAGTTGAGTCTTCCCACCTAGCCGATGTGGGACTAAATGAATTTGGAATTTGAGCTTTTGCAAGCTCTGCTGTGTGAACACAGCACATACAACACAACACAGTACACTTATGTCTCATATCTATATGGATACTAATATTACTACTATATGGATACACGAGATACAAATATATGTTGGGAATCGGATACGCCCTCCGGCACTCCGATACCGTGTCTGAAACGTTGCCGCAGCAACTTAACCAACCTGAAATAACCAACTCCCGTCTAACGGACAATAAGCAAAGATAAAGACAAGTATATGGAGGTGACTACATCACCTGGACAAATCTCAATCTTTATAATTCAGATGAAATTACAAGATTAACAAAAACAATGTTGAACCCTTTGCCCTAATAGGTTCAACCCCCTTACCACACTCAAGAAGAAAAGAAAGAGATTACAATTGAAATCGCTGACCAATCCGTAGCAATCTCCCTAACCGAAGTTGACGACTCCTCGATTAGATCATCTTCCTTCTGTCTTGTATGGCGAAGTCCTAAGAGCAAAATGCGGAGTCTCTTATATCTCCCGTGAACAAGCACCCTGAATCTCAACTTTGTGCTATGCTTTGTGCCTCCACCCTCACCCCATATATACAGGATAAGAAAATCATATTTTAGATCATAATAATAGGATTTCCTAAGTAGGAAGTTCTCAAATAAGAATCCTACTACACCTAAAATAGTCCATCAATATCTTACTTAGATTATAATAGGATCTCCTAAATAGGAAAATCTCAAATAAAAATCATATTACATCTAAAATAGCCCAGCACCAATTATGGACATCCAAATCAAATTAAATTAAATATTGAATCAGATTTGGACTCCATAAATATGCTATTACCAAATCCAGACTGGACTCCAACAATCTTCCCCTCCAGCCTGACGAGAGAATGTTGACCCCATGGCTCCTCAATTGGACTCCATGTATGTCGTCCTGTGATAGAGTTTTCGCTCCCCCATGCTACTGATCTCCGATCTCCCGAGCTGATCTTCCTTCGTCTCCAGCTCCTCGACCACCATCTCGACGCTAGCTGCCATGCATAACCTCTCCTGCACCACTGGGATCCTGTCGATATCAATAACACGATCAAGACCGAAGTCCCTGACGATCAACCTCACCGCAAGTCTCGGCTGCCTGTCCCCAACTTCCGTCTTCTACCGGAACGTGCTACCGTTCCGTCGAGCTTCTTCACCCGTGGCTGGCCCAACTAAGTGGACGGTGCGGTCCTCCTGAGATTCAAACTCCTGAACCTACCCACCTTCGTGTCTGACACTGAAGCTCCTCCGTACACATGCATTCTCGAGTAGAATATCATGCACTGTCTACCCCGTCGATGTCCCACAGCTCCCCCTGATTTGTGTGAATGGAGATACACCTGCCTCAGATTGAGTTTGCTGCAAACCTTGATCTCCTCCCTGGCTTCGAACTTTTAAAACCAATGTTGCTCCGTGAAACTTTGGCAAACCACCCGTCGTCACAACTTGATCCATAGAGCAACCCCTACCTGGAGACCGACCAGCTGTCATGGGACCGACAGACTGACCCTCAATCTTTGACTTACCTCCATTCGTTGCTTTGTCTCAACGAACTGAATCCTCCGTAACCCTCAAAACATCTCAAAGACCCTCTCATCAAGTTTTCGATGATCCAACTCCTATCAAACTCCCCTCGGGCCTCTATCCGGTGTCTATAGCCTGCCTGTATAACTCAGCGGCTTGAGCTTGTACATACCACAACACAAATCTTCTGAGCCAGTTGTTGGGAACCCTTTACAAGCATCCAATCTTTTTCCCCAAATAAACTGCGACAGCCATCATCTGCCAGCCTCCCTACCGAAAACAAGTTGTAGCGCAAACTTAGTACATGTCGCACACCCTTGAGAACGTACTTCGTACCAAACTCTTTTGTCAAATGCATATCACCGATGCCTACAACTGCAGTCGTCCCCTTATCTCCCATCTTCACACATCCAAACTTGTCGTCGTAATATGATATGAAGATGCTCCTCTGCGGAGTGGCGTGATACAAAGCCCACGTTGTTGGGAGCGCAGTGTGACCCAAACCGGAGTTGGCTCATGAGGTGTGATATTGAATTGGGCTCATATACCTTAAAAGAGAATTATCATGTAAGGTCTGAATCAATTCTAATTATCTACACCCATGATCCCACATCCTACCGATGTGGGACTAAATTACCAATACCATTGTCACCCTCTTTTGAGCGTTCAACAGGAAACGAGATACAATCCAACAATATCCATCTTATCTCGTTTCTGCTAGCCGAATAACCTTAGCACCCTTGCTACATTTGCTCGTTTCCGCTAGCCAAACAACCTTAGCACCCCTGCTATCTTTTGTTCGTTACCGCCAGCCGAACAACCTTAGCATTCCTTGTTACCTGTTCCCGCTAGCCGAGCACCTAGGAGATCCAATATATTGTCATCTCGATCCGTTCGACCACAGAACCAAACCTAACACGTTCATCCACACCACCATTGTTTACCAACCACAATGTCTTACTCTATGTTGGGTGCTCACACTCACTTTTGAAGCCAATGCGTATTGTTGCATATGCTCCTAACTCCACCTTGAGAAGAGAGCCCGTATATCCATGTAAACGCATGAACGTTCAACACATCTGTCTCAAACCAATTAGAACCTTTCAAACCAGTCCTATAACCATGTCTCTGATAACACTTGTTGGGAACGCGGTATGACCCAAACCGACGTTGGCTCATGAGGTGTGATATTGAATTGGGCCCATATGCCTTAACAGAGAATTCTCATGTAAGGCCTGAACCAATTCCAATTATCTACACCTCATGATCCCACCTCCTACCCGATGTGGGATAAATTACCAACACTATTGTCACCCCCTTTTGAGCGCTCAACCGAAAACGAGAGACAATACAATACCCGTGTCTATCACCCAGTCACCGTCATGCCACAAGGTTCCTCTGTGTCGGTCGCTGCAATGATGATCTCCCATTGATGTGAGATCCTCTTGATCGTCCTTGCCTTTGGCCTCCTAAGCTTTGAGCTTCATGCAGTTCCTCTTGACATGACCCTTTTCGTCACAGTGATAGAAGCCCTCCTTGCGGTCCAAAGTCGAAAGATCCCGAGAACTCCCCCGTGTCCTTGTCTATGACTTGAGTCTTTCCTTCCCGTAGGAAGTCACTAGAGCGGACTCCTACAACGATTCAACTTTCTTGCGCCGGATCTTCTCATTCAACAAACTATTTTTGACTGCCTCGATCGTGACAACTCTATCCCGTGCGGAGTTGCTCACCGACACCACCACCGTCTCCCAGCTTTTCAGCAGAGAACTCAAAAGTAGTAGGGCCTGAAGCTCATCATCAATCACCATCTTCATCGTACACTACCAAAATACAGTCATTTGGCGACGGACATATAGTGACGGATTTCGTCCATCGCTATTAGCGACCAACTACCGATAAAGTTCTAACTGATTGCCGTCGAAAAGTCGATAATTTTTTATTTTATTTTAAGGACGAGCAAAGGTCGCCAATCCGTCGTTAAGTCGAAGGAGATATAGCGACGGATGAAGATTTCGTCGCTATGCTGTCGCTTAGTTGGCAAAAGTTGGCAAAAAATGTTGAAAAAAAATTGTCGCAAAATTTAACGACCACATAGCGACGGATATTCCGTCGGCCAGCTAGGGTGGTATATCGACCACATAGCGACGTAATATATTCGTCGCCAGTCCGACGCTAAATATCCAGCCCTAACTTAAATTTAGCCGACGGGGGGGGGGGGGCGAACTTTTCATCCCCCCCCCCAAATTTTCTCTCCCCTCTCTCTCCCTCTCTCTCTCTCCGGCCGCAGACTTTCTCTCTCTCTCTCCAGGTAATCTTCTCCCTCTCTCTCTCTCTCACTCGCGGTGGTCGGGGCGGCGGGGGCCGGTGGGGGTGGGGGTGGGGGTCGCGGTGGTGGGGATGGGGGTCGCTTGGAGGGGTCGTGTCGGGGCGGCGGGGAGAGGCAGGGGCCGGTGGTGGTGGGGGTGGGGGTCGCTGGGGGGGTTTCGGGTCGGGACGGCGGGGGGAGGCGGGGGCCGGTGGTTGTGGGGGTGGGGGTCACGGTCGTGGGGGTCGCAGGGGGGGTTGCGGTGGTGGTGGTGGTGGGGGTCGCGGTGGTGGGGGTGGGGGTCGCGGTTGCGGGGGTGGGGGTCGCTGGGGGGGGGGGGAGGTTTCGGGTCGGGGCGGCGGGGGGCGGCGGGTTTCGGGTCTGCGTTGGGGATGGCGGTCGGCGGTGGTGGGGGTGGGGGTTGGGGTGGGGGTAGGGGTGGGGGTTGGGGGCCGGTAGTAACACACACGCACACGCACACACACAGTATCGGTATCGGAATATAAACTTAGTATATAAATTAGTATATATATAAACTTAGTTCAAGGTTCAAAGTATCGGTATCAGAATCGGTATCGGACTACTCCTATGAGTATTGGTATCGGTATATAAATTAATATATATATAAACTTAGTATCAAGGTTCAAAGTATCGGTATTGGAATCGGTATCGGACTATTCCTATGAGTATTGGTATCGGCGATATCGGTAGTATCGGCGCTTTCGGATCGGAGTATCGTAGAATAGTATATAAATTAGTATATATATATATATATATATATATATATATATATATATATATATATATATATATATATATAAATGTAGTATCAAGGTTCAAAGTATCGGTATTTGAATCGGTATCGGACTATTCCTATGAGTATTGGTATCGACGATATCGGTAGTATCGGCGGTTTCGGATTGGAGTATCGTAGAAGGATATATATATATAAGATATCTTAGTAGTAGCTAGGTAAGTATTGAAAATTAAATTTACTTATGCCAAGTCTTTTGGGCCTATCAGAGTTATAGATTTTTTCGGAAATCTAGTTTACTGCTGATTACCTCAAAAAGCTTGCATAAGTTAGAGTGTATAGAGTGTATATTATAGGCGGAATCAGTATCACTATGAATCTCATGGTTTGTTATACCAGGACATAATATAAAACCAAACGTGTGAAGCAGAGCTTCACATTCACAATATTAGAAGGAAAAAATTTGCGATGGGTGGTAGGGCGAGCCAGAATCCTTGTGATAGGTCCTGTTCCCGGTCAGAAATATAGTGAAATCATCTTTTCCATTCTTTCCCCCGACCCCGCTACGAAGAAAGACGTTTACTTCTTAAAATATCGAATGAGAAGCAGGGAAGTAGAGGGGGGGTCAGAGAGGGGGCCTTCTTGAGAAGCAGGGGAAGTAGAGCGACGAAGTATCGGTATCAGACTATTTCTATGAGTATCGGTATTGATCGTTTAGGCGGAGTCTAGGCGGTAGGACGAGCCAGAATCCTTTGCGATGGGTGGTAGGGCGAGCCAGAATCCTTTCACCTGCTAAGGAGGTTGAGAGAATCGAATGAGAAGCAGGAAAGTATCGGTATCGGACTATATATTTTTAATTGCAAATTTGTTTACTTTGTCTTACGAATCGGTATCGGTATCGGTATCAGACTATTTCTATCAGTATCGATATTGATCGCTTAGGCGTCTAGGCAGTGTCTAGGTGGTAGGTAAATGTTGAAAATTAAATTTAAGATATCGATATAGAGTGAGTATCCTAGAAGGATATATATAAGATATCTTAGTAGTAGCTAGGTAAGTGTTGACAATTAAATTTACTTATGCCAAGTCTTTTGGGCCTATCAGAGTTATAGATTTTTTCAAAAATCTAGTATAATGCTGATTAACTCAAAAGGCTTGCATAAGTAAGAGTGTATATCGTGTTGACCTAAATCACAGTCAACCAAATATTGACGAATTGACAATATGATACTTGTCATAATTCAATATGACACATCAAGACAAAACTCAGTGGAAGACGGATGTCGTCTCTCTCCTGCAGCATACTCGTTTTCAGAGTCTGTACTATTTTATATTTATTGAGTCTAGCAAAATATAAACTGAGTAGCACTGGGTATTTTTGGCTTAAACCTTATTCCCAAACAAACCCAAAGCTCCAGCAAAGCCAGACTTATCCCACAATGGCCCAACTGAACTTTTTGTCAGCATGGAGATAGAGTTCGGGCTGAACTCTGCCTCCACACAGAGTTCGAGCCGAACTTTGTTCCCTGAATTTCAGGACCTTAATTTTTAGGGTTTGCTGTATGCTAGTTGTCCAATGGCCAAAAATTTGAATTCTTGACACAGAATTCTGGCCGAATTCTACCTATCCCAACTAGTATAAATAGGCCTTGAATTCTCTCATTTTCAATCATCCAATTATCTTCTCTTCTCTTCTCTATAAGCCTCATACAAGCCTTAACCTTCTCATCTACTAGCCACAAGCTTCCTAAGCCTAAAAGTGCTCAGTGCTATTCAGTTAGAAGTTTGTGCAAGAGTCAAGAAAGTCGCTTGAAAAATTCCAAGCATCGCCACAGCGATCTTTGTAAGAAGTTGACGTGCTCTTCTGAAGAAAAGGCACGGGGTGTAACTACTATTTCATAAATAGTGGATTTAATCCTGAGCTAGAGTTCTCAGGCCTGGACTAGTCCTCCACGAGGAAAACCAGGTTAAAAACAACTGTTTTTGCGTATGCTCTCTTGATCTCTTTTTTTCGCATTTACTACTCTGATTATTTACTGTTGGTGATAAGAGTTAAATTTTATTTGGCCATTATTGTTATAAACTCTATTCACCCCCTCTAGAGTTGCCTATCTGTTCTTCAATTGGTATCAGAGCTCTGTTCTCTTAACAAGGACTAACATCCTAGAGCTGATCCATGGCAACCACACAACCTATGTTTTTCAGCCATGGTGAGAGACAGTCCACTCATAGGCCACCCCTATTTGATGGAACCAACTACACCTATTGGAAAACTAGGATGAGTTTCTATCTCAAGTCTCTAGACTTTGACCTATGGACCATTGTCACTGATGGTTACAAAAAGCCAGCCAGAATAGTTGTCGAGGGAGATCTCATCGAAAAACCCAATAACAAGTATTCTGACGAGGAAAAGAAACATGCGAGTCTAGATGCTAGAGCTATTAATGCTCTTTTCTGTGCAATAGACATGAATGAATTTAACAGGTTCTCGACATGCACCACCTCGCACGAAGTATGGAAGCTTCTGGAAGTGACGCATGAAGGAACCACTCAAGTCAAGGAATCTAAGATCAGTCGGCTGACTCAAGAATACGAGGCATTCAAGATGAAGCCGAACGAGACGATCACTCAAATGTTCACAAGGTTCCTTAACGTCATCAATCATCTGTCATCTCTTGGCAAACAATACTCCAATCATGAGAAGATCCGCAAGTTACTCAGGGGGCTACTGAAGATCTGGAACCCTAAGGTAACAACAATTATAGAAGGCAATGATCTCACCAAAATGTCTATGGAAAATTTGATGGAAAAGCTGATGACCCACGAGCTCGACCTCAAAGACCCACGAGCTCGACCTCAAAGACTTCGACGAACCTGCTACCAAGGCAAAAGAGATTGCCCTAAAAGCTCATCGTCGAAGGGCTGATCCTGAAGATACTGACGACGACAATTCAGAAGGTAAAGATCAAGCTCTTCTAGTTCGTAACTTCAAGAAGTTCCTTCGTTTCAATCGAAGGAAGAAGGAACAACAAGAAGATGACGAGAAAGAACCAACTTGCTACGGCTGTAAAAAGACTGGACACGTTCGAAAGGACTGTCCCTTTGCAAAAAGGTAACAGATATGAGAAGCCCTACAAGAAGCCCTCATCGCAAAAGTACGCCAATACTAGTATTTGGCATGAAAGCAAAGCCAGTGAGTCTGAGGAAGAAGATGACTCTCCTCGAGATGTATGCTCCTGTTGCAAGACTTGAATCCATTCGGATGTTTTGTGCCTTTGCAAACTTTCAGAATTTTAAACTTTTTCAAATGGATGTCAAAAGTGCTTTTCTGAATGGTTTTATTAAGGAGGAAGTTTTTGTAAAACAACCACCTGGTTTTAAAAATCACAAATTTTTCGACCACGTTTTCAAGCTTAAGAAAGCGCTATATAGCCTCAAACAAGCCCCCGGAGCTTGGTATGAACGCCTAAGCAATTTCTTACTAGATAAAGGTTTTTCAAAAGGGAAAATTGACACTACACTTTTTATCAAAACTTTTCAAGACACCATTCTTTTAGTTCAAATTTATGTTGATGATATCATATTTAGGTCCACTAATGAAAATCTATGCTAAGATTTCGCTAAGTGTATGCAGAATAAATTTGAGATGAGCATGATGGGGGAGCTCAATTACTTTCTCGGACTGCAAGTCAAACAAACTTCGCAAGGAACATTCACCAGCCAGTCAAAATACACAAAGGATATGCTGAAGAAGTTTGATCTTGACAACGTCAAACCAATCAGCACTCCCATGGCTACTACGACCAAGCTTGAACCTGATGAAAGCGGCAAACCTGTTGACAACGTAAGTATCGAGGTATGATTGGTAGTCTACTTTACCTAACTGCTAGTCGTCCAGATATCATGTTTAGTGTTTGTCTGTGTGCTCGCTATCAAGCTAGTCCTAAGGAATCACACATGTCCGCCGTTAAGCATATCTTTCGATACCTTAAAGGTACTGTTACAGTGGGCTTGTGGTATCCCAAAACCACATCCTTTGACCTTATTGGTTATTTAGATGCTGATTTTACGAGATGCAAAGTCGACCGGTACGAGCGACACGTGTCATTTATTAGGCAAGGCTCTAGTCTCAATGGTTTAGCAAGAAGCAGAATTCTGTCGCACTATCCACAACAGAAGCTGAATATATCGCAGATGGTCGTTGTTGTGCACAAATTCTGTGGATGAAGCAAACCCTTGCAGACTACAACCTATCTTTTATGCATATTCCTATATTATGTGATAACACTAGCGCTATCAACCTTACTAAGAACCCTATATGTCACTCACGCACGAAATACATTGAAATTTGTCACCACTTTTTGCGTGATCATCAACAACACGGCATTATAAACTTAGAATTTATTGACACTGATCATCAGCTGGCAGATTTCTTTATAAAACCACTATCCGAAGAGCGATTCAACTTTCTTTGTCGTGAATTAGGAATTTTAGATGAAACGGTTATTCATTAAATTGGTCTGCGTAAATATCGATGATGTCATAAATCTTTATGGTGACTTTGCTATGGGTACAAAGCCGAAAGGGTCCTTCTGACAACAAGACGTAAAAGTCTAAGCGACACGGTGCACTAGTCTTCGAACTACAGCTACCCCATGGCAGTTTCATCGTAATGATCGTCGTCATAACTCCTTGTTTATTATATGGTTCAATTTCATTTATAACTTAGTTAATTCAAAATTTTCTAAATTCAACTCCATATATTACATTCATGGTTTCTCTCACAATCACAATTTTTTATTTTCATCAAACATTTGAAAATCTTCCAACTTTGCCAATCCATTTTTTTACCACTTAGCCATTTTTTTAACTGCTTTTGAGTTCTGGCCTCAGCACCCAGAACTTGGGCCGAACTCTGCCTCACACAGAGTTCGGGCCGAGTTCGGTCTGCTGATTCCAGAACTTACAATTGCTCTTAGCCCTCCATCTATTTTGATCCTACGGTCCAGGATCAACCCGATAAGCCGACCCTACATTCATATTTTCGGGAATTCCTTCTCTCTTTTCCATTACCACCTCTAAACCTTCTATAACTTCATCCTCTCAAAACCCTAACCCTAGAATTCTCAATCTAGTGTGGTTTTCTTCCCCAAAGTCAAGGAGTATAGCATTTGCATCCTTTCCATATTCTACTACTCTCTTGAGGTATAACTCTCTTTTTCTCCATCTCAAATTTCAAATTCTTATTATTATCAATGGCACCTAGGTTGTTCAATAGGAGAAAGTGGGCTAGAACCGAGGGTGCTTCCTCTTCTAACCCTCCTCCTCAAGATGTTCAACCCATTCATCCACTTTTCAATCCACCACCACCTAATGACCCCAATACATTCAATGATCGAATTTTTTGTTTCATTGGAAGCCTCAAATGAATGGTTCAATAACTTTCGTTCAAGGAGTGTGTATACGGGTCATCCCATCAATTTCACAATATTTTTTAGATATGACTCTTTGTTTCATGATCTTTGTCTCGATGAGTTAGTTTCTACATCTTCACTCATATACTTGAATGCTATCTAAATGTTTTACTGTAATCTCACATTTGACGACACACGAATCTATTCTCATGTCGTCGGAATTGACATCTCTTTTGATGATTTTGAACTTGCAGAATATCTCGAGATTCCGGAACCCAACTCTTGGAAAAAACTTGTCGATGCACGCAAGTTTCAATTTTCCGATGGGTCGTCCCTTGAGAGTTTCAAGGATGATTTGTGTACTCCAAACACTCGTCCACGCAAGTTACTTGCAAAATTCCTTAACCCATATTTCTACGAACTTCATCGTATCGTCTTCTCCACGATCTTGCCCAAAGCAGGATCGACTGATGAAGGTTCTTATTTTGAGATCTCTGTACTCTATCACCTTCACTTCCATGTCCCGTTCAACCTTCCGTGCACTATGATGGACTGGATGATTAGTGCACGGAAGAGACCTCGATCATTGGTCTATGCACTCTATTTGCCAATGGTCTTTCGTGCGTTATATGTTCCTCTTGATGAGTACCAGTTCCTTCCAGCCTCTGCCTATCTGTCTAAGGCAAGGCGACTTCTAGCAGCTGTCGAATCTCCGGCTAAGTCCGAGTATTCTGGGTCTGATGCTCAGGCTGATGCACCTGCTCTTGGACAACCTGCGCCCGAGCCACCTGCTACTCTCGAGTCTATCCAGACCATGCTGTGCGATCGTTTCATGTTGGAGGACGACCGCTGGACCCAGATCGATTATCGTACCACTTTACAGATGAGTGCCATCAGTAACTCATTGCATGACATCCGGTACACCATGTCTCGACATCCCACTATGCCGCTTTCTATGGAGCGGGATCCATCTCGCGCCAGTTACCGTATCGACGACCCTTGGGTCATACGATATCTGGATCCGGATACAGCTTTTGTGGATCCTTGTCGTTCTGATACCGATCCATCTGATGCCGCTGGACCATTTTGCGCTTCATGATGGATGTGGTTCTGTACCTGTTGCTGCTACTGCTGATGATCTTATTTAGTTTTATGCTTTATGGACTTATGCGTATATAATTTTATTTTCTTGTATGAGTACATTTTCAGTTTATGTGGATCTTTAGATTCTATCTGCGGTTATTATATTCTTTTTTAACCTAAATTGTGTGCTTGCTAGTTATTTATTTATATAGTCTTCTGCCTGTCTGTATTTGAATTCATCTTTGCTATTCATATTTGATAAATGCCAAAAGGGGGAGATCTATTTGATATTCCTATTTTCTATCATATTGTTTGAATATCTGTGTTTTGGAGAAAATAATGTATATCAGGATAAGGCACATTGGTTTAAAGAGATGCTATGTTTATGGGGGAGCTACGATTACGGGGGAGCTACTGCATTCTATGCTTGTCTACTCCTTTCATCTTGTGTCCAGGTATGAATATTGAATATACAAATATTATTTTTGTCAATTATCAATATGGGGAAGATTGTTGACCCAAATCACAGTCAACCAAATATTGACGAATTGACAATGTGATACTTGTCATAATTCTATATGACATCAAGACAAAACTCAGTGGAAGACGGACGTCATCTCTCTCCTGCAGCATACTCGTTTTCAGAGTCTGTACTATTTTACATTTATTGAGTCTAGCAAAATGTAAACTGAGTAGTACTGGGTATTCTTGGCTTAAACCTTATTTTCAAACAAATCCAAAGCTCCACCAAAGCCAGACTTAGCCCACAATGGCCCAACTGAACTTTCTGTCAGCATGGAGACAGAGCTCGGGCCGAACTCTGTCCCCTGAATTTTAGGACCCTAATTTTTAGGGTTTGCTGTATGCTAGTTGTCCAACGGCCAAAAATTTAAATTCTTGACACATAATTCTGACCGAATTCTGCCTACCCCAACTAGTATAAATAGGCCTTGAATTCTCTCATTTTCAATCATCCAATTATCTTCTCTTCTCTTCTCTATAAGCCTCATACAAGCCTTAACCTTCTCATCTACTAGCCACAAGCTTCTTAAGCCTAAAAGTGCTCAGTGTTATTCAGTTAGAAGTTTGTGCAAGAGTCGAGAAAGTCGCTTGGAAAATTCCAAACATCGCCACAGCGATCTTTGTAAAAAGTTGACGTGCTCTTCTAAAGAAAAGGCACGGGGTGTAACTACTATTTCACAAATAATGGATTTAATCTTGAGCTAGAGTTCTCATGCCTGGACTAGTCCTCCACGAGGAAAACCAGGTTAAAAATGACTGTGTTTGCTCTCTTGATCTCTTTATTTCCGCATTTACTACTCTGATTATTTACTGTTGGTGATAAGAGTTAAATTTATTTGGTCATTATTGTTATAAACTCTATTCACCCCCTCTAGAGTTGCCTATCTGTTCTTCATATCGTAGGCGGATGAGTGTATAGAGTGAGCCTCCCTACTCCCATTCTTCTCATTCGGGTCATGAGGCATCCTATTCCGCATCATATGATATACATCTCAACCAAAGCGTGGAGAAGTGTAAAATATTAATATTAACCAAGGATCAGTATCGGAATCAGTATCACCATGAATCTCATAGCTTGTTGTAACAGAGCATAATATAAAACCAAACGTGAAGCAGAGCTTCACATTCACAATATTAGAAGGAAAAAAATTTCGATTGGTGGTAGGGCGAGCCAGAATACTTTCAAAGGATTCTGGCTCGCCCTACCACCAATCACAAATTTTTTCCTTCTAATATTTTGAATGTGAAGCTCTGCTTCACACGTTTAGTTTTATATTATGCTCTGGTAGAACAAGCCATGAGATTCATGGTGATACCGATTCCGATACCGATCATTGGTTAATATTAATATTTTCACACTTCTCTACTCTTTGGTTGAGATGGATATCATATGATGCGGAATATGAGGCTGAGAGAGTCGAATGAGAAACAGGGAAGTAGAGGGGGGTCAGAGAGGGGGCCTTCTTGAGAAGCAGGGGAAGTGGAGTGACGAAGTATATGGGGGTCAGTATCGGACTATATATTTTTAATTGCAATTCTGTTTACTTTGTCTTACGATGCAGATTTTCACATCCAATCTGCGATGAATCATTACTTCGTTGATCGTGCCATATGGTAATTGTTGCAATAGACGTTACGAAGAAGTGGTGACTGTGAGAGATCATTTGACCCGTAAGGATTTATAAGCCCTCTCATTTTTGGATATTATTTTTAATTATTTTACATAGATATTTTAATTTATTAAAGTCAATAATGACTATGTTAGTACTTTACTGTAGCTTTGATTTTGGAAGCACAACAAATATTGTTTTCTCAAATCCAGTTCAATATTTGAATTCTAGACTTATCCACCTTGAGTTTGATATATCATGTCCCATCCAATTTTGCTTTTCAATATTCCTTTGACTTTGCGCAATTTCGGGCCAACTTAGGCCAATTCGAGCCATTGACGTAATTATAAGCCAACTTCCAATTTGCTTTTGGGACTTGACATAGATCGAAACCGTATGACCCAAAATATGGTTTTGATACATTTTGAGTCTACAACGCACATGCCTAGGGTGTACCATCCAATCGAGTTCTTATGTGCCACTTATTTGCAAATGGCACATAAGACTCATTAAATTGATTTTTGGGTCCAATTGGACTAGTAATGCTACTCGGACCCTAACCTAGTCAATCCTACTAGTTTGAGCCTAACTAGGAGTACCAAAACCAAGTATGCATATATTTAAGGGAATTTTAAGTATTAAATTGCAGCCATATACAATATTTCCTTATATATTTGGCTTTGTCAAACATCTAACCAAAATAGGAAACCTATTAATAATAGTATGATTTGGAGAACCAAATCCTATCCAAACTAGATCAAACCAAAGCCCATGGACTAAATATATATATAGACCTATCAAATCCTAACCATCCCCCTCTCTCATAACCACCCACTACTCGACAAATTCCCCCCAAACCTAGCGGCCACCACTCCAAACCCGAAACCCTAGCCGACCCCCCTTTCTTCACAAAATATAATTTCTTCTCGATTTTTGCGCCAACCACCACCACTTGGATGTCCCTCTCAACATCCTCTTCCACCCTAGCAACTATAGGAGCAACCTTGCGGTCGTTAGAGAGGTGCACGACGCGCTACTTGGGCCGAAACTCCGTCGAATCGAAGTCTGAAATGTCACAGCAGGTTAGTCGAATTGTAGATGATGTTTCACCCACTTTTTCCCATCTTTTTCTCCTCAAACCAAATCTTAGAGTTACCTTGGTGTGTCTAGTCCAACCTATGATCGCCGTATCTCCTAATTCCAAGCGGTTTGCCCGTGGCATTGATTCTACGACAGGGTATCCAGAACTGACGAATTCTGTTGCAGGCCACTTTTCGTCTATCTAAGGTCAGTTTCTAACCTTTTAATAATTTTATTCAGAATTTATACGTCGATACCTTTTCGACGCATATCTGAAAGTTAGGTTTTGCATCCGTTTGCTATTTTTAAAAATTCAAGACATTTGCCGTATCACTGAACTCCGAAAAATTCTGTTTTTCTTGTGTCCAAAAGTGTCAAAACTCCATGAATCCATATTAAACTTTATGTTGTGCAAGTTTTTAACATTATAAATACTATTTTAACTAATTTCTGGGATTTTTACAGAATTTAGTAATTTTATTTTAATCATTATTTCGGGACTAAATTAATGAGTCGATTTGAGGAAGTCATATGTGGCATTGACATAAGACTTCTTGTGAAAGGGTTTTTCTATTGAAAATAGCATTATAGCAATATATAAGTATTTATAGATAAATTCCAGAATTTAAATATATTATTTTATTATAATTGTAAAGTATTTACGAGAGTTTTGGTTACCTATATGTACTTATATAATAGATGTAGTATCGTAGCAACGTTATGACAACTATGAGTCATAAATACTCATATAATTTATATATGGTATGTTGATATAGAATATTAAATATAGTGTATTATTATAGGTGAGCTTGGGAGGATCGACAAGGACACCGAAGTTGGACAGGCCTACCCGCAGACAGCAGTTACAGGCAAGCGTGCCTTGCCATCGTTACAGATCTTTCTTTTCTGTCTTGTTTTTTTTATTAGCATTGCATGACGTAGGACGTTGATACTTAGTGTCCGTTTATAGACGGGTGCCGATGTCATGATAGTGACATCGAGTATTGACATTAGACATTACGTTCATACTGATGTGTCCATTGACACAATTGACCACAGGACACCGACACATTCATGATGCGAGGTTTACATGACTATTCGTGGTATTGACCTCGTGTTTGCATTCTAGATTTCTTTATCAGTATTGCTTTTCCTTTCCAGATGACTGTACAGACTTGACATTGCTAGATTCTAGACATGGGGATTGGGGAGAACTTGACTACAATATCAGACCTATTGTCGTGTGGCCCGTTGTTTAGTGACCTTTATCTCTGTAGCAGAGTAAAGGATTATCACTGTCGAGGATTGATTGTCCTTGGTGCCACGACACAGGTACTGGGGACACTACCCTGCTGAGGTGCTAGTGAGCCTTAGTGGAAGGGGTCTGGTATTCTAGAAAAGTATCTCACTTGCATAGCACATAGACGGATACAGTAGATTGCCTTAGTTCATATTTTTATTTCTGTACCTTGGCATGTATATTATGCACCTTGCTAGTCCTCTGAGGACCTGGCTATTTCCCAGGCTTAGACGAAGCTGAAGACTACCCAGAGGTTTACGGTTCGGGAGCTGAGACCGGAGGCGTACCGGCACAGGAGGACGAGATAGTGCCAGAGAATTTTTCGTGATCATGTTATAATCATATTTAGTCTTGCTACATTATTTTCTTTTCTTTTCATTAGACTTGTAGTTGATTTGTACTTTCTTTCTATTTCTATGATTTCGAGATGATTTACCCGCACATACTTTATTACTTTTATTGCTGGATATTTGAGACATTTCCTTATTTATCCTTGATCTCTTTGTGGACTATGTGGATGTGATTAGATGTATATACCTGTGGACTATTATGTATTTCTGGGTGTTATCATGATTTACAGCTTAAGTATTTTGCTAATGGGCTTGTTGTGTAGCTTGGCCCATTAGTGAAGTGTTGCTGGCATGTATTCGTATTCCTGGTCCTACGTATTTTGGGACTGGGGCGTTACATTTTTTTGTGGTGGCCCATGCAGGTCTACGTTAATCACTTCGGTAACGTTACTGTACCGACGTGAGCCTGCAATTAGAATAGGAAAGACCTATAGGATCACATCCACACGCTTGATATCTTCATGGACTTCATTTTGAACTCTCACTTGACTTCTTCATTTGCATCCAGTTTGATTATGTTCTACCATAATCCTTATTTTTTCATGCTATCAAGACAAATCTTCGTAATGGATGTATCTTCCCTTACTATCATATAAGGAAAGTACAGGCATAGATACTGGAAGTCATAGGTGCAGGTGGAGTCATAGCGAATTGTGCGAAGTCGTAGTTATATCCAGGATAGTCGTACTATTACGAGCTTGCAACCGATCAAAGAATAGGACTTGAGGATACATCCACAACTAGGAATATAGACTTCTCTGAGACTCTTTGCATGATTGCTTTCATGTCATCTTCTTTCTCAATATGATTGCTTTTGTGTTCTTATCTATTCGGGATTTTACGAAAGCCTTTCTCATTGACTTTCTGAGTAATTCTTCTCGTTTCTTTTCGCTAAGTTGTTGGATAGTGTTTTATGGATTGGTTGAAGGAAAAGTTTGAGAAATTATATTTTTCCATGTATTACGGAATCAAAGTTTTTGCAGCCTGAGAAATACTGGCGAGGCAGGACTTCAGATAACGGCATCATGGCTACATATGTTTCTCTAATTCTACTTGAACCATATCCTATGCATGTTGACATTTTTCCTGTATTTTCGTTAAAAAAAAAGTTAATTCGAAAATATTTTATAGATTTATCCAAGATAAGCTCAAAAACCTGTATTACCTGGCATGGTAGATGTGCACTACTGCCATCCGTCGTATTATGGAACAAGAAAGTTATTTGCAGCCAGATGCACACTGGCGTGGCAGTAACTTTATGTAACATAATCACGGAGATATATGGTTCTCGAGTCTTACCGAGACTATGTCCTATGCATCTTGTTTGGCTTCACATCGTTCTTGAAAATAATTCGACAAACCTTCCTGTTTTGCTTGACCCTACCGTTGTTTGAAATTGGTATATAGGTTTGTTTGACCCAGCCTTAGGCTTCTATTACCTTTTATTTATTAGATAACTAAAATAGACAAACCTTATAGTTATATTATAGAATATAATTAAGCTAGATATTGGTTTGATTGTGATGTTGGATAGCTAGAAATGGGTTAGTTTCTTAGAGATGGATCCTAGTGAGATTATGAGTCGAATATGAGTGTCTGGATATCGGATGCGTAGAGCCTATTAGGAGAAATTGCTATGAGTGAAATGACGAGTATCATTGAATAGGTTATAATACTATACCTACGATAAAGTGAGTTGTATTGGGAGTATTGAGGAAGGAGAAGTGAAAGCCCAAGCTTAGTAAGTGTGAATTCTGCTTTGATAGAGTTCCATTCCTTGGACACGTTATCTTGGGAGAAGGACTTTCAATGGATCCAGAGAAGATAGGTACCGTAGAGTCTTGGCCGACACCAACATCAGTTGCAGAAGTTAGGAGTTTTCACGGACTTGCCGAGCATTACCGCAGGTTCATAGAAATTTCTCACGGATTGCAGAGACCATGACGCGGTTAACGTACAAGGATTAAGAGTTTCGATGGACAGAAGATTGTCAGAAGGCTTTTGAAGAGTTGAAGAAGAGGTTGACCTCAACACCTATTTTGACGCTTCCTTCTGGATCGGGAGGATTCGTTGTATACAGTGATGCGTCGGGTAGTGGACTTGGATGTATTTTAATGTAACACGGAAGGTCAAAGCCTACGCATCGAGGCAACTAAGGGCACATGAAAAGAATTACCCTACTTATGATTTGGAGTTTGCAGTTGTGATCTTTGCATTGAAGATGTAGAGTCATTATTTGTACGGAGAGCATGTGAAGATATTTACGGATCATAAGAGCTTGAAGTATATCTTCACGCAAAAGGAGTTGAATATGAGACAGAGGCGGTTGTTGGAGCTTAGGACAGACTATGATATAGACTTACAGTAACATCCTGGCAAAGCGAAAGTAGTGGCAGACGCTTTGAGTAGGAAGCCTACTGCATATTTCTTGACAGCCCAGCCACAGCTAGTAGAGGATCTTCAGGAGCTTGGAATAGAAGTCATTATGCCGAGATATAGAATCAAGGCAACATTATCTACAGATGCAAGATTTCGAAGACTTCGCGAGAGGATAGAGGCTGGAGAGCGACAAATACCTGGACCAGAGCTTGTAACACAGGCAGTCGAAAAAGTAAAGCGGATTCAGAGTCATCTTCAGGCAGCTCAAGACCGTTAGAAGCATTGGGCCGATACGCATCGTCGACTACTGTAATTCAAGGAGGAATAGCATGTATTTCTGAGGATTTCACCGACTCGGGGCACTAGTAGATTCGGGAGTAGGAGGAAGTTGAGTCAAAGGTATATTGGACCGTTCGATATCATTGAGTGTGTAGGAGAGGTGGCATATCGTCTTGCATTACCCCCATCAATAGAGGGAGTGCATGATGTATTCCATGTCTCACAGCTGAGGAGGTATGTGACTGATCCCAGTTATGTGGTCGATCACTCTGAGATCACGGTGGGACCCAGTTTATCATACGAGGAGCAGCCGGTAGGTATCTTGGATACGAGTGTGAAGACGCTCAGAGGGCAACATCAGTTGCAGAAGTTAGGTATCGTAGAGTCTTGGCCGACACCAACATCAGTTGCAGAAGTTAGGAGTTTTCACGGACTTGCCGAGCATTACCGCAGGTTTATAGAAAATTTCTCACGGATTGCAGAGACCATGACGCGGTTAACACACAAGGATTAACAGTTTTGATGGATAGAAGATTGTCAGAAGGCTTTTGAAGAGTTGAAGAAGAGGTTGACCTCAACACCTATTTTGACGCTTCCTTCTGGATCGGGAGGATTCGTTGTATACAGTGATGCGTCGGGTAGTGGACTTGGATGTATTTTAATGTAACACGGAAGGTCATAGCCTACGCATCGAGGCAACTAAGGGCACATGAGAAGAATTACCCTACTTATGATTTGGAGTTTGCAGTTGTGATCTTTGCATTGAAGATGTAGAGTCATTATTTGTACAGAGAGCATATGGAGATATTTACGGATCATAAGAGCTTGAAGTATATCTTCACGCAAAAGGAGTTGAATATGAGACAGAGGCGGTTGTTGGAGCTTAGGACAGACTATGACATAGACTTACAGTAACATCCTGGCAAAGCGAAAGTAGTGGCGGACGCTTTGAGTAGGAAGCCTACTGCATATTTCTTGACAGCCCAGCCACAGTTAGTAGAGGATCTTCAGGAGCTTGGAATAGAAGTCATTATGCCGAGATATAGAATCAAGGCAGCATTATCTACAGATGCAAGATTTCGAAGACTTCGCGAGAGGATAGAGGCTAGAGAGCGACAAATACCTGGACCAGAGCTTGTAACACAGGCAGTCGAAAAAGTAAAGCGGATTCAGAGTCATCTTCAGGCAGCTCAAGACCGTTAGAAGCATTGGGCCGATACGCATCGTCGACTACTGTAATTCAAGGAGGAATAGCATGTATTTCTGAGGATTTCACCGACTCGGGGCACTAGTAGATTCGGGAGTAGGAGGAAGTTGAGTCCAAGGTATATTGGACCGTTCGATATCATTGAGTGTGTAGGAGAGGTGGCATATCGTCTTGCATTACCCCCATCACTAGAGGGAGTGCATGATGTATTCCAAGTCTCACAGCTGAGGAGGTATGTGACTGATCCCAGTTATGTGGTCGATCACTCTGAGATCACGGTAGGACCCAGTTTATCATACGAGGAGCAGCCGATAGGTATCTTGGATACGAGTGTGAAGACGCTCAGAGGGCAGGCGATTAGACTGGTTCGTGTTGCATGGAGGCACCATTCTTCGAAAGAATCAACTTGGGAGCGTGAAGATTCTATGCGCGAGCATTATCCCCACTTATTCGTAGATACCGGTAAGACTTAGCTTAATTATTCTTATGATAAGTTTTCTTTTTATAATTGTGTTATTTTAATTTCGAGGACGAAATTTTCTAAGGTGGGTAGATTGTAAGCCCCCTCATTTTTGGATATTATTTTAATTACTTTACATAGATATTTTAATTTATTAAAGTCAATAATGACTATGTTAGTAGTTACTGTAGCTTTGATTTTGGAAGCACAACAAATATTGTTTTCTCAAATCTAGTTCAATATTTGAATTCTAGACTTGTCCACCTTTAGTTTGATATATCATGTCCCATCCAATTTTGCTTTTCAATATTCCTTTGACTTTGCGCAATTTCGGGCCAACTTAGGCCAATTCGAGCCATTGACGTAATTTTAAGCCAACTTCCAATTTGCTTTTAGGACTTGACATAGATCGAAACCGTATGACCCAATATATGGTTTTGATCCATTTTGAGTCTACAATGCACATGCCTAGGGTGTACCATCCAATCGAGTTCTCATGTGCTACTTATTTGCAAATGGCACATAAGACTCATTAAATTGATTTTTGGGTCCAATTGGACTAGTAATGCTACTCGGACCCTAACCTAGTCAATCCTACTAGTTAGAGCCTAACTAGGAGTACCAAAACCAAGTATGCATATATTTAAGGGAATTTTAAGTATTAAATTGCAGCCATATACAATATTTTCTGATATATTTGGCTTGGTCAAACATCTAACCAAAATAGGAAACCTATTAATAATAGTATGATTTGGAGAACCAAATCCTATCCAAACTAGATCAAACCAAAGCCCATGCACTAAATATATATATATACCTATCAAATCCTAACTATCCCCCTCTCTCATAACCACCCACTACTCGACAAATTCCCCCCAAACCTAGCGGCCACCACTCCAAACCCGAAACCCTAGCCGACCTCCCTTTCTTCACAAAATATAATTTCTTCTCGATTTTTGCGCCAACCACCACCACTTGGATGTCCCTCTCAACATCCTCTTCCACCCTAGCAACTATAGGAGCAACCTTGCGGCCGTTAGAGAGGTGCACGATGCGCTACTTGGGCCGAAACTCCGTCGAATCGAAGTCTGAAACGTCACAGCAGGTTAGTCGAATTGTAGATGATGTTTCACCCACTTTTTCTCATCTTTTTCTCCTCAAACCAAATCTGAGAGTTACCTTGGTGTGTCTAGTCCAACCTATGACCGCCGGATCTCCTAATTCCAAGCGGTTTGCCCGTGGCATTGATTCTACGACAGGGTATCCAGAACTGACGAATTCTGTTGCGGGCCACTTTTCGTCTATCTAAGGTCAGTTTCTAACCTTTTAATATTTTTATTCAGAATCTATACGTCGATACCTTTCCGACGCATATCTGAAAGTTAGATTTTGCATCCGTTTGCTATTTTTAAAAATTCAAGATATTTGCTGTATCACTGAACTCCGAAAAATTCTGTTTTCCTTGTGTCCAAAAGTGTCAAAACTCCATGAATCCATGTTAAACTTTATGTTGTGCAAGTTTTTAACATTATAAATACTATTTTAACTAATTTCTGGGATTTTTACAGAATTTAGTAATTTTATTTTAATCATTATTTCGGGACTAAATTAATGGGTCGATTTGAGGAAGTCATATGTGGCATTGACATAAGACTTCTTGTGAAAGGGTTTTTCTATTGAAAATAGCATTATAGCAATATATAAGTATTTATAGATAAATTCCAGAATTTAAATATATTATTTTATTATAATTGTAAAGTATTTACGAGAGTTTTGGTTACCTATATGTACTTATATAATAGATGTAGTGTCGTAGCAACGTTATGACAACTATGAGTCATAAATACTCATATAATTTATATATGGTATGTTGATATAGAATATTAAATATAGTGTATTGTTATAGGTGAGCTTGGGAGGATCGACAAGGACACCGGAGTTGGACAGGCCTACCCGCAGACAGCAGTTACAGGCAAGCGTGCCTTGCCATCGTTACAGATCTTTCTTTTCTGTCTTGTTTTTTTTATTAGCATTGCATGACGTAGGACGTTGATACTTAGTGTCCGTTTATAGATGGGTGCCGATGTCATGATAGTGACATCGAGTATTGACATTAGACATTACGTTCATACTGATGTGTCCATTGACACAATTGACCACAGGACACCGACACATTCATGATGCGAGGTTTACATGACTATTCGTGGTATTGACCTCGTGTTTGCATTCTAGATTTCTTTATCAGTATTGCTTTTCCTTTCCAGATGACTGTACAAACTTGACATTGCTAGATTCTAGACATGGGGATTGGGGAGAACTTGACTACAATATCAGACCTATTGTCGTGTGGCCCGTTGTTTAGTGACATTTATCTCTGTAGCAGAGTAAAGGATTATCACTATCGAGAATTGATTGTCCTTGGTGCCACGACACAGGTACTGGGGACAATACCCTGCTGAGGTGCTAGTGAGCCTTAGTGGAAGGGGTCTGGTATTCTAGAAAAGTATCTCACTTGCATAGCACATAGACGGATACAGTAGATTGCCTTAGTTCATATTTTTATTTCTGTACCTTGGCATGTATATTATGCACCTTGCTAGTCCTCTGAGGACCTGGCTATTTCCAGGCTTAGACGAAGCTGAAGACTACCCAGAGGTTTACGGTTCGGGAGCTGAGACCGGAGGCGTACCGGCACAGGAGGACGAGATAGTGCCAGAGAATTTTTTGTGATCATGTTATAATCATATTTAGTCTTGCTACATTATTTCCTTTTCTTTTCATTAGACTTGTAGTTGATTTGTACTTTCTTTCTATTTCTATAATTTCGAGATGATTTACCCGCACATACTTTATTACTTTTATTGCTGGATATTTGAGACATTTCCTTATTTATCCTTGATCTCTTTGTGGACTATGTGGATGTGATTAGATGTATATACCTGTGGACTATTATGTATTTCTGGGTGTTATCATGATTTAAAGCTTAAGTATTTTGCTAATGGGCTTGTTGTGTAGCTTGGCCCATTAGTGAAGTGTTGCTGGCATGTATTCGTATTCCTGGTCCTACGTATTTTGGGACTGGGGCGTTACATGTTTTTGTGGTGGCCCATGCAGGTCTACGTTAATCACTTCGGTAACGTTACTGTACCGACGTGAGCCTGCAATTAGAATAGGAAAGACCTATAGGATCACATCCACACGCTTGATATCTTCATTGACTTCATTTGAACTCTCACTTGACTTCTTCATTTGCATCCAGTTTGATTATGTTCTACCATAATCCTTATTTTTTCATGCTATCAAGACAAATCTTCGTAATGGATGTATCTTCCCTTACAATCATATAAGGAAAGTAGAGGCATAGATACTGGAAGTCATAGGTGCAGGTGGAGTCATAGCGAATTGTGCGAAGTCGTAGTTATATCCAGGATAGTCGTACTATTACGAGCTTGCAACCGATCAAAGAATAGGACTTGAGGATACATCCACAACTAGGAATATAGACTTCTCTGAGACTCTTTGCATGATTGCTTTCATGTCATCTTCTTTCTCAATATGATTGCTTTTGTGTTCTTATCTATTCGGGATTTTACGAAAGCCTTTCTCGTTGACTTTCTGAGTAATTCTTCTCGTTTCTTTTCGCTAAGTTGTTGGATAGTGTTTTATGGATTGGTTGAAGGAAAAGTTTGAGAAATTATATTTTTCCATGTATTACGGAATCAAAGTTTTTGCAGCCTGAGAAATACTGGCGAGGCAGGACTTCAGATAACGGCATCATGGCTACATATGTTTCTCAAATTCTACTTGAACCATATCCTATGCATGTTGACATTTTTCCTGTATTTTCGTTAAAAAAAAAAGTTAATTCGAAAATATTTTAGGGATTTATCCAAGATAAGCTCAAGAACCTGTATTACCTGGCATGGTAGATGTGCACTACTGTCATCCGTCGTATTATGGAACAAGAAAGTTATTTGCAGCCAGATGCATACTGGCGTGGCAGTAACTTTATGTAACATAATCACGAAAATATATGGTTCTCGAGTCTTACCGAGACTATGTCCTATGCATCTGTTTGGCTTCACATCGTTCTTGAAAATAATTCGACAAACCTTCCTGTTTGCTTGACCTACCGTTGTTTGAAATTGGTATATAGGTTTGTTTGACCCAGCCTTAGGCTTCTATTACCTTTTATTTATTAGATAACTAAAATAGACAAACCTTATAGTTATATTATAGAATATAATTAAGCTAGATATTGGTTTTGATTGTGATGTTGGATAGCTAGAAATGGGTTAGTTTCTTAGAGATGGATCCTAGTGAGATTATGAGTCGAATATGAGTGTCTGGATATCGGATGCGTAGAGCCTATTAGGAGAAATTGCTATGAGTGAAATGACGAGTATCATTGAAGGTATATAATACTATACCTACGATAAAGTGAGTTGTATTGGGAGTATTGAGGAAGGAGAAGTGAAAGCCCAAGCTTAGTAAGTGTGAATTCTGCTTTGATAGAGTTCCATTCCTTGGACACGTTATCTTGGGAGAAGGACTTTCAATAGATCCAGAGAAGATAGGTACCGTAGAGTCTTGGCCGACACCAACATCAGTTGCAGAAGTTAGAGTTTTCACGGATTGCCGAGCATTACCGCAGGTTCATAGAAAATTTCCCACGGATTGCAGAGACCATGACGCGGTTAACGCACAAGGATTAAGAGTTTCGATGGACAGAAGATTGTCAGAAGGCTTTTGAAGAGTTGAAGAAGAGGTTGACCTCAACACCTATTTTGACGCTTTCTTCTGGATCGGGAGGATTCGTTGTATACAGTGATGCGTCGGGTAGTGGACTTGGATGTATTTTAATGTAACACGGAAGGTCATAGCCTACGTCGAGGCAACTAAGGGCACATGAAAAGAATTACCCTACTTATGATTTGGAGTTTGCAGTTGTGATCTTTGCATTGAAGATGTAGAGTCATTATTTGTACGGAGAGCATGTGGAGATATTTACGGATCATAAGAGCTTGAAGTATATCTTCACGCAAAAGGAGTGAATATGAGACAGAGGCGGTTGTTGGAGCTTAGGACAGACTATGATATAGACTTACAGTAACATCCTGGCAAAGCGAAAGTAGTGGCAGACGCTTTGAGTAGGAAGCCTACTGCTATTTCTTGACAGCCCAGCCACAGTTAGTAGAGGATCTTCAGGAGCTTGGAATAGAAGTCATTATGCCGAGATATAGAATCAAGGCAACATTATCTACAGATGCAAGATTTCGAAGACTTCGCGAGAGGATAGAGGCTGGAGAGCGACAAATACCTGGACCAGAGCTTGTAACACAGGCGTCGAAAAAGTAAAGCGGATTCAGAGTCATCTCAGGCAGCTCAAGACCGTTAGAAGCATTGGGCCGATACGCATCGCGACTACTGTAATTCAAGGAGGAATAGCATGTATTTCTGAGGATTTCACCGACTCGGGGCACTAGTAGATTCGGAAGTAGGAGGAAGTTGAGTCCAAGGTATATTGGACCGTCGATATCATTGAGTGTGTAGGAGAGGTGGCATATCGTCTTGCATTACCCCCATCACTAGAGGGAGTGCATGATGTATTCCATGTCTCATAGCTGAGGAGGTATGTGACTGATCCCAGTTATGTGGTCGATCACTCTGAGATCACGGTGGGACCCAGTTTATCATACGAGGAGCAGCCGGTAGGTATCTTGGATACGAGTGTGAAGACGCTCAGAGGGCAACATCAGTTGCAGAAGTTAGGTACCGTAGAGTCTTGGCCGACACCAACATCAGTTGCAGAAGTTAGGAGTTTTCACGGACTTGCCGAGCATTACCGCAGGTTCATAGAAATTTCTCACGGATTGCAGAGACCATGACGCGGTTAACGCACAAGGATTAAGAGTTTCGATGGATAGAAGATTGTCAGAAGGCTTTTGAAGAGTTGAGAAGAGAGGTTGACCTCAACACCTATTTTGACGCTTCCTTCTGGATCGGGAGGATTCGTTGTATACAGTGATGGTCGGGTAGTGGACTTGGATGTATTTTAATGTAACACGGAAGGTCATAGCCTACGCATCGAGGCAACTAAGGGCACATGAGAAGAAATTACCCTACTTATGATTTGGAGTTTGCAGTTGTGATCTTTGCATTGAAGATGTAGAGTCATTATTTGTACGGAGAGCATATGAGAGATTTACGGATCATAAGAGCTTGAAGTATATCTTCACGCAAAAGGAGTTGAATATGAGACAGAGGCGGTTGTTGGAGCTTAGGACAGACTATGATATAGACTTACAGTAACATCCTGGCAAAGCGAAAGTAGTGGCGGACGCTTGAGTAGGAAGCCTACTGCATATTTCTTGACAGCCCAGCCACAGTTAGTAGAGGATCTTCAGGAGCTTGGAATAGAAGTCATTATGCCGAGATATAGAATCAAGGCAGCATTATCTACAGATGCAAGATTTCGAAGAATTCGCGAGAGGATAGAGGCTAGAGAGCGACAAATACCTGGACCAGAGCTTGAACACAGGCAGTCGAAAAAGTAAAGCGGATTCAGAGTCATCTTCAGGCAGCTCAAGACGTTAGAAGCATTGGGCCGATACGCATCGTCGACTACTGTAATTCAAGGAGGAATAGCATGTATTTCTGAGGATTTCACCGACTCGGGGCACTAGTAGATTCGGGAGTAGGAGGAAGTTGAGTCCAAGGTATTGGACCGTTCGATATCATTGAGTGTGTAGGAGAGGTGGCATATCGTCTTGCATTACCCCCATCACTAGAGGAGTGCATGATGTATTCCAAGTCTCACAGCTGAGGAGGTATGTGACTGATCCCAGTTATGTGGTCGATCACTCTGAGATCACGGTGGGACCCAGTTTATCATACGAGGAGCAGCCGATAGGTATCTTGGATAGTGTGAAGACGCTCAGAGGGCAGGCGATTAGACTGGTTGTTGCATGGAGGCACCATTCTTCGAAAGAATCAACTTGGGAGCGTGAAGATTCTATGCGTGAGCATTATCCCCACTTATTCGTAGATACCGGTAAGACTTAGCTTAATTATTCTTATGATAAGTTTTCTTTTTATAATTGTGTTATTTAATTTCGAGGACGAAATTTTCTAAGGTGGGTAGGTTGTAAGCCCCTCATTTTTGGATATTATTTTTAATTACTTTACATAGATTTTAATTTATTAAAGTCAATAATGACTATGTTAGTAGTTTACTGTAGCTTTGATTTTGGAAGCACAACAAATATTGTTTTCTCAAATCAGTTCAATATTTGAATTCTAGACTTGTCCACCTTGAGTTTGATATATCATGTCCCATCCAATTTTGCTTTTCAATATTCCTTTGATTTTGCGCAATTTCGGGCCAACTTAGGCCAATTCGAGCCATTGACGTAATTTAAGCAACTTCCAATTTGCTTTTGGGACTTGACATAGATCGAAACCGTATGACCCAATATATGGTTTTGATCCATTTTGAGTCTACAATGCACATGCCTAGGGTGTACCATCCAATCGAGTTCTCATGTGCTACTTATTGCAAATGGCACATAAGACTCATTAAATTGATTTTTGGGTCCAATTGGACTAGTAATGCTACTCGGACCCTAACCTAGTCAATCCTACTAGTTAGAGCCTAACTAGGAGTACCAAAACCAAGATGCATATATTTAAGGGAATTTTAAGTATTAAATTGCAGCCATCTACAATATTTTCTGATATATTTGGCTTGGTCAAACATCTAACCAAAATAGGAAACCTATTAATAATAGATGATTTGGAGAACCAAATCCTATCCAAACTAGATCAAACCAAAGCCCATGCACTAAATAATATATAACCTATCAAACCTAACTATCCCCCCTCTCTCAACCACCCACTACTCGACAAATTCCCCCACAAACCTAGCGGCCACCACTCCAAACCGAAACCTAGCCGACCTCTCTTCTTCACAAAATATAATTTCTTCTCGATTTTTGCGCCAACCACCACCACTTGGATGTCCCTCTCAATCCTCTTCCACCCTAGCAACTATAGGAGCAACCTTGCGGCCGTTAGAGAGGTGCACGATGCGCTACTTGGGCCGAAACTCCGTCGAATCGAAGTCTGAAACGTCACAGCAGGTTAGTCGAATTGTAGATGATGTTCACCCACTTTTCTCATCTTTTTCTCCTCAAACCAAATCTGAGAGTACCTTGGTGTGTCTAGTCAACTATGACCGCCGGATCTCCTAATTCCAAGCGGTTTGCCCGTGGCATTGATTCTACGACAGGTATCCAGAACTGACGAATTCTGTTGCGGGCCACGTTTCGTCTATCTAAGGTCAGTTTCTAACCTTTTAATATTTTTATTCATAATCTATAGTCGTACTTCCGACGCATATCTGAAAGTTAGATTTTGCATCCGTTTGCTATTTTTAAAAATTCAAGACATTTGCCGTATCACTGAACTCCGAAAAATTCTGTTTTCCTTGTGTCAAAAGTGTCAAAACTCCATGAATCCATATTAAACTTTATGTTGTGCAAGTTTTTAACATTATAATACTATTTTAACTAATTTCTGTGATTTTTACAGAATTTAGTAATTTTATTTTAATCATTATTTCGGGACTAAATTAATGGGTCGATTGAGGAAGTCATATGTGGCATTGACATAAGACTTCTTGTGAAAGGGTTTTTCTATTGAAAATAGCATTTAGCAATATATAAGTATTTATAGATAAATTCCAGAATTTAAATATATTATTTTATTATAATTGTAAAGTATTTACGAGAGTTTTGGTTACCTATGTATTATATAATAGATGTAGTGTCGTAGCAACGTTAGGACAACTATGAGTCATAAATACCTATAATTTATATGGTATGTTGATAGAATAGTAAATATAGTGTATTGTTATAGGTGAGCTTGGGAGGATCGACAAGGACACCGGAGTTGGACAGCCTACCCGCAGACAGAAGTTACAGGCAAGCGTGCCTTGCCATCGTTACAGATCTTTCTTTTCTGTCTTGTTTTTTTATTAGCATTGCATGACGTAGGACGTCGATACTTAGTGTCCGTTATAGACGGGTGCCGATGTCATGATAGTGACGTCGAGTATTGACTTAGACATTACGTTCATACTGATGTGTCCATTGACACAATTGACCACAGGACACCGACACATTCATAATGCGAGGTTTACATGACTATTCGTGGTATTGACCTCGTGTTTGCATTCTAGATTTCTTTATCAGTATTTCTTTTCCTTTCGAGATTACTGTACAGACTTGACATTGCTAGATTCTAGACATGGGGATTGGGGAGAACTTGACTACAATATCAGACCTATTGTCGTGTGGCCCGTTGTTTAGTGACCTTTATCTCTGTAGCAGAGTAAAGGATTATCACTGTCGAGATGATTTGTCCTTGGTGCCACGACACAGGTACTGGGGACAATACCCTGCTGAGGTGCTAGTGAGCCTTAGTGGAAGGGGTCTGGTATTCTAAAAAGTATCTCACTTGCATAGCACATAGACGGATACAGTAGATTGCCTTAGTTCATATATTTATTTTTATACCTTGGCATATTTTATGCACCTTGCTAGTCCTCTGAGGACCTGGCTATTTCCCAGGCTTAGACAAAGCTGAAGACTACCCAGAGGTTTCCGGTTCGGGAGCTAAGACCGGAGGCGTACCAGCACAGGAGGACGAGATAGTGCCAGAGGATTTTTCGTGATCATGTTATAATCTATTTAGTCGTGCTACATTATTTCTTTTCTTTTCATTAGACTTGTAGTTGATTTGTACTTTCTTTCTATTTCTATGATTTCGAATGATTTACCCGCACAGACTTTTATTCCTTTATTGCTGATATTTGAGACCATTTCCTTATTTATCCTTGATCTCTTTGTGGACTATGTGGATGTGATTAGATGTATATACCTGTGGACTATTTTGTTTCTGGGTGTTATCATGATTTACAGCTTAAGTATTTCACTAATGGGCTTATTGTGTAGCTTGGCCCATTAGTGAAGTGCTGCTGGCATGTATTCGTATTCCTGGTCCTACGTATTTTGGGACTGGGGCGTTACAGGATTTCTTACGTGATTACGGCCTTTGGTCATCGCAAGGTGAACTATATGTGGAAAGACAGGATATGGTGTACGATACGGATACTCCTCTATATTCTGGTTGTGAGACTCATTCCGTACTGTCAGGCTATGTCGTTAATGGCTTCAAGTTTAAGACAAGACTGCTGAGGGTCATTCACCGTTGGAGGCTGAAGTATCCGAAGAGTTCCAGTCATCCATCCCCTCTGGATATTGATCTTGCTGGCGTGGATCCTACTTATGCGCAGTGGCTGAGGAGGGAGCTCTCTCTGCGCGTACGTAGAGGACAATAGATATATATATATGATATGATTTTTGACCGTATTTGTTTTCGGTAGACTTATTTATGGATTTTACTTGGATGGTTTTACAATTTGACGGATTTTTATTTTCCAGACCTGGTTATTTTAAGGATGTTTTTGGATGCTATTACCTGGACTTTTATTATATAGAAATTCAACGGAGGGTTGCTCCGGGTCTCATTGATGTATGTTGGTTTGTGTAATGTATTTGTGATAGATATTTGTATATTGGTGTGTAATGTATATTGGTTTGTTGGTTCATTGATGTATGTTGGTTTGTGTGATGTATTTGTGATAGATATTTGTATATTGGTGTGTGAGGTATATTGGTTTGTGGGTTTGTGTGAGGTATGATGCATATTGTGATGTTTCGATGTTTCAGATGTTGTACGAACAGGAAATTCTGTGTTTTATGTAAAAAATTTCAAAAACTTTCCAGTTAGCGACGGACTTGTGATTTCCAGAACCTAAGCGACGGATATTCCGTCGCTAAACCGTCGTTTTTCTGTCGAGTATTAGCGACGGCTAGCGACGAATTCACGTCAGATTTTCCATATAAAAACTCTATGGTACGCAGTTACCGACATATTACCGACGGAACTGTCGTCACTAAAAAGTAGTATCAAAAACTTTCCGATAACTGATTTGACGAAAATCTGTCAGCTAGCCGTCGCTAAATATTCGATCCTTGATGACGGCAATCCGTCGCTAAGCAGTCAAATGGCGACAGAATAGCGACGGGCTATTTTCCGACGGATTTTTTCAGCCAAATTTCGTCGGTTAGCCGTCGTTAAGTTGATTTTCTGACGGATTAGCGATGGATATGGCAGTCGCTAATTCGATGTATTTTAGTAGTGGTAGAGCTGATTGATAATACCCTGAACCTCGTTCAGATGTTGTGCGGGGCACCCTCCGGGTACTTTGAGTTGACAAGTTGGTGAATAAGAAACGTCTTACTGCTAATCGTCTTTCTTTCGTACAGCGAATGCAGCTTCTCCCACAATATTTTTGCCGAACTCTCCATGGACATGTGGTGAAACACCGAATCGTCCAACCATTGGCGAATGAATCCAACGGCCTTCCGATCCAGTCGTTTCTAATCTTCAGCAACTTTGTCCGATGGCTTTGCGTTGTCGCCCTCCAACGGACGTCCTTGCACCAGAGTAGATCCTCTATCCTTGGCTCCCAAATTCTCCAGTTCCCCCTATCTGATCATACGAGTGTTCATCTGCTCCATAGACATGGTTGCCAGTACCCCAAAAGTGCTATGATACCAGATGTTGGTATTAGACCAGAACGAATCGAACCTTCACTCTGATACCAGAAGTTGGGAATCGGGCACGCCCTCCAGCACACCGATACCGTGTCTGAAATGTTGCCGCAGCGAAAACATAGACCAACCCACCTGAAATAACCAACCCCCGTCTAACAGACACCAAGCACATATAAAAACAAGTATATGGCGGTGATTACGTCACCTGGACAAATCCCAATCTCTATAACTCAAATGAAATTACAAGATTGACAAAAAACAATATTGAACCCTTTGCTCTAATAGGTTCAACCACCATACCACACTCAAAAAGAAAAGAAAGAGATTACAATTGAAATCGCTCACCAACCCGTAGCAATCTCCATATCCGATGTTGACGACTCCTCGATTAGATCTCTTCTTCCTTTTGTCTTGTATAGCGAAGTCCTAAGAGCAAAGTGTGGACTTTCTCTTAGATCTCCTGTGAACGAGCACTCTGAATCTCAACTTTGTGTTATGCTTTGTGCCTCCACCCTCACCTCATACATATAGGATCCTATTTTAGGTAATAATAGGATTTCCTAAATAGGAATCCCTCAAATAAGAGTCATATTACACCTAAAATAGTCAATCAACATCCTATTTTAGATTATAATAGGATCTCCCCTCAAATAATAATCCTGTTACATCTAAAATGGTCCAACACCAATTATGGATATCCAAACCAAATTAAATCAAATATTTAATCAATTTGGACTCCATAAATATGCTACTACCAAATCCAGACTGGACTCCAACAATATCTATATCAAGGTTTTAAGTATCGGTCGAAACCAATACAGAAACTACTAATTCAAAACCACGGACCGCCCCTCCAAGAAGCCCATACTCATAGGAAGGTCCCGAACTGATACTTAAACTGAGCTTTCGACCTTGATATACATATGCATTCAACAGTTTAAGTAGGTAATGAAAAATTCTATGAAGGGCACCGTAAAAGAATTATTTATTTTCTCCCATATTTCTTTTATGTTTAACATAGGCGTGACAATGCCAAAACATTTTCAGCTATGGATTAGGACACATGACTTCCATGTTCGACAAGCGTACGAGGAAAGTGTTGTTATTCCCGAGGTTCAGAGATCCATGCGAACCTATCAGTTTGCACTCTGCCGTTGAATCACAGTAAAACTTAAAGAAGTTGCTAAGGTACAGAGATTCATGCAGGACTATCAGTTTGCTCTCTGAACCTGACTTCAACGAAAATTATATGACAGATTACAAACTGACAATGCACTTGCGAAAAACGAAGCCATAAAACCAAACACGTTAATTTTTCTTACAAAACACAATTACAATAATGAGAGAGAACGTTTACAAGTAGAAAAAGAAGTAGAAGAAGACGGAACACTAAAAGCTTGTTGGGGGTGACAAAGACCACCGATGTTCAAAGCTATATTCGCCCTCTTGCCAACTGCTCCCAGGAACCAGCAAGTTCACGAGATAAACTCGCTTCCTGGACAAAGGTGGCGGCCACAACAATTTTCTCCTCTATTTTTTTCTATTTATCTCAAAGGGCCACGAAGGGCATAATATAGAGAGAGGTTGAAAATCCTAACCCTAATCCTGACCGCCGCCTAATTATAGAAAAAATAAAAAAGGAATCAATAAAGATCGGGATTGATTAATTTGAATTTATCTTCCATAACTGTCCATATCTCGTAATTTGTTGGTCTGCGCAGCCCGCACACATGTGTATTCGCACAAATGCATAGCAGCGCATGCGTGCATACGCGAATACGGTGTGGCCGCATAGCTCATGGCCGCACATGAGGCGCATACACCCACCCGCCGCACCCGTGCATGCAACCGCGCATGCAACATGTGCATGCAACTTGCGCAACAATGCGCACAAGCACCATCTTGCGTCTAATGCGTACGTCCGAAGCGCAAAGTACGCCATAAAAGCGCCGCTTTGTGCCATTCGCCCGAGTTCAAGCCCAAGCTCGAGTTTGAGTAGGGAGTCCCAAGTCCGAGTCGCTAAGCCCCTATGTGGCTTAGCTCCTATGGAAATTTCCCAAAGAGAGTAACAAAAACTTGAACGTTTCTTTTTGAGAAATTTAAACTTAGCTCCTCTAGGAAAATAACCCACATGGCACCTACATAGGCCACCACTCTCTACATATGCATACCTCAATAACAAGCATAGCTATATACTGAGATACTCACATGGAGTATTTTCCAATGTGGACCATCTTTCTATTGGTTCTAAGAAGAGAAAAAAAATCCAACGATCCCTACATATCTCGATATATGGGCTGAGCGTTCCCCACAGAGACTGCACATCTTGCATTAGGATAGATGTCGTTTACGACTTGAATCTTCCCGTATGGGTCAAACGACAGTACAATGTTGAATGGACTGAGACATGAATTCAGTACCATTCCTGCTATTCTTTTACTTACACAATAACATCATTTGTGCCTCTGGTCGCACATTAAAAGGCTCCGTGATGACCTGGTCTCGGTATATATATATTTTGGACGTCTACAAGTATTCCCTCAAGAGATGGCCTATATCTCTTTCCATATACTTAGATGAGTTCTTTCAGAAAGTTCAATATTCCCAGCATGAAGCCTTGCGCTTTCTCGCAGTGCTACGACGCTATAACATGACCCAAAGTCGATATCTGTAACCTCTTGGTGGTGTCACCCTACTGTAGCATAAGGTCACTGGTCTCTTTGTAATGTTGTACTACTACTCTTCATCTTTCAGCATTAGGTTATCTGTCTATATACAGTGCTACTGTCGCTGTGACATGGTCCGAAGCTAACGCTCAACCTCGTCGTGGTGTCACACCATTGTAACATGGGGTACTAGCCCTTGTGTAGTGCTAAGCTACCTGTGCTTCCTGTCAAGCACGCAGAATATTCGAAATGTCCGAGAACTCATTAAGGCTTAATGCTAACCTCTCCCAGGACTTGTTCTATACGAAGAGCAAACAATAGACTACAGAGGTTCCGAGATCGAATCCCATCAATGTCCCCAAGGACTAACCTATATACCTGATATTTTTCGGTCAATGATCATTCCTTAAACCAAAAGATAAATGACTAGTAGATTTTTCTATGAACTAATATAAAACTTTATGCTAGAATTACAAAGACAATATTAGAATACCGACTTTTGGTGAGCGGATCCGCCAAATTCTTCTATCTTCGAACATCAACAACTGCAATGATGTCATCTTTAATGAGATCATTTAGTGCTCTGTGACGTAGTCGCACAATCCTCTTCTTAACATTGAAGAGATCATTCGATGCCACCGCTATAGTTTTTTTGGTTGTCACAATAGATCGGAACAACCAAATGCATCAAGCAGAAAAAGATCGTACATGAGCTCCCGAAATCATTGTGTTTTATCTGCTGCAGCTGCCTGTCACATTCGTTCTCGGTTTCGTATTTCTGATTTTTTATATCAAAAGAAATTCTTGTAAATTGATAACATGTTGTATTTCGTTTTTTTTATTGTATTCCAATACTTATGATTTCCTTTTGACATGTGAGACTAATCTAGACTTATAGAATACCTTTTGGCACTGCTATAGACCCGTGCTAGGACCCGTGCTTAGAACGGATAACCCTAAAAAAATTTCGTAAGTTGAAATTTTCCTTTTAGACCGAAATACCATCGGATATCTGCAGAATACCGTCGGAATTCCGTCTGAGGATATTTTCCTAGTGAATAATATTCGATACTCACTATCATCCATTAATTTCTTGGTTTTGAAGCACCCTTTTATCTATTAATTTCTTGATTTTCCTTCTTTTATCTATTAGTTTTCTATTTTCTTTATGGATGGATGAGATTGATCGGTTTGAGTCGTGGATCGCTGACGTGGCAGATTTGACGATTACGATTAATTCTACTCTTCTATATATATACCCCTTCGCTTTATTTTAATTTTTTTTTTTACTTTCTCTCTTCTCTTCTCTCCTCTCTTTATTTTCTCTCATTTTGCTCGTCAGCTTGGAGCTTGGACTTGAGGCCTAAGAGAGTGGTTTCTTAATCACTCTTGGTGGTGGAGTGAAAGTATAGGTTGGAAGCTTAACCCTAGGCAAGTATATTTGCTCAAAAAAGTGTTATGACCAATTTAATTTTTGGTTTCCTTTGAAAATTATTGTTTTATTGGTCTAAAATATGTTTCTTCAAATTGTTTACATCTTTTATATATGACATTTTTTGTTTTTGTCAATAGTTTCGAGTTTCAGTACCCGAAAACCTATTTTAGGAGTATTTCGAGAAATTTATCTTTCAAATCTTAGAATTTTAGAATCTAATCCTCCCATGTTGAAGGAAATTTGATTTCATACGATTTTAACATTTGAAACGTCGAATTCTGATTTAAAATGAGATTTTTATGGCCAAACAAGTTTTGGAATTTTTCGAGGTCTCAGTTATTGTTCCATTTCGGAATTCCAAATTCTGAAAATTCTACACTGAACTTGTTGGAAAAGTTCGGAAGATCCGACGGTATTTCGCGAAATACCGCCGGTTCCGAATTTAGCCCCCTTTTTTTTTGCCTATTTTAGTTTGTTTTTGCTATTTTTTCTTAATTGTTTCAATTTATATGCTAATATTATGACTTTGTAGAGTCTTGGGAATTCCCTGTATACTTGATATGCGTACATGTCATTCGCGACATCATGGATTATCTGTTGTGTGTTTAATCTATTGCATCTTGGTATTCGAGCAATCGAGTGCGAGTATTATCCAATTTCACAGTGATAACTTGCGAATTACTCGTACCCATAGCTCATCATTTTAGAACGATTCTCAGTGTCCACGACTTGAGAATTGGTAATGAATCTTATAGGGTAATTGACTAGTAAACTCATATAGATGATTGGGAGAGGAGAATATTTTGTGCTACCAGTGACTTGTGTCGCTATGGACCTCCATAATGGCAGGGATACTCCTGATTCACATGCCCCCTGACCACTCATGCCTGTTGTGTGTGTTGTGGCACCACATGAAGAGAGATGTTTCTTTATATATTGTGACGTGTCATATTTCGTGCCAGGTTACGGCAAAGTCAGTTATATGTTTTATATGTATTGAGATGTTCTGGTTGATTGTCACATACTATATTGCAGGCTTATGTCGTCGCTCCCTTGGTCACATGAGTGTTTGCAGCGTAGGTGGTAGCAAGTTCCTCAAATTGCCTATTTACTTTCATGCATGATATACTCTTGATATTTGTTGTTGTTAGATTGAGATACTAGGACTTGTCGGCCTTAGGACTGACGTCATGTCATGCTAGAATCCACCCACTTGTTTTAGACAGTCGTGACTGTATCTCGGGGGACTGGTGCACTCGGATATACATAGCTAGCTTTGTTTCGCCCCCACTATCTAGTTTTTGGTTCTGGGGCATAACACTGTCAATGTATAGAACTCAGACTCCATTGATGAGTGAGAGATCATTTGCTTTCTTCGACTTCTACGATATAGCAACTCCACCTATGGAAAAGATGTATCCTCCTGTAGACCTTTTGCTTTCTTCTTTTAAGCACCAGCATGGATCAATGAAGCCTTACACTATTGTCGGATAACCGCTACAATGCAGTGCATACTTCTGAGCCCTACTGAGATATCTTAGGACTCACGTCATAGTTTTCTAGTGCTCTGCACCTGCATTGCTCGTGAACCGACTCAATGTCCCCATGACAAAGGCAATGTCAAGCTTAGTTGCACCTGTGGCATACATCAAGCTTCCGATAATACTAGAGCATTCCAACTGTCTTGATGCTTTCTCCTAGAGTTGGTTTCAGCTTCTTGTCACATCGGTACGGAGTATCAATCCATGGAAGATCCTCATATCTGTAGCGTGTGAGCATCTTCTCTATGTATTGAGCTTGAAATACGGTCCGGATGAACTTTATCCCTAGAATAACATCAACATCCCCCATGTCCTACATACTGAACTTGGACGAGAGGAACTTCTTAGCTTCTGTGATACATTCTAAATCTATACCCAAGATTAGCATGTCGTCCGCATACAAACAAACTATCATCCTCTTCCATTAACAAACTTAGTGTAAACACACTTATCTCGCAAGCCCTGTAGCCGTTTGATCTAATAACCTTATCAAATTTCTCCTGCCATATCTTAAGAGCTTGTTTCAGACTATACAAATTTTACCAACTTACAGACTTTGTCTTCAAGACCCTTGACGACAAATCCTTCTGCTTGTTAATAGTAAATCTCTTCGATCATCTCTCCATTCAGAAAAGTTTTTACATCCATTGATGAATCAACAGTTTGTGAATTGCACCCAAAGTAACAAGCATCCTGATAGTTGTTATCCGCGCATCTGGAGCATACGTGTTGAAATTGTTGATCTCCTGCTTCTGAGAAAATCATTTGGCTACCAATCTTGCCTTGAACTTGTTAATAGTTCCACCGACCTCCATCTTATTCTTGAAAATCCATTTACATCTGAAGGATTTTGCTCCTTCAGGCAGATTGACCAATACTCAAGTGTTGTTGGAGGTTATAGAGTCGATCTCATCATTGACACTCCTTCAAAAGGCTCTCTCTAGTCTTCATCGCCTCATCATAGGTTAGCAGATCTGCTTCCACATAATAGATGACAAAATCATCTCTAAAGTCCTTTGCCTCCTCACTCACTTATGACGACTCAACGAGTTCTGGTTCAATTATTGTCCCTTCAACGACGACTTCTTCTTGTACTACATCTCCAGAGATACTTGCCTCCTCTGTACTAACATTATTCTCTGGAATATCCGCGAGAACAATGTTCTTGTCTTATAAATTTGTCTTCAAAGAATTATGCGTTGCGAGATTCAATGATATGATTTGATTCGATATCAAGGAACCTCCGAACATCACACTTTTCAGTATATCCCAAGAATATTGTCTTCGTAGTCCTTGTTCCCAACTTCTAAATCTTATATCTGGAAGCTTCACATACACCAAGCATCCCTACACTCGAATGATATTCAAGTTGGATCTGGCCTTGAACCATAGTTCATAGGAGTAATGTCAGAAGTTGCGAACAATACTCTATTTAGAATGAAAGTAGCCGTAAGCACAAATTTTCCCCAAAAGCAGTTCAAAAGACTTGTTGTCAACAACATAAAATTCTTCTCTATCAACATCATATTCTTCCTTTTTGTGACTCCATTGGATTGAGGAGAATACGGAGCTGTCTTATTAACATTTCTATGTTCTTTGCGGAACGATATGTATTCAAGAGAACGTTACTCTCTGTCTCGATCACTTCTGAATCTCTTGAGTTGTGTTGTCCATTTGACGTTCAATTTCAGCATTGAAGTTCTTGAACTTCTTGAACGTTTCATCTTTTGATTTGAGAAGATAGACGAACGCTTACTTCCAAAAGTCCTCGATGAAAGTAATAAAGTACTTCATTTCGGCTTTTGTGGAGAATTGCTTGAAGTCACAAATATCTGAATGCACCAACTCCAGAAGACTTGTGCTTCGATTCACTCGTCTGAACGACTTTCTGGTAATCTTTATCTGCGTACTTCACACTTCTCTATTCTTACCACCACATTTGGAGATAAGTCCTAGACTAGACATCTTGTTTATTCTTTTATAGTGCAAATGTCCTAGTCTATTGTACAACAACTCAAAAGGATAACTAAAACAGGAAACTGCATTGACACTTTCAGACAGAGTTACAAGTTGAAGGTTGAACATTCCTTTGGTAAAAAAAGCTTTTCTGAAGTATATTCATTTATATAATATCACCATTTGACCAACGTTAATGTTCATCATCAAGCTTGTGTTACACAGCAGACTTCTTGAGATCGGGTTCTTGGCAATCATCGGTATGTGCTTTACCTTATGCAGCGTCAGCAACTTTTCTGAAGTTGGATTTGGCACCACCGATATGATCCCAAGCACTTCAGCTTGTGACTTGTTCACCATTGAAACCATCTTTGAAGTATGCTTGTATGTGGTGAACAACTTCCTCTTTGAGCACACATGGCAGGATGCACCAGTGTTCACCTATCAATCAGTGTTCTTACCAGATGAGTTAAAGTGCACAATCATAACAACCAAGTTGAGCTTACTTTACTCTTTTGGTTTGGACATGGATCTGCAGTCGTTCTTGTAGTAGCCTTTTTTTCACAATTGTAGCAAGTTACGTCAGACTTGGGCCTTGATTTGAAAGATGCCGACTTTACCTTCAAAGTTGAAGTCCTTCTTCTTGTTGTTGCAGGAAGTCTTATGCTTCCCCTTGGAGTCTTCTACCTGCATTATGTTGGCCTTAGCAAGCTGTTTGGACAGAGTGTCCACCTTTAGTTGTCCCCTGGATTCATCTTCATCTTCAACAAATCAGTCTTGAACTTTATCCAGCCCGGAGAGAGTTTGAAAAAGATGATTCCCACCATGAATTTGCCATATTGCTTCATGCTTTTCTCTTCAAGTTTATACTGCAAGTTTAGCAGCTCCTTGACTTGTGGAAGCACGAACTTCTCATCTTCAAATTGCATAGTCATGAATTTGTCGATGAGAGAGATCTTAGACATCTTCTCATCATCGTATAGTGCTTTTCCAGAGACTCCCAGACGTCTTCAACAGTGATCTTGTTGTATGTTTCTACCATAGAATCATCCATGGAATTGAGAATCAACAATCTGCACAAGTTTTTAGTCTTTTCTCCATTTTTGTTGCAAGGCTGTGGCTTCAGCAATCCTCCGTACATTATCGTCTCTGGAAGAGTTAGTTCAGAATCTCTCGACACGTAATCGACATTTACGAGTTGAAGATTAAGGCTGATTTTTCTCTTCTAGATATTGAAATGCTCCCCGTCAAACTTCTCAAGTTTGTGAAAATTGTATCGGGAAGACTTGCAGGGTTCTTCATATCTGAAGCTGTATATTGCTTTGAGATTGTTAGTCCTGAGATTCAGAGATTCACGCAAACTAATTAGTTTGCTGACGTGGTATTACGGTAGAACCTGAAGTTGTTGTCGAGGTTCAGAGATTCACACAGAACTATCAGTTTGCTCTCTGAACCCGACTTTAACAAAAATCCTTTATATGACAGATTACAAACTGACAATATATACAAAAAAGGAAGCTATAAAACCAAACATGTTTTTCCTTGCAAAATGCAATTGCAATAATGAGAGAGAACGTTTACAAGTAGAAGAAGAAGGAGAAGAAGAAAGAAACAAAAAGCTTGCTGGAGTGATGAAGGCCACCGATGTTGAAAGCAATATTCGGCCTTTTGCCGACGAACTGCTCCCACAATTAGCAAGTTCATAAGATGAACTTCTGGAATGCTCTAATGTCAACTCCTCGAAGAACTCGAACTCGCTTCCTAGACGAAGGTGGCGGCCACAACAATATTCTCCCGCCTCTTTTTTCCATTTATCTCAAAGGAGGCACGAAAAGAATAGAGGGATTGGTCGAAAACCCTAACCCTAATTCTGGCCGTCGCCCAATTATAAAAAGATTAACAATAAAAAAAAGGAATCCCTAAAGATCATGATTGATTAATTTGAAATTATCTTTCATAATTTGTGGAGTGGCAGCCCACACATATGCGTAGAAGCACAGCAACGCATGCACACATCCACGCACCCGTTGTAGCCGCGCATTCATATGCGCATGAAGTGCACCCGCTGCACCCGCGCATGCAACACGTGCACGAGTGCCCGATGCGTACGTGCGATGCACCATCAAAGCGCCACTTTGCGCCCTTCGTCCGAGACTGAGTCCGACTCGCTAATACGGGGGTTGGCTCCTATGAGAATTTTCCAAAGAGAGTGACAAAAACTTAAACGTTTCTTTGAGGAATTTAAACTTAGCCCCTCTAGGAAAACAACCCACATACCCACATGGAGTATGTCGGTATATATTGAGATACTCTCTACATGTGCATACCTCAATAACAAGCATATCTATATATTGAGATACTCACTTGGAGTGTTTTCTAATGTGGAACTATCTTTCTAGTTGTTCTAAGAAAAAAAAACTCCAAGTATTATGACGGGGACATGTCTAACACGAAAATAGTGCTAAAGGCGTGTTACTTAGATTTTATGTCAATATTAGTTCAAATTGATTCATTTATAGAACATGCCCATATTTATGATAATTCTTGTTGTTTAAGATGGAATATATATATATATATATATATATATATATATATATATATATATATATATATATATTAAAAAAATATACTTACTGTCCCTTTTCCAGAAGTTGCGGTCAAGATGGTGGAAATCTTTAAACAAGACAGCCCAAAGTCTCCAACCTGTAATTAGGATGTTCATTAATCTGCTAACTCAAATGTTTGTTAGTTATTAAAAATTGTGAACATAGTACGAACCCTCACCTTAACCGTCCAATTTCTGTCGACTAGTAAATTTGATGATTTTAGGTCTCTATGGATAATTGGTGGATTTCTTCGATGCAAGTAGTTCATGCCTCTAGCCTGCAACAGGACAATTACTAATGTCATGAAATCCATATTGACCCACAACATGAAAATAATAAGCTACAAGTTGAGATATTTTCTGAAGACACCTACAACATCAAGTGCCATCCTCAAACGACGCTTGAGGTCCAATTTATGATTATTCCTATGCAATGCCCGAAAGAGACTACCCCTGTTGTGAATAAAATGCTTATTTTAGGTATTATTCAGTGTTGTCATAATCTTGTTTCAATATACCACATTTAATTTGTCACCTTGGTAAATATTCAGTTACGATGGCAAGACGTTCAGGTGAATACACTGCTCCCATGAACAGTAGAACATTCGGATGTCTGAGTCTTTCATTATAGTAATCTGAAACGAGTATCCAATATAAAGAAATATCAAGTTATATATATTTTACATCATCATACCTCCTTCTGGTAATCCAATAGAAGCTCTTCTTGATAGTCATTTCCCTGATACACTTTGATAGCAACATCCTGATGAACATAAAAAAAATATTGTTATGCCTTCCTATTATCTATCAACATGATTTCTTTCATAATACAAAACACCTAAAACTTGAAGGAAGCTTTTTAGCAACTATAGTACCGATCCATTCCAAGCTCCTCGATACACAACAGCACAAGAACCTGAGAAAGATACAGTAGATAGAAAGGCTTAAAACTCTAAAATCGTCCCCAAGCACATTATGTCAGTAATTACTTGCATCTGCCTTGTCTGCTTTGCACCATTATATGCATCATCTGAGATCCTTCAAAGTAAAGCCTAACGGTGCGTTCTAGCTGTGTAAACAAACCTCCTTGGCTCATTTCTCAACCATCTCTTCATAGTTAAGGGTGAATAACTATATTGTGAGCGCTATAATGATACATATTCATGATATCCTCACTTTTAGCATGCGTTCATCATCTATTTTTTGTTGCATTTCTATATATATGTGTGTTTTTGTTGTTGCAGGGGTACTCCACCAGAGGCCTGCCAACATGGTTCAAAGTGATTTTCCGTAGTTGTGATCATGCCAAACATACTTGAGATATGAGGAAGTAATTAACATTGCTTTGTATACCATCCCTTCTAGAAACCTTTGGAACAGAGTTACTACCAAATACATGCATAAAATTAGGAATTGTTAACATCTAATGTATAAACTATATATAAATATGGTTTCATGTGTACATTCGTCGTATCCTATATTTTATAGAACATCATAGTCCGAATTTGTATATGTGAACCGTGGCCGAGTCTGTACTATATAATATAATACAATATAATACAATATTATAAAAATAAGATAAAATAAATATTATATTATATTATATTATACTATATTTATTATATTCAAGGAAAAATGTTGCAATTTAATCCGAAAGCCAGACATGCAAGGAATTATTCTCATAAAACCGCTTCTTTATTTAGTTGACATGTAATCCTATTAATCTTGATATGCTTGTCATATATTAGTGCATTTGAGTAACTTGAGAGTATTCACCTTGACCAATTTCTTCGCCTAATCGCAGGTCCTCCCAGTGAATGTCACAGTTCCTTATGAAGTTTGGTTCTTTTCTCCCAACTAGTGATGTACCATTGGATTCTGCTGAGGTGGCTGATGTTGAGTGACAATCTTCTACCATGTTTATGGTATGTTTCTCATGTAATGTAGCTTTCGACGATGAACCTTCTCTGAAGTATAGTAAATCATGATTTGGGTAATCTTTTCCATTTTGTTCCTGACCTACAATTGCAATGAAGTTTTAGTCTATCCATTACAGAGTACTTGCTATTTCTCCCAACAATTGTTAACATTTTCAGTGCCCCTGCTTACAGGTGCTATCCTTCTGCTTTTCGTTTGACATCCTGTTGCTTGTTTGCCCCGAACAACAGCATGTGTCAGAACATTGCATTCGTATTCCAGAAACACTACTGGACTTTTGCTGGACTATATTCTTCGGATTAGAGAAATCTGAAGCGCAAAACTCTGCATCTTTCATACCCGGCAACTGATTCTCCTACATATGCCCATTGGACTGTTAGAAATAAATATATTACTGATAGATTCAAATTAATATCTAAAAGTAGTTTAAACAGGTATTATTTGATATTGTAAAATATTGAATCAAAGAAGAGGACTAAAGTTGCCCTTTCCTATCTATGTTGCCATCAAAATGGTCTTAGATATATGTATTAGATACAAGTATGTTTACTAAGAAATTTGGTTTAAAAAATTAATTTAAACCGTTTTCCATATAAGAATCTTTAGCTTGAGGACAGGAAATAGATAATTTAAATTTTTGTATGCCATCTTCACTTTCAAAACTAATGCATAGTAAGAACTATCAGAGTAAAGGTCCTCTTGACTTAATCGAGATCATGTTCTTCTAATTCCTGTAGAAGAATGATTGCACTTGTAGTTTTTTGTTTTAGAACATTACTGAAGTTTGGAGAGGAGAGAAAGAGTAGTAGTAGAAGAAAGAAAATGAGAAAATATAGTGCAAGGGCTTAATCCCTATGGTGCACCTCATGTGTATTTATATTAATATGCATGATGATAACTACACGCACAAGTACATCATTGTACCCACATAAGATAGATAATAATAATAACTAACAACATTCATTTGCATAGTAGCCAACTTATTGGAACTTAAAACATTTGTAAATTTTTCTAGATATGTTTTGTCGAGGTTTAGCTCGATATCTAGGATTTTTATAATTATCGTTTCCTTTGTTATAATAATTGTCCTATTTGTTATTACTCCAAAAAAATTCTTGAACTTCCTGAATTTATAGGGGTATATATATCTTATACTGTTTGGTATCATACCTTTTTCACAACCATAATTTTAGGATATCGCTATATTCTATCACAACATACTTTTCCTAAAAAAGAATTTTTATGTGGTTTGTTTGAAAAACTTAGAAACTTGAAAACAAAGTTCAAGTTCTTTTATTACAAAACTTTGTACATATTCACTCGACTTTTTTTTTCTCGTGGAACTTCTTTGAAAAATGTGAGAGCATAGTTTGCTTCTTCGACTATGCTTCACCTGCTGCAACTCCCGGTGCATAGAACTCTGATTCCATAGAAGAATGTGAGAGCATAGTCTGCTTCTTCGACTTCCACGATATATCAGCTCCACCCATGGAGAAGACGTATCCTCCTGTGGACCTTTCGTCCTCTACTTCTGAGCACCAGCTTGCATCACTGAAGTATTCCACTATTGTCGGATAACCGCTGTAGTGAAGTGCATACTTCTGAGTCCTCTTAAGATATCTCATCACTCTCTTTACAGCTTTTCAGTGCTCCACACCAGGATTGCTCGTGAACCGACTCAGCATCCCCACGGCAAAAGCTATGTCAAGCCTTGTGGCAGTAGTCACATACATCAAACTTCCGATGACGCTTGAATACTCCAGCTGTCTCACGCTTTCCATTGGATTTGGCTTCAGCTTCTTGTCACAACTATACGGCGTATCGATCCCTGAAAGATCATGATACCCATAGCATGTGAGCATCTTCTCAATGTAATGAGACTGACAATGCTACTCCAGTTTTCGTCCGAATGATCTTTATCCCTAAGATAACATCAGCTTTCCCTAAGTCCTTCATGCTGAACTAAGACGAGAGGAACTTCTTTGTCTCAGTGACACTTCCTAGATCTGTACCCATGATCAACATGTCGTCCATGTACAAACAAACAACAACTCCTCTCCCGTCAGCGAACTTTGTGTATACACACTTGTCCATCTCGTTGACCCTGTAGTCGTTTGATCTTATGACTTTATTAAACTTCTCATGCTACATCTCGTTTGATCCTTCTGGCTGTTGTATGTAAATCTCTTCGGTCAACTCATTATTCAGGATGCAGTTTTAACATCCATATGATGAACAACAGCTTATGAATTGCACTCAGAGCAATCAACATCCTGATGGTCATCATCCGTGCTACTGGAGCATGTGTCAAAATAATCAATCCCCTGTTCTGAGAAAATTTCTTGGTTACCAGCCTAGCCTTGAACTTGTCAACAGCTCCATCGATCTTCATCTTCTTTTTGAAGATCCATTTACATCCGGTTGGTTTTGCTCCTTCAGGTAGATTGACCAACATCCATGTATTCTTGGAGGTTATTGAGTTATACTAATCATTACTAGCCACCTTCCAGAAGACAATGTCTATGGTCTTCATCGTCTCATCATAGTTAAGCGGATCTGCTTCCACATGATAGGTGACAAAATCCTCGAAGTCCTTCCGTCCTCACTCGCTTAGACACAGGTTTTGTGAGTTCTGGTTCAATCGTTGTTTCTGCAACATCTTCTTCATGGACTACATCTTTGTTCGGAGCTTCAGCCTCCTATGCACCCACACTATTCTCCAGAATATCCGCGAGAACAATATTCTTGTGCCTTGCAAATTTGTCTTCAAAAAATTCTGCATTGCGGGATTCAATAATATGATTTGACTCAATATCAAGGAACCTCCAAGCATCACTATTCCCAGCATATCCCATAAATATTGTCCTCGTACCCAGCTTCTGAATCTTCAAATCCGGAAACTTCACATACGCAGACACCCCCACACTCGAATGACATTCAAGTTGGGCCTGACATTGAACCAGAGTTCATGAGGAGTGACATCGGAAGTTGCATGCAGCACTCTACTCAGAATGAAAGTAATCTTTAAGCACAGCTTCACCCCAGTAGCAATTTGGAAGACCCGCAGTCAACAACATTGAATTCATTATCTTGTTAACGTTCTGTTCTTTTTTTTTGCAACACCATTTGATTGAGAAGAGTACAGAGCAGTCATCTCGTTGACAATTCCATGTTCTCTACAGAACGATATGAATTCATGAGAACTATACTCTCCACCTCTATCACTTCTGAGTCTCTTGAGTTGTTGTCGGTTTGACGCTCGGCTTCAGCCTTGAAGTCCTTAAATTTCTCAAATGCTTCATCTTTAGACTGAGAAAATAGACGAACGTGTACTTTGAGAAGTCGTCGACGAAAGTAATAAAGTATTTCATCCCGACTTTTGCGGAGAACTGTTTGAAGTCACAGATATCTGAGTGCACCAACTCCAGAAGATCTGTGCTTCGGTTAACCCGTTTGAACGGTTTCCTTGTGGTCTTCGTTTATGCACAGACTTCACACTTCTCCAACTCCTTAACCCCACATTTGGAGATAAATCCTAGACTAGACATCTTGTTAATTTTTTTACAACGAACATATCCTAGTCTATTATGCCACAACTCAAGAGAATAACCAAAAGAAGAAACTGCACTAACATTTTCATTCAGAGTTACAAATTGAATTTTGAACATGCCTTCGGTACAAAAAGCTTTTCCGAAGTATGTTCCTTTATATAACATAACCATCAAACCAGCGTTAATGTCCATCCTCAAGCCTGCATTGTACAACAGACTTCCAGAGATCAGGTTTTAGCTATGGCCGGTACATGCTTCACATCTTGAAGCGTCAGCGACTTTTCCGAAGTCAGATTCAGTACCATCGTCCAGATCCCTCGAATTTCAGCTTGTGTCTGATTCGCCACCATAACCCTCTCAGATATAGGCTTGTACGTGGTGAACAACTCCTTCTTAGAGCATACATGGCATGATGCACTAGTGTCCATCCACCAATCAGTGTCAATACCCATTGATTCAACCTGGCTATTATAGCAACCAAGTTAGCCTCACCTTACTCTTTCGGTTTGGGCTTTGATTTGCAGTCATTCTTGAAGTGGCCCTTCTTGCCACAATTGAAACAAGCCCCATCACCCTTAGGCTTTGTCTTGAACGAAGCCGACTTCACCTTCAGATGGTTGAAGTCCTTTTCTTGTCGGAAGCCTTCTGCTTTCCCTTAGAGTCTCCACCTTGCACCAAGTTGGCCTTGGCCATCTGTTTGGACAAGTTGTCCACCTTGAGTTGAGCCCTCAACTGGTCTTCAACATGAATCCAGTGCAAGGAGACACTCAAAATCCACCTCCATCTTCTTATGGTGCATGTCTGCAATAAAGTTACTCCACACAAGTAGGAGCTTGGCGACAATTCCTCCAACGCCGAAAGCATCGACCAGGGGCATGCCGTCATCCTCAAGTTTCTGACGTAACTTGAGAAATTCTTTGACTTGAGACATCGTCTTGTCGTCTCAAAACTATACCCTCCAAACTTTTTCGGTCACGTGGATCTTGTTTCTGTTTTATCTTCCTTCTAGAGATTCTCCACACTCCCAAACGTCCTTGGTATTGACCATCTTGCTGTATGACTCTGCCAGAGAGTCCTCCATCGAGTT
>JANAVB010042617.1:7709363-7798315 GCA_029216955.1 Iris pallida
CTAAACTCCATGCGGCCGAGCTGCTCTTCTTCTCCAAAAATTCGAGAAAGATGGCCATGGAACCCATGAACTTTAAACTGTCACAACTCGGTCAAAACAACATGAAATCTAACTTTTCAAATATCAAATTTGGGTAAAAAGAAATGCTCTACCACATGGAACAATTATATTTTGAAAACAAGCAAGTTTAATAGATCTAAACCAAGGAAAACCGAAAATGACAAACTTAGATCTACAAGAATCTTTCCTTCAAAACCAAAATACCAAGTACTAAACTTGTAGAGGATGATGAGAAGAATAATATAGACAAATAATATCAAGGAAAAATCAAGGATAAAAAATACACAAATCTCCTCCTTTGAGCAAGTTGTACTTGCCTAATGGTAGTGGTTGAGAGAAATAAATGAAAGAGTGAATGAGGAGAGAGAGTGAGGAAGGGAATATAAATAGGGGTTGGGTTGGCTTAAGAAAACCCTAATCTCTAAACATGCTCTAACCATTCCAGTAATGACATGCTTAAAGGCTACATGCAACCATTAATAAACAATAAATAGAACTATGCACATGCTAAATACAGGACCATGTACAGAATTCATAAAAGAATACGTATATCGGGATCGGAAAGTGACAGTTGACAATAAGGCTTCTCCCCAAAGATTGTCAGGGGCACCTGAACTGAGAAGCATTGCATTTACCATGTCTAACAGAGTGCGATTCTTTCTTTCAGCAACTCCATTGGATTGTGGTGAATAAGGAGTAGTTATCTCATGAAAATTCCATGTTATTCACAGAAGTTAGTCATTTCATTTTAGGTATATTCTCCATCACGATCTGATCTAAGAATCTTAATCTTTCTATCAAACTGGTTCTCAGCTTCAGACTTGTAGACCTTGAATCTGTCTAGAACTTTATCTTTGGTTTTAAGAAGGTAGGTATAACAATACTTTGAATGATCATCTATAAAAGTGACAAGTATTTCCTACCGCCTCGGGTCAAAACCCTATTGGAATCACAAACGTCACTATGGATAAGTTTTAGGAGTTCAAAATCCCTTTGGACAGATTTGAAAGATAATCTAGTGCGTTTGGCTTAAACACAAATCTCACATTTGTGTTTGTCATCTATAGGAGTCTTGAGAATAAGATCTAAGTTCATCATTCTTTTAATAGACTCTAAATTCATATGACCTAGTATGCCAAGCCAAACATTTGAGGATTCAACATTAGCAACAACCAAAGAAGGATTTGAAATTTTATTCATAGTACTCAAAATAAAGACTCCATATTTTACAAATACTTCTCCACAAAAAGTTCATTCTTAGAAAATAACTTTATTAGCCTCCATTACAATCTTGTATCCTGAGGCTACAAGTAGAGATCACTAACTAGGTTTCTTCTAACTGACGGCACATAAAGCACATCATGGAGAGGTAGAATTTTTCTGATGTCATATTTAGATCTATTCTTCTCTTCCTACAATTTGTGCCATTGAGCCATCTCCTAGGGTCACACCTCCTTTACCCGATTCCTGATAGTTTGAAAAACTAGAGCGATCAAAAGAAACATGAACATTTGCTCCAGAATCCAACCACCAATCATCATAATGATAAGAAATGTTTATTATAGGTTGATAGCTTACAGACCTGAAGGGGCTAGAAGATCCATTCAGAATCATGTTAGCCTCTGGCTTGTAAGAGCCTTTCCCTTTGAAGGAGGTCTCATTGGTGATTAGGCTTGGGTTTGCCATGGATTTCGATAGGGTTTACCTTAGCTTTGAAATCAGATCTAGTTATGTACTTTAACCTAATCTCTTTTCTGTTCTAAGTCTTTGTTGGAATGCAGAAGATTCTAGTGATTATTGCACCAGATTTTATGGTAGAAAGGAGAATATTTTAGTAATCATTACACCAGATTTTAGGAGTAGAAATGGCATGTAAATATAGACAGTATAAGCTTTATTCAAGTGCTAGAAATTAGGGAAATTAGCAGCTGGTGTATAGTTGTCAGTTTCCTTATTCATCTCCCTGTATTTCTATTTAAGAGATACCTTGTTAACAATTGTAATATACGGCAATATACTTTCTCTCTCCATATTGGTTTATATGGTATCAGAGCTTCGTTCTCTTTGGAAAAAAATACCCTAGCCCTATTCCATCAAGCACCTTTGACACCATGTCTGATGTTGTTTCTGAATCCTCTCCCTCCAACATCAATGTCCAGCAATCAAAATCCTCTCAAGCCAACCTTAATTCTGATTCAAACTCCTACTATGTCCAAATCACTACCATCCAACTGAATGGAGAAAACTTTCTGCGTTGGTTGCAATATGTACGGATGTATATTCGAGGCAGAGGAAAAATCGGATATTTACAGGAGATAAGAACCTGCTGCTGAATATCCAACGTATCCTACTTGGGATGCCGAGAATTCAATGGTGATGATGTGGCTGGTAAACTCTATGAATGAAGACGTAAGCTCTAACTATATGTGTTATCACACTGCTAAGGAGCTTTGGGACAACATCCTAATGTATTCTGATTTAGGAATCATCAGTCTATGAACTAACACTGAAACTCGTGACATTAGTCTATGAACTAACACTGAAACTCGGTGACATTAGTCAAGGTGAAGACACTATCACAAAGTATTTTAATTCTTTGAAGCGCCTATGGCAGGACTTAGACCTATTCAACGATTACGAGTGGAAGTCTTCTGAAGATTGCATCCATTATCAAAAAAATTGTTGAAGGTAACTATATATTCAAATCTCTCATAGGACTCAATGTTGAGTTTGATGAGGTGAGAGGAAGAATTATTGGGAGGCAGCCTCTTCCCCTAATTGGAGAAGTATTTTCTGAAGTTCGACGAGAGGAAAGTCGTCGACTTGTTATGCTCGAAAAAAGCCCTCCAGCGGCTCAATTGAAAATTCAGCGCTTATTGCCTCCGAGGCAAACATGAGTCGAGCCATTTCTCGAAGAACTGAAGACAAGCCCTGAGTGTGGTGTGACTATTGCAACAAGCCTCGTCACACTCGTGAAACCTGCTGGAAGATCCATGGTAAACCAGCAAACTGGAAGAGCAAACAAGACAACAAAACCACTCGATCTCACTCCGCACATGAAGCTGAAGCAGTTCCCTTCAACAAGGAGATAATGGATCACCTTCTAAAGCTGTTGAAATCCAACTCTGGATCATCTGGTACACCTATTGCCTCTCTTGCACAATCAGGTAGTAAATCAAACGCCCTGTCTTGTTGTTTACATTCAAATTATGTTCCATGGATCATTGATTCAGGAGCCTCTGATCATATGACCAGTTTCCCCATCTGTTTCATACTTATGTTCCTTGTTCTGGTCTAGAAAAAATTTGAATAACAGATGGTTCTTTTTCACCCGTTGCAGGCAAAGGTTTGATCAATCTGTCAAAAAAACTAACTCTAAAATCTGTTCTTCATGTCCCTAAACTTGCTTGTAATCTCTTGTCTGTTAGTAAATTGTCTAGAGACTCCAACTGTTGTGTCACCTTTTTCGAATCCCATTATGAATTTCAGGAACATGGCTCGGGGAGGATGATTGGCAGTGCTAAGATGATAGATGGTCTCTACTTTTGAAGATGAAGCATCCAGTAATAAAAAGGCTCAAGGCTTGAGTAGTATCAGTTCGATCCCTATTAAAAACAAATAATTTGGCACTATAGGCTAGGGCACCCTAGTTTCCCTTATCTAAGAAAATTATTTCCTGTTTTATTTAAAGGATTAGATTGTTGATTATTTCAGTGTGAAAACTGCATTTTGGCAAAAAGTCATCGCACTTATTATCCTTCAAAACCTTATCAGGCTTCAAAGCCATTTTATTGATTCATAGTGATGTTTGGGGTCCTTCGAGGATCAAAACTATTTCTGGAAAAGGTGGTTCGTAACTTTTATTGATGATCACACACGTTTATGTTGGGTTTACTTGATTAGTGAAAAATCAGAAGTTGAAAATATTTTCAAGATTTTTTATACCATGATTGAAACTCAATTTCAAACTAAAATCGGTATCCTTCATACCGATAATGGCACTGAATATTTTAATGAAGAACTAGGAAGTTTTTTATGACAACAAGGAATTCATCATCAGTCAACATGTATAGACACACCTCAGCAAAATGGCATTGCTGAGAGAGAGAATAAACATTTACTTGAAGTTTCTCGTGCTATTATGTTTTCTATGAATGTTCCTAAATATCTATGGGGTGAGGCCATTTTAACTGCATGCTACTTGATCAATAGAATGCCTACTCGTGTTCTTAATTACATTACTCCTCTTGAGTGTCTTAAAATTGTTTTTCCAACTACACGGATTCAATCTAACCTACCCCTAAAGGTTTTCGGTTGCACTGTGTTTGTTCATTTATCCAATAAAGGACGGTCAAAATTGGATCCTAGAGCCGAAAAATGTGTCTTTATAGGATATGCTCCAAACAAAAAGGGATATAAATGTTTTAATCCCCAAACTAGGAGATTGTATGTTTTAATCCCCACAACCATATTTTGAGAAAAATTTCTTCATGAGGGGAAGGAAAATGAAGAAATTTTGTGGGATGTTCTTCCTATTCCCTTACCTAAAACCATTGTGTTTGAACCTGACTTTAAAGAAGAACAGGAAATTAATATAACTTCGAATCTGAGGGAAACTAGTGAACCTAATCAAAGCTTGCCAAATGTGACTTTGTCTTCGACTGGGGAAGAAATACTACCTACAGTTCCAAGGGAACCTAACTCAGAGCTTCTAGTTTATTCCAGGAAGATAGGTCAACAAAATGGTAGAGATCTGTCTAGCATCGCTGCACAAAACCAATCGAAAACTCTTGAGTAATGAACTCCTGAACCAACCAGGTACACAGAAATCAGTTTCACAAGATTTACTGTCTATTTCTCCTACCTTATCACCTATTCCTGAGTCTCATGAGCCTTATATGAAACCTCAAGAGCTAAATATTCCTATAGCTCTTAGAAAAGGAATTCGCTCTTGTACCAAACATCCCATTGCAAAATACCTTTCATATGATAAACTCTCTTATAATCATAGGGCTTTCACATCAAAAATCTCTCACTTGTTTGTTCCAAGAAAAATTCAGGAAGCACTTGATGATCCAAATTGGAAATTAGCAGTGATGGAAGAAATGAATGCTCTGAAAAAAAGTGGAACGTGGGAAATCGTTGATTTACCCAGAGAGAAGAAGACGGTCGGCTGTAAATGGCTGTATTTACAGTTAAATGTAAAGCTGATGGGACCTTGGAGAGAGATAAAATGAGGCTTGTAGCAAAGGGCTTTACACAAACATATGGAATTGACTACCAAGAAACTTTTGCTCCTGTCGCCAAAATAAATTCCATCCGTGTTCTATTATCCTTGGCAGTCAATTCTAACTCGCCATTATACCAGTTGGATGTTAAGAATGCCTTCTTAAATGGCGATTTAGAAGAGGAAGTGTTTATGAGCTTGCCACCAGGATTTGAGGAAAGTGTGGTCAGGATAAGGTCTGCAGGTTGAAAAAAATCCATATACAGACTTAAGCAGTCTCCAAGAATGTGGTTTGCGCGCTTTGGTAGAGCCGTGAAAGGATATGGTTACTGTCAGAGTCAAGCAGACCATACCATGTTCTTCAAACACACTGAAAAAGGGAAGATGGCTGTTCTGATCGTTTATGTAGACAACATAATATTGACAGGGGATGATGTTGAAGAACTAGCAAGCCTAAAGAAAAAACTTGCGGAAGACTTTGAAATTAAAGACCTAGGAGTACTGAAGTTTTTCTTGGGATGGAGTTCGCCAGATCAAGAGAAGGCATATTTGTAAATCAACGGAAGTACATACTTGATTTACTTGGAGAAACGGGGCTCCTTGGTTGCAAAGCTGCTGAAACTCCAATTGAAGCCAACTTAAAACTTGATATTGCCAAACTCGAGGATGTTATGGACCGAGATAAGTATCAACGCTTGGTAGGTAGATTAATCTACTTGTCTCATACACGTCCAGATATTGCATTTGCAGTCAGCATGGTGAGCCAATTCATGCACTCTCCAGGACAGGAACATTTTGATGCAGTTTACAGAATTCTGAGATATCTAAAAGGGACTCCAGGGCGAGGGTTGTTATTTAAGAAGCATGGTCATTTACAGGTTGAAGTCTATACAGACGCGGACTGGGCAGGAAGCGTGATTGACAGACGATCAACCTCAGGATATTGCACGTTCGTCGGAGGAAATCTTGTTACGTGGAGGAGCAAGAAACAAAATGTTGTTGCTAAGCAGTGCAGAGGCTGAGTTCAGGTCACTTGCTCAAGGAATCTGTGAAGTGTTATGGATAAAGAGACTTTTAGAAGACTTGAAGATCTCACATCCTTCTCCTATGAGGGTTTACTGTGACAATAAGGCAGCTATCTCAATTGCTCACAATCCAGTCCTTCATGATAGAACCAAGAACGTTGAGGTAGACAAGCACTTTATCAAAGAGAAACTCGAAAGCGGCCTGATTTGTATTCCCTATGTTCCCACTACTGACCAAGTTGCAGATATACTTACGAAGGGGCTACACAAGAAGCAGTTTGACACTTTGATGGGCAAGCTAGCTATGGAAGACATCTACAAGCCAGCTTGTGGGGAAGTGTTGAAATGCAGAAGATTCTAGTGATTATTGCACCAGATTTTATGGTAGAAAGGAGAATATTTTAGTAATCATTACACCAGATTTTAGGAGTAGAAATGGTTAGGAAAATTAGCAGCTGGTGTATAGTTGTCAGTTTCCTTATTCATCTCCCTGTATTTCTATTTAAGAGATACCTTGTTAACAATTGTAATATACGGCAATATACTTTTCTCTCCATATTTGTTTATAGTCTCTTTAGAACTTGAGAATATAATTCCAAAAGGCTACAGAAATTTATTTACTCAATAAAGATGGTTTAAGCTAAAAATTAACGGTCTAAATGATTTTAGTAATCTACCTTTAAAATATTGGTTTTCAAGTATTGATCAGTTTGGGTTAGCTGTAGGGGCCGGATCCCAGCAAGCGGAGGTTCACTAAGAACGCTTAAGTACCAGTCACTTAGACGATTTACGTCTTGTTGACAGAAGGGCCCTTTCGGCTTGTACCCAAACAAATCTCTACTTTAGAACTTTTACAAATTAAAGAAATTTACTAAATCAATAAACTTTTTACTTTAGCCTAAATTAAAATATTGAGTAAGGAAAAACTAGTATTGACAAAATGTAGTAACACAATAATGTTTGTGGTGTCAATTTCTAGAAACAGACTTATGAAGTAACAATTGTTATATAACAAATAACAATATTTGTTACTGATATGACAATTAATTGACAAATATTAAGCAATATCTAGCCAAGATTTGTTAAACAATGTGCGTCTTAAATGAGGACAATTAAATAAGAAAATTGTCTAACAATAATTTAATGAATATTGGCAAGTATGAAGGAATTTTCTTAAAGACAATTATTAACAGTACAAAAATTGTTAACAATATATGTTGACTAAATTGTTGACAATATAAATGCTGATGGCAAATTGCGAATTGTTAAATGTGGAACAATTCAACAGTAGCGAAAAGTAAATGTTAATAGTAAGTATAGGCAATTGGTTTCGGTAAGCAAATTTTTTTTTAAGTATTAACAAACTTTTGCTAAGACGATAATGAAATATATGAAAGTTATTTGCTTAAAGTGTCACCAAACTTTTGCTAAGGCAGTAATCAAATATATGAATTGAAAGTAGGCAATTGTCTAGCACTCACAGTAACTAAGCAATTGTCTAGCACTTACAGTAGGCAAACAATTTTTTTCCTCTTACAGTAGGCAATAATAAAATATATAAAAGTTGAAGACAGTATAGACAACAATATACGAAAGTCGAAGACAGTGTAGAGAAGAAGACAGTGTAGAGAAGAAAACAGTGTAGACAGCAAGCAAATTGTTTGTTTGGTTGCTAATGTAACAGTGTAGTTTGAAGGTAGTAAGTAAATATTGAAAGTTGTATCAATGTATGTAACATCAAGATAAGATTTTTAGAAAATGATTAACTCTTAGATTGTTGGAAATTCTTCAATTTTCTCCCTTTTAATATCTACAATAAAAATAAAATAATAAATTGTTACCGGCCTCCGGGGAAGTGGCATGCGTAGCAACTGCCGTAAGAGTTAATCCGGGTCTACGTGCAGACTTTGTCCGAATGCTCATAGTGGTAAAATCTCCGCTCTACCGGAATCTCCTTGCCGCACACGACGCAGAGAGTAACTCCTGACTTGGCTCTGCCCAGAACAACAACGAAGAACAACAGAATTTCGGAGCAAGAAGAATTAGAGAGAGAGAGAGAGAGAGAGAGAGAGAGAGAGAGAGAGGTTTTCCGTAAGAATTATCGTTGTCTTGGACGAAGGAAAAGAATACGATATATACAGGCATATTTCCAATGTTTGTAACGACTAGGAATAATGATCAATAAAGTTTAACGTTACAAACTAATAACAAATACAAAAAATATGATACATTAAACCTGGACAAATTAATGTGTCCAAACGTTACAATTTTAAAGGATTTGCAACGGTCAAAAAATTAATAGAGGAACAAAAAGATTTTAGGGTCCCAGCCCGAACCCGAAGAGGAAATCGAATCGGCATTTGGCGTCCGCAGATGTAGGCACGTACCCGCACCCGTTACGCGTGCTGAACCGAACCGAGCCGGGCCGGGCGGCGTCGCACACGTGGCCCATAGGGCGCCCACACAAATACTTCAAAGAGGCAAAGAGGAACAAAGTAATATATAGTTGAGTCTTCCCACCTAGCCGATGTGGGACTAAATGAATTTGGAATTTGAGCTTTTGCAAGCTCTGCTGTGTGAACACAGCACATACAACACAACACAGTACACTTATGTCTCATATCTATATGGATAATATTACTACTATATGGATACACGAGATACAAATATATGTTGGGAATCGGATACGCCCTCCGGCACTCCGATACCGTGTCTGAAACGTTGCCGCAGCAACTTAACCAACCTGAAATAACCAACTCCCGTCTAACGGACACTAAGCAAAGATAAAGACAAGTATATGGAGGTGACTACATCACCTGGACAAATCTCAATCTTTATAATTCAGATGAAATTACAAGATTAACAAAAACAATGTTGAACCCTTTGCCCTAATAGGTTCAACCCCCTTACCACACTCAAGAAGAAAAGAAAGAGATTACAATTGAAATCGCTGACCAATCCGTAGCAATCTCCCTAACCGAAGTTGACGACTCCTCGATTAGATCATCTTCCTTCTGTCTTGTATGGCGAAGTCCTAAGAGCAAAATGCGGAGTCTCTTATATCTCCCGTGAACAATTACCCTGAATCTCAACTTTGTGCTATGCTTTGTGCCTCCACCCTCACCCCATATATACAGGATAAGAAAATCATATTTTAGATCATAATAATAGGATTTCCTAAGTAGGAAGTTCTCAAATAAGAATCCTACTACACCTAAAATAGTCCATCAATATCTTACTTAGATTATAATAGGATCTCCTAAATAGGAAAATCTCAAATAAAAATCATATTACATCTAAAATAGCCCAGCACCAATTATGGACATCCAAATCAAATTAAATTAAATATTGAATCAGATTTGGACTCCATAAATATGCTATTACCAAATCCAGACTGGACTCCAACAATCTCCCCTCCAGTCTGACGAGAGAATGTTGACCCCATGGCTCCTCAATTGGACTCCATGTATGTCGTCCTGTGATAGAGTTTTCGCTCCCCCATGCCACTGATCTCCGATCTCCCGAGCTGATCTTCCTTCGTCTCCAGCTCCTCGACCGCCATCTCGACGCTAGCTGCCATGCATAACCTCTCCTGCACCACTGGGATCCTGTCGATATCAATAACACGATCAAGACCGAAGTCCCTGACGATCAACCTCACCGCAAGTCTCGGCTGCCTGTCCCCAACTTCCGTCTTCTACCGGAACGTGCTACCGTTCCGTCGAGCTTCTTCACCCGTGGCTGGCCCAACTAAGTGGACGGTGCGGTCCTCCTGAGATTCAAACTCCTGAACCTACCCACCTTCGTGTCTGACACTGAAGCTCCTCCGTACACATGCATTCTCGAGTAGAATATCATGCACTGTCTACCCCGTCGATGTCCCACAGCTCCCCCTGATTTGTGTGAATGGAGATACACCTGCCTCAGATTAAGTTTGCTGCAAACCTTGATCTCCTCCCTGGCTTCGAACTTTTAAAACCAATGTTGCTCCGTGAAACTTTGGCAAACCACCCGTCGTCACAACTTGATCCATAGAGCAACCCCTACCTGGAGACCGACCAGCTGTCATGGGACCGACAGACTGACCCTCAATCTTTGACTTACCTCCATTCGTCGCTTTGTCTCAACGAACTGAATCCTCCGTAACCCTCAAAACATCTCAAAGACCCTCTCATCAAGTTTTCAATGATCCAACTCCTATCAAACACCCCTCGGGCCTCTATCCGGTGTCTATAGCCTGCCTGTATAACTCAGTGGCTTGAGCTTGTACATGCCACAACACAAATCTTCTGAGCCAGTTGTTGGGAACCCTTTACAAGCATCCAATCTTTTTCCCCAAATAAACTGCGACAGCCATCATCTGTCAGCCTCCCTACCGAAAACAAGTTGTAGCGCAAACTTAGTACATGTCGCACACCCTTGAGAACGTACTTCGTACCAAACTCTTTTGTCAAATGCATATCACCGATGCCTACAACTGCAGTCGTCCCCTTATCTCCCATCTTCACACATCCAAACTTGTCGTCGTAATATGATATGAAGATCCTCCTCTGCGAAGTGGCGTGATACAAAGCCTACGTTGTTGGGAGCGCAGTGTGACCCAAACCGGAGTTGGCTCATGAGGTGTGATATTGAATTGGGCTCATATACCTTAAAAGAGAATTATCATGTAAGGTCTGAATCAATTCTAATTATCTACACCCATGATCCCACATCCTACCGATGTGGGACTAAATTACCAATACTATTGTCACCCTCTTTTGAGCGTTCAACAGGAAACGAGATACAATCCAACAATATCCATCTTATCTCGTTTCTGCTAGCCGAATAACCTTAGCACCCTTGCTACATTTGCTCGTTTCCGCTAGCCAAACAACCTTAGCACCCCTGCTATCTTTTGTTCGTTACCGCCAGCCGAACAACCTTAGCATTCCTTGTTACCTGTTCCCGCTAGCCGAGCACCTAGGAGATCCAATATATTGTCATCTCGATCCGTTCGACCACAGAACCAAACCTAACACGTTCATCCACACCACCATTGTTTACCAACCACAATGTCTTACTCTATGTTGGGTGCTCACACTCACTTTTGAAGCCAATGCGTATTGTTGCATATGCTCCTAACTCCACCTTGAGAAGAGAGCCCGTATATCCATGTCCATAAACGCATGAACGTTCAACACATCTGTCTCAAACCAATTAGAACCTTTCAAACCAGTCCTATAACCATGTCTCTGATAACACTTGTTGGGAACGCGGTATGACCCAAACCGACGTTGGCTCATGAGGTGTGATATTGAATTGGGCCCATATGCCTTAACAGAGAATTCTCATGTAAGGCCTGAACCAATTCCAATTATCTACACCTCATGATCCCACCTCCTACCCGATGTGGGATAAATTACCAACACTATTGTCACCCCTTTTGAGCGCTCAACCGAAAACGAGAGACAATACAATACCCGTGTCTATCACCCAGTCACCGTCATGCCACAAGGTTCCTCTGTGTCGGTCGCTGCAATGATGATCTCCCATTGATGTGAGATCCTCTTGATCGTCCTTGCCTTTGGCCTCCTAAGCTTTGAGCTTCATGCAGTTCCTCTTGACATGACCCTTTTCGTCACAGTGATAGAAGTCCTCCTTGCGGTCCAAAGTCGAAAGATCCCGAGAACTCCCCCGTGTCCTTGTCTATGACTTGAGTCTTTCCTTCCCGTAGGAAGTCACTAGAGCGGACTCCTACAACGATTCAACTTTCTTGTGCCGGATCTTCTCATTCAACAAACTATTTTTGACTGTCTCGATCGTGACAACTCTATCCCGTGCGGAGTTGCTCACCGACACCACCACCGTCTCCCAGCTTTTCAGCAGAGAACTCAAAAGTAGTAGGGCCTGAAGCTCATCAATCACCATCTTCATCGTACACTACCAAAATACAGTCATTTGGCGACGGACATATAGTGACGGATTTCGTCCATCGCTATTAGCGACCAACTACCGATAAAGTTCTAACTGATTGCCGTCGAAAAGCCGATAATTTTTTATTTTATTTTAAGGACGAGCAAAGGTCGCCAATCCGTCGTTAAGTCGAAGGAGATATAGCGACGGATGAAGATTTCGTCGCTATGCTGTCGCTTAGTTGGCAAAAGTTGGCAAAAAATGTTGAAAAAAAATTGTCGCAAAATTTAACGACCACATAGCGACGGATATTCCGTCGGCCAGCTAGGGTGGTATATCGACCACATAGCGACGTAATATATCCGTCGCCAGTCCGACACTAAATATCCAGCCCTAACTTAAATTTAGCCGACGGGGGGGGGGGAACTTTTCATCCCCCCCCCCAAATTTTCTCTCCCCTCTCTCTCCCTCTCTCTCTCTCCGGCCGCAGACTTTCTCTCTCTCTCTCCAGGTAATCTTCTCCCTCTCTCTCTCTCACTCGCGGTGGTCGGGGCGGCGGGGGCCGGTGGGGGTGGAGGTGGGGGTCGCGGTGGTGGGGATGGGGGTCGCTTGGGGGGTCGTGTCGGGGCGGCGGGGAGAGGCAGGGGCCGGTGGTGGTGGGGGTGGGGGTCGCTGGGGGGGTTTCGGGTCGGGACGGGGGGGAGGCGGGGGCCGGTGGTTGTGGGGGTGGGGGTCACGGTCGTGGGGGTCGCAGGGGGGGTTGCGGTGGTGGTGGTGGTGGGGGTCGCGGTGGTGGGGGGGGGGTCGCGGTTGCGGGGGTGGGGGTCGCTGGGGGGGGGGAGGTTTCGGGTCGGGGCGGCGGGGGGCGGCGGGTTTCGGGTCTGCGTTGGGGATGGCGGTCGGCGGTGGTAGGGGTGGGGGTGGGGTGGGGGTAGGGGTGGGGGTTGGGGGCCGGTAGTAACACACACGCACACGCACACACACAGTATCGGTATCGGAATATAAACTTAGTATAAAATTAGTATATATAAACTTAGTTCAAGGTTCAAAGTATCGGTATCAGAATCGGTATCGGACTACTCCTATGAGTATTGGTATCGGTATATAATTAATATATATATAAACTTAGTATCAAGGTTCAAAGTATCGGTATTGGAATCGGTATCGGACTATTCCTATGAGTATTGGTATCGGCGATATCGGTAGTATCGGCGCTTTCGGATCGGAGTATCGTAGAATAGTATATAAATTAGTATATATATATATTATATATATATATATATTTTTTTTTTTATATATTATATTATATATAAATGTAGTATCAAGGTTCAAAGTATCGGTATTTGAATCGATATCGGACTATTCCTATGAGTATTGGTATCGACGATATCGGTAGTATCGGCGGTTTCGGATTGGAGTATCGTAGAAGGATATATATATAAGATATCTTAGTAGTAGCTAGGTAAGTATTGAAAATTAAATTTACTTATGCCAAGTCTTTTGGGCCTATCAGAGTTATAGATTTTTTCGGAAATCTAGTTTACTGCTGATTACCTCAAAAGGCTTGCATAAGTTAGAGTGTATAGAGTGTATATTATAGGCGGAATCAGTATCACTATGAATCTCATGGTTTGTTATACCAGGACATAATATAAAACCAAACGTGTGAAGCAGAGCTTCACATTCACAATATTAGAAGGAAAAAATTTGCGATGGGTGGTAGGGCGAGCCAGAATCCTTGTGATAGGTCCTGTTCCCGGTCAGAAATATAGTGAAATCATCTTTTCCATTCTTTCCCCCGACCCCGCTACGAAGAAAGACGTTTACTTCTTAAAATATCGAATGAGAAGCAGGGAAGTAGGGGGGGTCAGAGAGGGGGCCTTCTTGAGAAGCAGGGGAAGTAGAGCGACGAAGTATCGGTATCAGACTATTTCTATGAGTATCGGTATTGATCGTTTAGGCAGAGTCTAGGCGGTAGGCGAGCCAGAATCCTTTGCGATGGGTGGTAGGGCGAGCCTGAATCCTTTACCTGCTCAGGAGGTTGAGAGAATCGAATGAGAAGCAGGAAAGTATCGGTATCGGACTATATTTTTAATTGCAAATCTGTTTACTTTGTCTTACGAATCGGTATCGGTATCGGTATCAGACTATTTCTATCAGTATCGATATTGATCGCTTAGGCGTCTAGGCAGTGTCTAGGTAGTAGGTAAATGTTGAAAATTAAATTTAAGATATCGATATAGAGTGAGTATCCTAGAAGGATATATAAGATATCTTAGTAGTAGCTAGGTAAGTGTTGACAATTAAATTTACTTATGCCAAGTCTTTTGGGCCTATCAGAGTTATAGATTTTTTCAAAAATCTAGTATAATGCTGATTAACTCAAAAGGCTTGCATAAGTAAGAGTGTATATCGTGTTGACCTAAATCACAGTCAACCAAATATTGACGAATTGACAATATGATACTTGCCATAATTCAATATGACATCAAGACAAAACTCAGTGGAAGACGGATGTCGTCTCTCTCCTGCAGCATACTCGTTTTCAGAGTCTGTACTATTTTATATTTATTGAGTCTAGCAAAATATAAACTGAGTAGCACTGGGTATTTTGGCTTAAACCTTATTCCCAAACAACCCAAAGCTCCAGCAAAGCCAGACTTTCCACAATGGCCCAACTGAACTTTTTGTCAGCATGGAGATAGAGTTCGGGCGAACTCTGCCTCCACACAGAGTTCGAGCCGAACTTTGTTCCCTGAATTTCAGGACCTTAATTTTTAGGGTTTGCTGTATGCTAGTTGTCCAATGGCCAAAAATTTGAATTCTTGACACATAATTCTGGCCGAATTCTACCTATCCCAACTAGTATAAATAGGCCTTGAATTCTCTCATTTTCAATCATCCAATTATCTTCTCTTCTCTTCTCTATAAGCCTCATACAAGCCTTAACCTTCTCATCTACTAGCCACAAGCTTCCTAAGCCTAAAAGTGCTCAGTGCTATTCAGTTAGAAGTTTGTGCAAGAGTCAAGAAAGTCGCTTGAAAAATTCCAAGCATCGCCACAGCGATCTTTGTAAGAAGTTGACGTGCTCTTCTGAAGAAAAGGCACGGGGTGTAACTACTATTTCACAAATAGTGGATTTAATCCTGAGCTAGAGTTCTCAGGCCTGGACTAGTCCTCCACGAGGAAAACCAGGTTAAAAACAACTGTGTTTGCGTATGCTCTCTTGATCTCTTTTTTTCGCATTTACTACTCTGATTATTTACTGTTGGTGATAAGAGTTAAATTTTATTTGGCCATTATTGTTATAAACTCTATTCACCCCCTCTAGAGTTGCCTATCTGTTCTTCAATTGGTATCAGAGCTCTGTTCTCTTAACAAAGACTAACATCCTAGAGCTGATCCATGGCAACCACACAACCTATGTTTTTCAGCCATGGTGAGAGACAGTCCACTCATAGGCCACCCCTATTTGATGGAACCAACTACACCTATTGGAAAACTAGGATGAGTTTCTATCTCAAGTCTCTAGACTTTGACCTATGGACCATTGTCACTGATGGTTACAAAAAGCCAGCCAGAATAGTTGTCGAGGGAGATCTCATCGAAAAACCCAATGACAAGTATTCTGACGAGGAAAAGAAACATGCGAGTCTAGATGCTAGAGCTATTAATGCTCTTTTCGTGCAATAGACAGGAATGAATTTAACAGGTTCTCGACATGCACTACCTCGCACGAAGTATGGAAGCTTCTGGAATGACGCATGAAGGAACTACTCAAGTCAAGGAATCTAAGATCAGTCGGCTGACTCAAGAATACGAGGCATTCAAGATGAAGCCGAACGAGACGATCACTCAAATGTTCACAAGGTTCCTTAACGTCATCAATCATCTGTCATCTCTTGGCAAACAATACTCCAATCATGAGAAGATCCGCAAGTTACTCAGGGGGCTACTGAAGATCTGGAACCCTAAGGTAACAACAATTATAGAAGGCAATGATCTCACCAAAATGTCTATGGAAAATTTGATGGAAAAGCTGATGACCCACGAGCTCGACCTCAAAGACCCACGAGCTCGACCTCAAAGACTTCGACGAACCTGCTACCAAGGCAAAAGAGATTGCCCTAAAAGCTCATCGTCGAAGGGCTGATCCTGAAGATACTGACGACGACAATTCAGAAGGTAAAGATCAAGCTCTTCTAGTTCGTAACTTCAAGAAGTTCCTTCGTTTCAATCGAAGGAAGAAGGAACAACAAGAAGATGACGAGAAAGAACCAACTTGCTACGGCTGTAAAAAGACTGGACACGTTCGAAAGGACTGTCCCTTTGCAAAAAGGTAACAGATATGAGAAGCCCTACAAGAAGCCCTCATCGCAAAAGTACGCCAATACTAGTATTTGGCATGAAAGCAAAGCCAGTGAGTCTGAGGAAGAAGATGACTCTCCTCGAGATGTATGCTCCTGTTGCAAGACTTGAATCCATTCGGATGTTTTTGTGCCTTTGCAAACTTTCAGAATTTTAAACTTTTTCAAATGGATGTCAAAAGTGCTTTTCTGAATGGTTTTATTAAGGAGGAAGTTTTGTAAAACAACCACCTGGTTTTAAAAATCACAAATTTTTCGACCACGTTTTCAAGCTTAAGAAAGCGCTATATAGCCTCAAACAAGCCCCCGGAGCTTGGTATGAACGCCTAAGCAATTTCTTACTAGATAAAGGTTTTTCAAAAGGGAAAATTGACACTACACTTTTTATCAAAACTTTTCAAGACACCATTCTTTTAGTTCAAATTTATGTTGATGATATCATATTTAGGTCCACTAATGAAAATCTATGCTAAGATTTCGCTAAGTGTATGCAGAATAAATTTGAGATGAGCATGATGGGGGAGCTCAATTACTTTCTCGGACTGCAAGTCAAACAAACTTCGCAAGGAACATTCACCAGCCAGTCAAAATACACAAAGGATATGCTGAAGAAGTTTGATCTTGACAACGTCAAACCAATCAGCACTCCCATGGCTACTACGACCAAGCTTGAACCTGATGAAAGCGGCAAACCTGTTGACAACGTAAGTATCGAGGTATGATTGGTAGTCTACTTTACCTAACTGCTAGTCGTCCAGATATCATGTTTAGTGTTTGTCTGTGTGCTCGCTATCAAGCTAGTCCTAAGGAATCACACATGTCCGCCGTTAAGCATATCTTTCGATACCTTAAAGGTACTGTTACAGTGGGCTTGTGGTATCCCAAAACCACATCCTTGACCTTATTGGTTATTTAGATGCTGATTTTACGAGATGCAAAGTCGACCGGTACGAGCGACACGTGTCATTTATTAGGCAAGGCTCTAGTCTCAATGGTTTAGCAAGAAGCAGAATTCTGTCGCACTATCCACAACAGAAGCTGAATATATCGCAGATGGTCGTTGTTGTGCACAAATTCTGTGGATGAAGCAAACCCTTGCAGACTACAACCTATCTTTTATGCATATTCCTATATTATGTGATAACACTAGCGCTATCAACCTTACTAAGAACCCTATATGTCACTCACGCACGAAATACATTGAAATTTGTCACCACTTTTTGCGTGATCATCAACAACACGGCATTATAAACTTAGAATTTATTGACACTGATCATCAGCTGGCAGATTTCTTTATAAAACCACTATCCGAAGAGCGATTCAACTTTCTTTGTCGTGAATTAGGAATTTTAGATGAAACGGTTATTCATTAAATTGGTCTGCGTAAATATCGATGATGTCATAAATCTTTATGGTGACTTTGCTATGGGTACAAAGCCGAAAGGGTCCTTCTGACAACAAGACGTAAAAGTCTAAGCGACACGGTGCACTAGTCTTCGAACTACGCTACCCCATGGCAGTTTCATCGTAATGATCGTCGTCATAACTCCTTGTTTATTATATGGTTCAATTTCATTTATAACTTAGTTAATTCAAAATTTTCTAAATTCAACTCCATATATTACATTCATGGTTTCTCTCACAATCACAATTTTTTATTTTCATCAAACATTTGAAAATCTTCCAACTTTGCCAATCCATTTTTTTACCACTTAGCCATTTTTTAACTGCTTTTGAGTTCTGGCCTCAGCACCCAGAACTTGGGCCGAACTCTGCCTCACACAGAGTTCGGGCCGAGTTCGGTCTGCTGATTCCAGAACTTACAATTGCTCTTAGCCCTCCATCTATTTTGATCCTACGGTCCAGGATCAACCCGATAAGCCGACCCTACATTCATATTTTCGGGAATTCCTTCTCTCTTTTCCATTACCACCTCTAAACCTTCTATAACTTCATCCTCTCAAAACCCTAACCCTAGAATTCTCAATCTAGTGTGGTTTTCTTCCCCAAAGTCAAGGAGTATAGCATTTGCATCCTTTCCATATTCTACTACTCTCTTGAGGTATAACTCTCTTTTTCTCCATCTCAAATTTCAAATTCTTATTATTATCAATGGCACCTAGGTTGTTCAATAGGAGAAAGTGGGCTAGAACCGAGGGTGCTTCCTCTTCTAACCCTCCTCCTCAAGATGTTCAACCCATTCATCCACTTTTCAATCCACCACCACCTAATGACCCCAATACATTCAATGATCGAATTTTTTGTTTCATTGGAAGCCTCAAATGAATGGTTCAATAACTTTCGTTCAAGGAGTGTGTATACGGGTCATCCCATCAATTTCACAATATTTTTTAGATATGACTCTTTGTTTCATGATCTTTGTCTCGATGAGTTAGTTTCTACATCTTCACTCATATACTTGAATGCTATCTAAATGTTTTACTGTAATCTCACATTTGACGACACACGAATCTATTCTCATGTCGTCGGAATTGACATCTCTTTTGATGATTTTGAACTTGCAGAATATCTCGAGATTCCGGAACCCAACTCTTGGAAAAAACTTGTCGATGCACGCAAGTTTCAATTTTCCGATGGGTCGTCCCTTGAGAGTTTCAAGGATGATTTGTGTACTCCAAACACTCGTCCACGCAAGTTACTTGCAAAATTCCTTAACCCATATTTCTACGAACTTCATCGTATCGTCTTCTCCACGATCTGCCCAAAGCAGGATCGACTGATGAAGGTTCTTATTTTGAGATCTCTGTACTCTATCACCTTCACTTCCATGTCCCGTTCAACCTTCCGTGCACTATGATGGACTGGATGATTAGTGCACGGAAGAGACCTCGATCATTGGTCTATGCACTCTATTTGCCAATGGTCTTTCGTGCGTTATATGTTCCTCTTGATGAGTACCAGTTCCTTCCAGCCTCTGCCTATCTGTCTAAGGCAAGGCGACTTCTAGCAGCTGTCGAATCTCCGGCTAAGTCCGAGTATTCTGGGTCTGATGCTCAGGCTGATGCACCTGCTCTTGGACAACCTGCGCCCGAGCCACCTGCTACTCTCGAGTCTATCCAGACCATGCTGTGCGATCGTTTCATGTTGGAGGACGACCGCTGGACCCAGATCGATTATCGTACCACTTTACAGATGAGTGCCATCAGTAACTCATTGCATGACATCCGGTACACCATGTCTCGACATCCCACTATGCCGCTTTCTATGGAGCGGGATCCATCTCGCGCCAGTTACCGTATCGACGACCCTTGGGTCATACGATATCTGGATCCGGATACAGCTTTTGTGGATCCTTGTCGTTCTGATACCGATCCATCTGATGCCGCTGGACCATTTTGCGCTTCATGATGGATGTGGTTCTGTACCTGTTGCTGCTACTGCTGATGATCTTATTTAGTTTTATGCTTTATGGACTTATGCGTATATAATTTTATTTTCTTGTATGAGTACATTTTCAGTTTATGTGGATCTTTAGATTCTATCTGCGGTTATTATATTCTTTTTTAACCTAAATTGTGTGCTTGCTAGTTATTTATTTATATAGTCTTCTGCCTGTCTGTATTTGAATTCATCTTTGCTATTCATATTTGATAAATGCCAAAAGGGGGAGATCTATTTGATATTCCTATTTTCTATCATATTGTTTGAATATCTGTGTTTTGGAGAAAATAATGTATATCAGGATAAGGCACATTGGTTTAAAGAGATGCTATGTTTATGGGGGAGCTACGATTACGGGGGAGCTACTGCATTCTATGCTTGTCTACTCCTTTCATCTTGTGTCCAGGTATGAATATTGAATATACAAATATTATTTTTGTCAATTATCAATATGGGGAAGATTGTTGACCCAAATCACAGTCAACCAAATATTGACGAATTGACAATGTGATACTTGTCATAATTCTATATGACATCAAGACAAAACTCAGTGGAAGACGGACGTCATCTCTCTCCTGCAGCATACTCGTTTTCAGAGTCTGTACTATTTTACATTTATTGAGTCTAGCAAAATGTAAACTGAGTAGTACTGGGTATTCTTGGCTTAAACCTTATTTTCAAACAAATCCAAAGCTCCACCAAAGCCAGACTTAGCCCACAATGGCCCAACTGAACTTTCTGTCAGCATGGAGACAGAGCTCGGGCCGAACTCTGTCCCCTGAATTTTAGGACCCTAATTTTTAGGGTTTGCTGTATGCTAGTTGTCCAACGGCCAAAAATTTAAATTCTTGACACATAATTCTGACCGAATTCTGCCTACCCCAACTAGTATAAATAGGCCTTGAATTCTCTCATTTTCAATCATCCAATTATCTTCTCTTCTCTTCTCTATAAGCCTCATACAAGCCTTAACCTTCTCATCTACTAGCCACAAGCTTCTTAAGCCTAAAAGTGCTCAGTGTTATTCAGTTAGAAGTTTGTGCAAGAGTCGAGAAAGTCGCTTGGAAAATTCCAAACATCGCCACAGCGATCTTTGTAAAAAGTTGACGTGCTCTTCTAAAGAAAAGGCACGGGGTGTAACTACTATTTCACAAATAATGGATTTAATCTTGAGCTAGAGTTCTCATGCCTGGACTAGTCCTCCACGAGGAAAACCAGGTTAAAAATGACTGTGTTTGCTCTCTTGATCTCTTTATTTCCGCATTTACTACTCTGATTATTTACTGTTGGTGATAAGAGTTAAATTTATTTGGTCATTATTGTTATAAACTCTATTCACCCCCTCTAGAGTTGCCTATCTGTTCTTCATATCGTAGGCGGATGAGTGTATAGAGTGAGCCTCCCTACTCCCATTCTTCTCATTCGGGTCATGAGGCATCCTATTCCGCATCATATGATATACATCTCAACCAAAGCGTGGAGAAGTGTAAAAATATTAATATTAACCAAGGATCAGTATCGGAATCAGTATCACCATGAATCTCATAGCTTGTTGTAACAGAGCATAATATAAAACCAAACGTGAAGCAGAGCTTCACATTCACAATATTAGAAGGAAAAAAATTTCGATTGGTGGTAGGGCGAGCCAGAATACTTTCAAAGGATTCTGGCTCGCCCTACCACCAATCACAAATTTTTTCCTTCTAATATTTTGAATGTGAAGCTCTGCTTCACACGTTTAGTTTTATATTATGCTCTGGTAGAACAAGCCATGAGATTCATGGTGATACCGATTCCGATACCGATCATTGGTTAATATTAATATTTTCACACTTCTCTACTCTTTGGTTGAGATGGATATCATATGATGCGGAATATGAGGCTGAGAGAGTCGAATGAGAAACAGGGAAGTAGAGGGGGGTCAGAGAGGGGGCCTTCTTGAGAAGCAGGGGAAGTGGAGTGACGAAGTATATGGGGGTCAGTATCGGACTATATATTTTTAATTGCAATTCTGTTTACTTTGTCTTACGATGCAGATTTTCACATCCAATCTGCGATGAATCATTACTTCGTTGATCGTGCCATATGGTAATTGTTGCAATAGACGTTACGAAGAAGTGGTGACTGTGAGAGATCATTTGACCCGTAAGGATTTATAAGCCCTCTCATTTTTGGATATTATTTTTAATTATTTTACATAGATATTTTAATTTATTAAAGTCAATAATGACTATGTTAGTACTTTACTGTAGCTTTGATTTTGGAAGCACAACAAATATTGTTTTCTCAAATCCAGTTCAATATTTGAATTCTAGACTTATCCACCTTGAGTTTGATATATCATGTCCCATCCAATTTTGCTTTTCAATATTCCTTTGACTTTGCGCAATTTCGGGCCAACTTAGGCCAATTCGAGCCATTGACGTAATTATAAGCCAACTTCCAATTTGCTTTTGGGACTTGACATAGATCGAAACCGTATGACCCAAAATATGGTTTTGATACATTTTGAGTCTACAACGCACATGCCTAGGGTGTACCATCCAATCGAGTTCTTATGTGCCACTTATTTGCAAATGGCACATAAGACTCATTAAATTGATTTTTGGGTCCAATTGGACTAGTAATGCTACTCGGACCCTAACCTAGTCAATCCTACTAGTTTGAGCCTAACTAGGAGTACCAAAACCAAGTATGCATATATTTAAGGGAATTTTAAGTATTAAATTGCAGCCATATACAATATTTCCTTATATATTTGGCTTTGTCAAACATCTAACCAAAATAGGAAACCTATTAATAATAGTATGATTTGGAGAACCAAATCCTATCCAAACTAGATCAAACCAAAGCCCATGGACTAAATATATATATAGACCTATCAAATCCTAACCATCCCCCTCTCTCATAACCACCCACTACTCGACAAATTCCCCCCAAACCTAGCGGCCACCACTCCAAACCCGAAACCCTAGCCGACCCCCCTTTCTTCACAAAATATAATTTCTTCTCGATTTTTGCGCCAACCACCACCACTTGGATGTCCCTCTCAACATCCTCTTCCACCCTAGCAACTATAGGAGCAACCTTGCGGTCGTTAGAGAGGTGCACGACGCGCTACTTGGGCCGAAACTCCGTCGAATCGAAGTCTGAAATGTCACAGCAGGTTAGTCGAATTGTAGATGATGTTTCACCCACTTTTTCCCATCTTTTTCTCCTCAAACCAAATCTTAGAGTTACCTTGGTGTGTCTAGTCCAACCTATGATCGCCGTATCTCCTAATTCCAAGCGGTTTGCCCGTGGCATTGATTCTACGACAGGGTATCCAGAACTGACGAATTCTGTTGCAGGCCACTTTTCGTCTATCTAAGGTCAGTTTCTAACCTTTTAATAATTTTATTCAGAATTTATACGTCGATACCTTTTCGACGCATATCTGAAAGTTAGGTTTTGCATCCGTTTGCTATTTTTAAAAATTCAAGACATTTGCCGTATCACTGAACTCCGAAAAATTCTGTTTTTCTTGTGTCCAAAAGTGTCAAAACTCCATGAATCCATATTAAACTTTATGTTGTGCAAGTTTTTAACATTATAAATACTATTTTAACTAATTTCTGGGATTTTTACAGAATTTAGTAATTTTATTTTAATCATTATTTCGGGACTAAATTAATGAGTCGATTTGAGGAAGTCATATGTGGCATTGACATAAGACTTCTTGTGAAAGGGTTTTTCTATTGAAAATAGCATTATAGCAATATATAAGTATTTATAGATAAATTCCAGAATTTAAATATATTATTTTATTATAATTGTAAAGTATTTACGAGAGTTTTGGTTACCTATATGTACTTATATAATAGATGTAGTATCGTAGCAACGTTATGACAACTATGAGTCATAAATACTCATATAATTTATATATGGTATGTTGATATAGAATATTAAATATAGTGTATTATTATAGGTGAGCTTGGGAGGATCGACAAGGACACCGAAGTTGGACAGGCCTACCCGCAGACAGCAGTTACAGGCAAGCGTGCCTTGCCATCGTTACAGATCTTTCTTTTCTGTCTTGTTTTTTTTATTAGCATTGCATGACGTAGGACGTTGATACTTAGTGTCCGTTTATAGACGGGTGCCGATGTCATGATAGTGACATCGAGTATTGACATTAGACATTACGTTCATACTGATGTGTCCATTGACACAATTGACCACAGGACACCGACACATTCATGATGCGAGGTTTACATGACTATTCGTGGTATTGACCTCGTGTTTGCATTCTAGATTTCTTTATCAGTATTGCTTTTCCTTTCCAGATGACTGTACAGACTTGACATTGCTAGATTCTAGACATGGGGATTGGGGAGAACTTGACTACAATATCAGACCTATTGTCGTGTGGCCCGTTGTTTAGTGACCTTTATCTCTGTAGCAGAGTAAAGGATTATCACTGTCGAGGATTGATTGTCCTTGGTGCCACGACACAGGTACTGGGGACACTACCCTGCTGAGGTGCTAGTGAGCCTTAGTGGAAGGGGTCTGGTATTCTAGAAAAGTATCTCACTTGCATAGCACATAGACGGATACAGTAGATTGCCTTAGTTCATATTTTTATTTCTGTACCTTGGCATGTATATTATGCACCTTGCTAGTCCTCTGAGGACCTGGCTATTTCCCAGGCTTAGACGAAGCTGAAGACTACCCAGAGGTTTACGGTTCGGGAGCTGAGACCGGAGGCGTACCGGCACAGGAGGACGAGATAGTGCCAGAGAATTTTTCGTGATCATGTTATAATCATATTTAGTCTTGCTACATTATTTTCTTTTCTTTTCATTAGACTTGTAGTTGATTTGTACTTTCTTTCTATTTCTATGATTTCGAGATGATTTACCCGCACATACTTTATTACTTTTATTGCTGGATATTTGAGACATTTCCTTATTTATCCTTGATCTCTTTGTGGACTATGTGGATGTGATTAGATGTATATACCTGTGGACTATTATGTATTTCTGGGTGTTATCATGATTTACAGCTTAAGTATTTTGCTAATGGGCTTGTTGTGTAGCTTGGCCCATTAGTGAAGTGTTGCTGGCATGTATTCGTATTCCTGGTCCTACGTATTTTGGGACTGGGGCGTTACATTTTTTTGTGGTGGCCCATGCAGGTCTACGTTAATCACTTCGGTAACGTTACTGTACCGACGTGAGCCTGCAATTAGAATAGGAAAGACCTATAGGATCACATCCACACGCTTGATATCTTCATGGACTTCATTTTGAACTCTCACTTGACTTCTTCATTTGCATCCAGTTTGATTATGTTCTACCATAATCCTTATTTTTTCATGCTATCAAGACAAATCTTCGTAATGGATGTATCTTCCCTTACTATCATATAAGGAAAGTACAGGCATAGATACTGGAAGTCATAGGTGCAGGTGGAGTCATAGCGAATTGTGCGAAGTCGTAGTTATATCCAGGATAGTCGTACTATTACGAGCTTGCAACCGATCAAAGAATAGGACTTGAGGATACATCCACAACTAGGAATATAGACTTCTCTGAGACTCTTTGCATGATTGCTTTCATGTCATCTTCTTTCTCAATATGATTGCTTTTGTGTTCTTATCTATTCGGGATTTTACGAAAGCCTTTCTCATTGACTTTCTGAGTAATTCTTCTCGTTTCTTTTCGCTAAGTTGTTGGATAGTGTTTTATGGATTGGTTGAAGGAAAAGTTTGAGAAATTATATTTTTCCATGTATTACGGAATCAAAGTTTTTGCAGCCTGAGAAATACTGGCGAGGCAGGACTTCAGATAACGGCATCATGGCTACATATGTTTCTCTAATTCTACTTGAACCATATCCTATGCATGTTGACATTTTTCCTGTATTTTCGTTAAAAAAAAAGTTAATTCGAAAATATTTTATAGATTTATCCAAGATAAGCTCAAAAACCTGTATTACCTGGCATGGTAGATGTGCACTACTGCCATCCGTCGTATTATGGAACAAGAAAGTTATTTGCAGCCAGATGCACACTGGCGTGGCAGTAACTTTATGTAACATAATCACGGAGATATATGGTTCTCGAGTCTTACCGAGACTATGTCCTATGCATCTTGTTTGGCTTCACATCGTTCTTGAAAATAATTCGACAAACCTTCCTGTTTTGCTTGACCCTACCGTTGTTTGAAATTGGTATATAGGTTTGTTTGACCCAGCCTTAGGCTTCTATTACCTTTTATTTATTAGATAACTAAAATAGACAAACCTTATAGTTATATTATAGAATATAATTAAGCTAGATATTGGTTTGATTGTGATGTTGGATAGCTAGAAATGGGTTAGTTTCTTAGAGATGGATCCTAGTGAGATTATGAGTCGAATATGAGTGTCTGGATATCGGATGCGTAGAGCCTATTAGGAGAAATTGCTATGAGTGAAATGACGAGTATCATTGAATAGGTTATAATACTATACCTACGATAAAGTGAGTTGTATTGGGAGTATTGAGGAAGGAGAAGTGAAAGCCCAAGCTTAGTAAGTGTGAATTCTGCTTTGATAGAGTTCCATTCCTTGGACACGTTATCTTGGGAGAAGGACTTTCAATGGATCCAGAGAAGATAGGTACCGTAGAGTCTTGGCCGACACCAACATCAGTTGCAGAAGTTAGGAGTTTTCACGGACTTGCCGAGCATTACCGCAGGTTCATAGAAAATTTCTCACGGATTGCAGAGACCATGACGCGGTTAACGTACAAGGATTAAGAGTTTCGATGGACAGAAGATTGTCAGAAGGCTTTTGAAGAGTTGAAGAAGAGGTTGACCTCAACACCTATTTTGACGCTTCCTTCTGGATCGGGAGGATTCGTTGTATACAGTGATGCGTCGGGTAGTGGACTTGGATGTATTTTAATGTAACACGGAAGGTCAAAGCCTACGCATCGAGGCAACTAAGGGCACATGAAAAGAATTACCCTACTTATGATTTGGAGTTTGCAGTTGTGATCTTTGCATTGAAGATGTAGAGTCATTATTTGTACGGAGAGCATGTGAAGATATTTACGGATCATAAGAGCTTGAAGTATATCTTCACGCAAAAGGAGTTGAATATGAGACAGAGGCGGTTGTTGGAGCTTAGGACAGACTATGATATAGACTTACAGTAACATCCTGGCAAAGCGAAAGTAGTGGCAGACGCTTTGAGTAGGAAGCCTACTGCATATTTCTTGACAGCCCAGCCACAGCTAGTAGAGGATCTTCAGGAGCTTGGAATAGAAGTCATTATGCCGAGATATAGAATCAAGGCAACATTATCTACAGATGCAAGATTTCGAAGACTTCGCGAGAGGATAGAGGCTGGAGAGCGACAAATACCTGGACCAGAGCTTGTAACACAGGCAGTCGAAAAAGTAAAGCGGATTCAGAGTCATCTTCAGGCAGCTCAAGACCGTTAGAAGCATTGGGCCGATACGCATCGTCGACTACTGTAATTCAAGGAGGAATAGCATGTATTTCTGAGGATTTCACCGACTCGGGGCACTAGTAGATTCGGGAGTAGGAGGAAGTTGAGTCAAAGGTATATTGGACCGTTCGATATCATTGAGTGTGTAGGAGAGGTGGCATATCGTCTTGCATTACCCCCATCAATAGAGGGAGTGCATGATGTATTCCATGTCTCACAGCTGAGGAGGTATGTGACTGATCCCAGTTATGTGGTCGATCACTCTGAGATCACGGTGGGACCCAGTTTATCATACGAGGAGCAGCCGGTAGGTATCTTGGATACGAGTGTGAAGACGCTCAGAGGGCAACATCAGTTGCAGAAGTTAGGTATCGTAGAGTCTTGGCCGACACCAACATCAGTTGCAGAAGTTAGGAGTTTTCACGGACTTGCCGAGCATTACCGCAGGTTTATAGAAAATTTCTCACGGATTGCAGAGACCATGACGCGGTTAACACACAAGGATTAACAGTTTTGATGGATAGAAGATTGTCAGAAGGCTTTTGAAGAGTTGAAGAAGAGGTTGACCTCAACACCTATTTTGACGCTTCCTTCTGGATCGGGAGGATTCGTTGTATACAGTGATGCGTCGGGTAGTGGACTTGGATGTATTTTAATGTAACACGGAAGGTCATAGCCTACGCATCGAGGCAACTAAGGGCACATGAGAAGAATTACCCTACTTATGATTTGGAGTTTGCAGTTGTGATCTTTGCATTGAAGATGTAGAGTCATTATTTGTACAGAGAGCATATGGAGATATTTACGGATCATAAGAGCTTGAAGTATATCTTCACGCAAAAGGAGTTGAATATGAGACAGAGGCGGTTGTTGGAGCTTAGGACAGACTATGACATAGACTTACAGTAACATCCTGGCAAAGCGAAAGTAGTGGCGGACGCTTTGAGTAGGAAGCCTACTGCATATTTCTTGACAGCCCAGCCACAGTTAGTAGAGGATCTTCAGGAGCTTGGAATAGAAGTCATTATGCCGAGATATAGAATCAAGGCAGCATTATCTACAGATGCAAGATTTCGAAGACTTCGCGAGAGGATAGAGGCTAGAGAGCGACAAATACCTGGACCAGAGCTTGTAACACAGGCAGTCGAAAAAGTAAAGCGGATTCAGAGTCATCTTCAGGCAGCTCAAGACCGTTAGAAGCATTGGGCCGATACGCATCGTCGACTACTGTAATTCAAGGAGGAATAGCATGTATTTCTGAGGATTTCACCGACTCGGGGCACTAGTAGATTCGGGAGTAGGAGGAAGTTGAGTCCAAGGTATATTGGACCGTTCGATATCATTGAGTGTGTAGGAGAGGTGGCATATCGTCTTGCATTACCCCCATCACTAGAGGGAGTGCATGATGTATTCCAAGTCTCACAGCTGAGGAGGTATGTGACTGATCCCAGTTATGTGGTCGATCACTCTGAGATCACGGTAGGACCCAGTTTATCATACGAGGAGCAGCCGATAGGTATCTTGGATACGAGTGTGAAGACGCTCAGAGGGCAGGCGATTAGACTGGTTCGTGTTGCATGGAGGCACCATTCTTCGAAAGAATCAACTTGGGAGCGTGAAGATTCTATGCGCGAGCATTATCCCCACTTATTCGTAGATACCGGTAAGACTTAGCTTAATTATTCTTATGATAAGTTTTCTTTTTATAATTGTGTTATTTTAATTTCGAGGACGAAATTTTCTAAGGTGGGTAGATTGTAAGCCCCCTCATTTTTGGATATTATTTTTAATTACTTTACATAGATATTTTAATTTATTAAAGTCAATAATGACTATGTTAGTAGTTTACTGTAGCTTTGATTTTGGAAGCACAACAAATATTGTTTTCTCAAATCTAGTTCAATATTTGAATTCTAGACTTGTCCACCTTTAGTTTGATATATCATGTCCCATCCAATTTTGCTTTTCAATATTCCTTTGACTTTGCGCAATTTCGGGCCAACTTAGGCCAATTCGAGCCATTGACGTAATTTTAAGCCAACTTCCAATTTGCTTTTAGGACTTGACATAGATCGAAACCGTATGACCCAATATATGGTTTTGATCCATTTTGAGTCTACAATGCACATGCCTAGGGTGTACCATCCAATCGAGTTCTCATGTGCTACTTATTTGCAAATGGCACATAAGACTCATTAAATTGATTTTTGGGTCCAATTGGACTAGTAATGCTACTCGGACCCTAACCTAGTCAATCCTACTAGTTAGAGCCTAACTAGGAGTACCAAAACCAAGTATGCATATATTTAAGGGAATTTTAAGTATTAAATTGCAGCCATATACAATATTTTCTGATATATTTGGCTTGGTCAAACATCTAACCAAAATAGGAAACCTATTAATAATAGTATGATTTGGAGAACCAAATCCTATCCAAACTAGATCAAACCAAAGCCCATGCACTAAATATATATATATACCTATCAAATCCTAACTATCCCCCTCTCTCATAACCACCCACTACTCGACAAATTCCCCCCAAACCTAGCGGCCACCACTCCAAACCCGAAACCCTAGCCGACCTCCCTTTCTTCACAAAATATAATTTCTTCTCGATTTTTGCGCCAACCACCACCACTTGGATGTCCCTCTCAACATCCTCTTCCACCCTAGCAACTATAGGAGCAACCTTGCGGCCGTTAGAGAGGTGCACGATGCGCTACTTGGGCCGAAACTCCGTCGAATCGAAGTCTGAAACGTCACAGCAGGTTAGTCGAATTGTAGATGATGTTTCACCCACTTTTTCTCATCTTTTTCTCCTCAAACCAAATCTGAGAGTTACCTTGGTGTGTCTAGTCCAACCTATGACCGCCGGATCTCCTAATTCCAAGCGGTTTGCCCGTGGCATTGATTCTACGACAGGGTATCCAGAACTGACGAATTCTGTTGCGGGCCACTTTTCGTCTATCTAAGGTCAGTTTCTAACCTTTTAATATTTTTATTCAGAATCTATACGTCGATACCTTTCCGACGCATATCTGAAAGTTAGATTTTGCATCCGTTTGCTATTTTTAAAAATTCAAGATATTTGCTGTATCACTGAACTCCGAAAAATTCTGTTTTCCTTGTGTCCAAAAGTGTCAAAACTCCATGAATCCATGTTAAACTTTATGTTGTGCAAGTTTTTAACATTATAAATACTATTTTAACTAATTTCTGGGATTTTTACAGAATTTAGTAATTTTATTTTAATCATTATTTCGGGACTAAATTAATGGGTCGATTTGAGGAAGTCATATGTGGCATTGACATAAGACTTCTTGTGAAAGGGTTTTTCTATTGAAAATAGCATTATAGCAATATATAAGTATTTATAGATAAATTCCAGAATTTAAATATATTATTTTATTATAATTGTAAAGTATTTACGAGAGTTTTGGTTACCTATATGTACTTATATAATAGATGTAGTGTCGTAGCAACGTTATGACAACTATGAGTCATAAATACTCATATAATTTATATATGGTATGTTGATATAGAATATTAAATATAGTGTATTGTTATAGGTGAGCTTGGGAGGATCGACAAGGACACCGGAGTTGGACAGGCCTACCCGCAGACAGCAGTTACAGGCAAGCGTGCCTTGCCATCGTTACAGATCTTTCTTTTCTGTCTTGTTTTTTTTATTAGCATTGCATGACGTAGGACGTTGATACTTAGTGTCCGTTTATAGATGGGTGCCGATGTCATGATAGTGACATCGAGTATTGACATTAGACATTACGTTCATACTGATGTGTCCATTGACACAATTGACCACAGGACACCGACACATTCATGATGCGAGGTTTACATGACTATTCGTGGTATTGACCTCGTGTTTGCATTCTAGATTTCTTTATCAGTATTGCTTTTCCTTTCCAGATGACTGTACAAACTTGACATTGCTAGATTCTAGACATGGGGATTGGGGAGAACTTGACTACAATATCAGACCTATTGTCGTGTGGCCCGTTGTTTAGTGACATTTATCTCTGTAGCAGAGTAAAGGATTATCACTATCGAGAATTGATTGTCCTTGGTGCCACGACACAGGTACTGGGGACAATACCCTGCTGAGGTGCTAGTGAGCCTTAGTGGAAGGGGTCTGGTATTCTAGAAAAGTATCTCACTTGCATAGCACATAGACGGATACAGTAGATTGCCTTAGTTCATATTTTTATTTCTGTACCTTGGCATGTATATTATGCACCTTGCTAGTCCTCTGAGGACCTGGCTATTTCCCAGGCTTAGACGAAGCTGAAGACTACCCAGAGGTTTACGGTTCGGGAGCTGAGACCGGAGGCGTACCGGCACAGGAGGACGAGATAGTGCCAGAGAATTTTTTGTGATCATGTTATAATCATATTTAGTCTTGCTACATTATTTCCTTTTCTTTTCATTAGACTTGTAGTTGATTTGTACTTTCTTTCTATTTCTATAATTTCGAGATGATTTACCCGCACATACTTTATTACTTTTATTGCTGGATATTTGAGACATTTCCTTATTTATCCTTGATCTCTTTGTGGACTATGTGGATGTGATTAGATGTATATACCTGTGGACTATTATGTATTTCTGGGTGTTATCATGATTTAAAGCTTAAGTATTTTGCTAATGGGCTTGTTGTGTAGCTTGGCCCATTAGTGAAGTGTTGCTGGCATGTATTCGTATTCCTGGTCCTACGTATTTTGGGACTGGGGCGTTACATGTTTTTGTGGTGGCCCATGCAGGTCTACGTTAATCACTTCGGTAACGTTACTGTACCGACGTGAGCCTGCAATTAGAATAGGAAAGACCTATAGGATCACATCCACACGCTTGATATCTTCATTGACTTCATTTTGAACTCTCACTTGACTTCTTCATTTGCATCCAGTTTGATTATGTTCTACCATAATCCTTATTTTTTCATGCTATCAAGACAAATCTTCGTAATGGATGTATCTTCCCTTACAATCATATAAGGAAAGTAGAGGCATAGATACTGGAAGTCATAGGTGCAGGTGGAGTCATAGCGAATTGTGCGAAGTCGTAGTTATATCCAGGATAGTCGTACTATTACGAGCTTGCAACCGATCAAAGAATAGGACTTGAGGATACATCCACAACTAGGAATATAGACTTCTCTGAGACTCTTTGCATGATTGCTTTCATGTCATCTTCTTTCTCAATATGATTGCTTTTGTGTTCTTATCTATTCGGGATTTTACGAAAGCCTTTCTCGTTGACTTTCTGAGTAATTCTTCTCGTTTCTTTTCGCTAAGTTGTTGGATAGTGTTTTATGGATTGGTTGAAGGAAAAGTTTGAGAAATTATATTTTTCCATGTATTACGGAATCAAAGTTTTTGCAGCCTGAGAAATACTGGCGAGGCAGGACTTCAGATAACGGCATCATGGCTACATATGTTTCTCAAATTCTACTTGAACCATATCCTATGCATGTTGACATTTTTCCTGTATTTTCGTTAAAAAAAAAGTTAATTCGAAAATATTTTATGGATTTATCCAAGATAAGCTCAAGAACCTGTATTACCTGGCATGGTAGATGTGCACTACTGTCATCCGTCGTATTATGGAACAAGAAAGTTATTTGCAGCCAGATGCATACTGGCGTGGCAGTAACTTTATGTAACATAATCACGAAAATATATGGTTCTCGAGTCTTACCGAGACTATGTCCTATGCATCTTGTTTGGCTTCACATCGTTCTTGAAAATAATTCGACAAACCTTCCTGTTTTGCTTGACCCTACCGTTGTTTGAAATTGGTATATAGGTTTGTTTGACCCAGCCTTAGGCTTCTATTACCTTTTATTTATTAGATAACTAAAATAGACAAACCTTATAGTTATATTATAGAATATAATTAAGCTAGATATTGGTTTGATTGTGATGTTGGATAGCTAGAAATGGGTTAGTTTCTTAGAGATGGATCCTAGTGAGATTATGAGTCGAATATGAGTGTCTGGATATCGGATGCGTAGAGCCTATTAGGAGAAATTGCTATGAGTGAAATGACGAGTATCATTGAATAGGTTATAATACTATACCTACGATAAAGTGAGTTGTATTGGGAGTATTGAGGAAGGAGAAGTGAAAGCCCAAGCTTAGTAAGTGTAAATTCTGCTTTGATAGAGTTCCATTCCTTGGACACGTTATCTTGGGAGAAGGACTTTCAATAGATCCAGAGAAGATAGGTACCGTAGAGTCTTGGCCGACACCAACATCAGTTGCAGAAGTTAGGAGTTTTCACGGACTTGCCGAGCATTACCGCAGGTTCATAGAAAATTTCCCACGGATTGCAGAGACCATGACGCGGTTAACGCACAAGGATTAAGAGTTTCGATGGACAGAAGATTGTCAGAAGGCTTTTGAAGAGTTGAAGAAGAGGTTGACCTCAACACCTATTTTGACGCTTTCTTCTGGATCGGGAGGATTCGTTGTATACAGTGATGCGTCGGGTAGTGGACTTGGATGTATTTTAATGTAACACGGAAGGTCATAGCCTACGCATCGAGGCAACTAAGGGCACATGAAAAGAATTACCCTACTTATGATTTGGAGTTTGCAGTTGTGATCTTTGCATTGAAGATGTAGAGTCATTATTTGTACGGAGAGCATGTGGAGATATTTACGGATCATAAGAGCTTGAAGTATATCTTCACGCAAAAGGAGTTGAATATGAGACAGAGGCGGTTGTTGGAGCTTAGGACAGACTATGATATAGACTTACAGTAACATCCTGGCAAAGCGAAAGTAGTGGCAGACGCTTTGAGTAGGAAGCCTACTGCATATTTCTTGACAGCCCAGCCACAGTTAGTAGAGGATCTTCAGGAGCTTGGAATAGAAGTCATTATGCCGAGATATAGAATCAAGGCAACATTATCTACAGATGCAAGATTTCGAAGACTTCGCGAGAGGATAGAGGCTGGAGAGCGACAAATACGTGGACCAGAGCTTGTAACACAGGCAGTCGAAAAAGTAAAGCGGATTCAGAGTCATCTCCAGGCAGCTCAAGACCGTTAGAAGCATTGGGCCGATACGCATCGTCGACTACTGTAATTCAAGGAGGAATAGCATGTATTTCTGAGGATTTCACCGACTCGGGGCACTAGTAGATTCGGAAGTAGGAGGAAGTTGAGTCCAAGGTATATTGGACCGTTCGATATCATTGAGTGTGTAGGAGAGGTGGCATATCGTCTTGCATTACCCCCATCACTAGAGGGAGTGCATGATGTATTCCATGTCTCATAGCTGAGGAGGTATGTGACTGATCCCAGTTATGTGGTCGATAACTCTGAGATCACGGTGGGACCCAGTTTATCATACGAGGAGCAGCCGGTAGGTATCTTGGATACGAGTGTGAAGACGCTCAGAGGGCAACATCAGTTGCAGAAGTTAGGTACCGTAGAGTCTTGGCCGACACCAACATCAGTTGCAGAAGTTAGGAGTTTTCACGGACTTGCCGAGCATTACCGCAGGTTCATAGAAAATTTCTCACGGATTGCAGAGACCATGACGCGGTTAACGCACAAGGATTAAGAGTTTCGATGGATAGAAGATTGTCAGAAGGCTTTTGAAGAGTTGAAGAAGAGGTTGACCTCAACACCTATTTTGACGCTTCCTTCTGGATCGGGAGGATTCGTTGTATACAGTGATGCGTCGGGTAGTGGACTTGGATGTATTTTAATGTAACACGGAAGGTCATAGCCTACGCATCGAGGCAACTAAGGGCACATGAGAAGAATTACCCTACTTATGATTTGGAGTTTGCAGTTGTGATCTTTGCATTGAAGATGTAGAGTCATTATTTGTACGGAGAGCATATGAAGATATTTACGGATCATAAGAGCTTGAAGTATATCTTCACGCAAAAGGAGTTGAATATGAGACAGAGGCGGTTGTTGGAGCTTAGGACAGACTATGATATAGACTTACAGTAACATCCTGGCAAAGCGAAAGTAGTGGCGGACGCTTTGAGTAGGAAGCCTACTGCATATTTCTTGACAGCCCAGCCACAGTTAGTAGAGGATCTTCAGGAGCTTGGAATAGAAGTCATTATGCCGAGATATAGAATCAAGGCAGCATTATCTACAGATGCAAGATTTCGAAGAATTCGCGAGAGGATAGAGGCTAGAGAGCGACAAATACCTGGACCAGAGCTTGTAACACAGGCAGTCGAAAAAGTAAAGCGGATTCAGAGTCATCTTCAGGCAGCTCAAGACCGTTAGAAGCATTGGGCCGATACGCATCGTCGACTACTGTAATTCAAGGAGGAATAGCATGTATTTCTGAGGATTTCACCGACTCGGGGCACTAGTAGATTCGGGAGTAGGAGGAAGTTGAGTCCAAGGTATATTGGACCGTTCGATATCATTGAGTGTGTAGGAGAGGTGGCATATCGTCTTGCATTACCCCCATCACTAGAGGGAGTGCATGATGTATTCCAAGTCTCACAGTTGAGGAGGTATGTGACTGATCCCAGTTATGTGGTCGATCACTCTGAGATCACGGTGGGACCCAGTTTATCATACGAGGAGCAGCCGATAGGTATCTTGGATACGAGTGTGAAGACGCTCAGAGGGCAGGCGATTAGACTGGTTCGTGTTGCATGGAGGCACCATTCTTCGAAAGAATCAACTTGGGAGCGTGAAGATTCTATGCGTGAGCATTATCCCCACTTATTCGTAGATACCGGTAAGACTTAGCTTAATTATTCTTATGATAAGTTTTCTTTTTATAATTGTGTTATTTTAATTTCGAGGACGAAATTTTCTAAGGTGGGTAGGTTGTAAGCCCCCTCATTTTTGGATATTATTTTTAATTACTTTACATAGATATTTTAATTTATTAAAGTCAATAATGACTATGTTAGTAGTTTACTGTAGCTTTGATTTTGGAAGCACAACAAATATTGTTTTCTCAAATCCAGTTCAATATTTGAATTCTAGACTTGTCCACCTTGAGTTTGATATATCATGTCCCATCCAATTTTGCTTTTCAATATTCCTTTGATTTTGCGCAATTTCGGGCCAACTTAGGCCAATTCGAGCCATTGACGTAATTTTAAGCCAACTTCCAATTTGCTTTTGGGACTTGACATAGATCGAAACCGTATGACCCAATATATGGTTTTGATCCATTTTGAGTCTACAATGCACATGCCTAGGGTGTACCATCCAATCGAGTTCTCATGTGCTACTTATTTGCAAATGGCACATAAGACTCATTAAATTGATTTTTGGGTCCAATTAGACTAGTAATGCTACTCGGACCCTAACCTAGTCAATCCTACTAGTTAGAGCCTAACTAGGAGTACCAAAACCAAGTATGCATATATTTAAGGGAATTTTAAGTATTAAATTGCAGCCATATACAATATTTTCTGATATATTTGGCTTGGTCAAACATCTAACCAAAATAGGAAACCTATTAATAATAGTATGATTTGGAGAACCAAATCCTATCCAAACTAGATCAAACCAAAGCCCATGCACTAAATATATATATATACCTATCAAATCCTAACTATCCCCCTCTCTCATAACCACCCACTACTCGACAAATTCCCCCCAAACCTAGCGGCCACCACTCCAAACCCGAAACCCTAGCCGACCTCTCTTTCTTCACAAAATATAATTTCTTCTCGATTTTTGCGCCAACCACCACCACTTGGATGTCCCTCTCAACATCCTCTTCCACCCTAGCAACTATAGGAGCAACCTTGCGGCCGTTAGAGAGGTGCACGATGCGCTACTTGGGCCGAAACTCCGTCGAATCGAAGTCTGAAACGTCACAGCAGGTTAGTCGAATTGTAGATGATGTTTCACCCACTTTTTCTCATCTTTTTCTCCTCAAACCAAATCTGAGAGTTACCTTGGTGTGTCTAGTCCAACCTATGACCGCCGGATCTCCTAATTCCAAGCGGTTTGCCCGTGGCATTGATTCTACGACAGGGTATCCAGAACTGACGAATTCTGTTGCGGGCCACGTTTCGTCTATCTAAGGTCAGTTTCTAACCTTTTAATATTTTTATTCATAATCTATACGTCGATACCTTTCCGACGCATATCTGAAAGTTAGATTTTGCATCCGTTTGCTATTTTTAAAAATTCAAGACATTTGCCGTATCACTGAACTCCGAAAAATTCTGTTTTCCTTGTGTCCAAAAGTGTCAAAACTCCATGAATCCATATTAAACTTTATGTTGTGCAAGTTTTTAACATTATAAATACTATTTTAACTAATTTCTGTGATTTTTACAGAATTTAGTAATTTTATTTTAATCATTATTTCGGGACTAAATTAATGGGTCGATTTGAGGAAGTCATATGTGGCATTGACATAAGACTTCTTGTGAAAGGGTTTTTCTATTGAAAATAGCATTATAGCAATATATAAGTATTTATAGATAAATTCCAGAATTTAAATATATTATTTTATTATAATTGTAAAGTATTTACGAGAGTTTTGGTTACCTATATGTACTTATATAATAGATGTAGTGTCGTAGCAACGTTATGACAACTATGAGTCATAAATACTCATATAATTTATATATGGTATGTTGATATAGAATATTAAATATAGTGTATTGTTATAGGTGAGCTTGGGAGGATCGACAAGGACACCGGAGTTGGACAGGCCTACCCGCAGACAGCAGTTACAGGCAAGCGTGCCTTGCCATCGTTACAGATCTTTCTTTTCTGTCTTGTTTTTTTTTATTAGCATTGCATGACGTAGGACGTCGATACTTAGTGTCCGTTTATAGACGGGTGCCGATGTCATGATAGTGACGTCGAGTATTGACATTAGACATTACGTTCATACTGATGTGTCCATTGACACAATTGACCACAGGACACCGACACATTCATAATGCGAGGTTTACATGACTATTCGTGGTATTGACCTCGTGTTTGCATTCTAGATTTCTTTATCAGTATTTCTTTTCCTTTCGAGATTACTGTACAGACTTGACATTGCTAGATTCTAGACATGGGGATTGGGGAGAACTTGACTACAATATCAGACCTATTGTCGTGTGGCCCGTTGTTTAGTGACCTTTATCTCTGTAGCAGAGTAAAGGATTATCACTGTCGAGAATTGATTGTCCTTGGTGCCACGACACAGGTACTGGGGACAATACCCTGCTGAGGTGCTAGTGAGCCTTAGTGGAAGGGGTCTGGTATTCTAAAAAAGTATCTCACTTGCATAGCACATAGACGGATACAGTAGATTGCCTTAGTTCATATATTTATTTTTATACCTTGGCATATATATTATGCACCTTGCTAGTCCTCTGAGGACCTGGCTATTTCCCAGGCTTAGACAAAGCTGAAGACTACCCAGAGGTTTACGGTTCGGGAGCTAAGACCGGAGGCGTACCAGCACAGGAGGACGAGATAGTGCCAGAGGATTTTTCGTGATCATGTTATAATCATATTTAGTCTTGCTACATTATTTCCTTTTCTTTTCATTAGACTTGTAGTTGATTTGTACTTTCTTTCTATTTCTATGATTTCGAGATGATTTACCCGCACAGACTTTATTACTTTTATTGCTGGATATTTGAGACATTTCCTTATTTATCCTTGATCTCTTTGTGGACTATGTGGATGTGATTAGATGTATATACCTGTGGACTATTTTGTATTTCTGGGTGTTATCATGATTTACAGCTTAAGTATTTCACTAATGGGCTTATTGTGTAGCTTGGCCCATTAGTGAAGTGCTGCTGGCATGTATTCGTATTCCTGGTCCTACGTATTTTGGGACTGGGGCGTTACAGGATTTCTTACGTGATTACGGCCTTTGGTCATCGCAAGGTGAACTATATGTGGAAAGACAGGATATGGTGTACGATACGGATACTCCTCTATATTCTGGTTGTGAGACTCATTCCGTACTGTCAGGCTATGTCGTTAATGGCTTCAAGTTTAAGACAAGACTGCTGAGGGTCATTCACCGTTGGAGGCTGAAGTATCCGAAGAGTTCCAGTCATCCATCCCCTCTGGATATTGATCTTGCTGGCGTGGATCCTACTTATGCGCAGTGGCTGAGGAGGGAGCTCTCTCTGCGCGTACGTAGAGGACAATAGATATATATATATGATATGATTTTTGACCGTATTTGTTTTCGGTAGACTTATTTATGGATTTTACTTGGATGGTTTTACAATTTGACGGATTTTTATTTTCCAGACCTGGTTATTTTATAGACTTGGATGTTTTTGGATGCTATTACCTGGACTTTTATTATATAGAAATTCAACGGAGGGTTGCTCCGGGTCTCATTGATGTATGTTGGTTTGTGTAATGTATTTGTGATAGATATTTGTATATTGGTGTGTAATGTATATTGGTTTGTTGGTTCATTGATGTATGTTGGTTTGTGTGATGTATTTGTGATAGATATTTGTATATTGGTGTGTGAGGTATATTGGTTTGTGGGTTTGTGTGAGGTATGATGCATATTGTGATGTTTCGATGTTTCAGATGTTGTACGAACAGGAAATTCTGTGTTTTATGTAAAAAAATTTCAAAAACTTTCCAGTTAGCGACGGACTTGTGATTTCCAGAACCTAAGCGACGGATATTCCGTCGCTAAACCGTCGTTTTTCTGTCGAGTATTAGCGACGGCTAGCGACGAATTCACGTCAGATTTTCCATATAAAAACTCTATGGTACGCAGTTACCGACATATTACCGACGGAACTGTCGTCACTAAAAAGTAGTATCAAAAACTTTCCGATAACTGATTTGACGAAAATCTGTCAGCTAGCCGTCGCTAAATATTCGATCCTTGATGACGGCAATCCGTCGCTAAGCAGTCAAATGGCGACAGAATAGCGACGGGCTATTTTCCGACGGATTTTTTCAGCCAAATTTCGTCGGTTAGCCGTCGTTAAGTTGATTTTCTGACGGATTAGCGATGGATATGGCAGTCGCTAATTCGATGTATTTTAGTAGTGGTAGAGCTGATTGATAATACCCTGAACCTCGTTCAGATGTTGTGCTACCGGGGCACCCTCCGGGTACTTTGAGTTGACAAGTTGGTGAATAAGAAACGTCTTACTGCTAATCGTCTTTCTTTCGTACAGCGAATGCAGCTTCTCCCACAATATTTTTGCCGAACTCTCCATGGACATGTGGTGAAACACCGAATCGTCCAACCATTGGCGAATGAATCCAACGGCCTTCCGATCCAGTCGTTTCTAATCTTCAGCAACTTTGTCCGATGGCTTTGCGTTGTCGCCCTCCAACGGACGTCCTTGCACCAGAGTAGATCCTCTATCCTTGGCTCCCAAATTCTCCAGTTCCCCCCTATCTGATCATACGAGTGTTCATCTGCTCCATAGACATGGTTGCCAGTACCCCAAAAGTGCTATGATACCAGATGTTGGTATTAGACCAGAACGAATCGAACCTTCACTCTGATACCAGAAGTTGGGAATCGGGCACGCCCTCCAGCACACCGATACCGTGTCTGAAATGTTGCCGCAGCGAAAACATAGACCAACCCACCTGAAATAACCAACCCCCGTCTAACAGACACCAAGCACATATAAAAACAAGTATATGGCGGTGATTACGTCACCTGGACAAATCCCAATCTCTATAACTCAAATGAAATTACAAGATTGACAAAAAACAATATTGAACCCTTTGCTCTAATAGGTTCAACCACCATACCACACTCAAAAAGAAAAGAAAGAGATTACAATTGAAATCGCTCACCAACCCGTAGCAATCTCCATATCCGATGTTGACGACTCCTCGATTAGATCTCTTCTTCCTTTTGTCTTGTATAGCGAAGTCCTAAGAGCAAAGTGTGGACTTTCTCTTAGATCTCCTGTGAACGAGCACTCTGAATCTCAACTTTGTGTTATGCTTTGTGCCTCCACCCTCACCTCATACATATAGGATCCTATTTTAGGTAATAATAGGATTTCCTAAATAGGAATCCCTCAAATAAGAGTCATATTACACCTAAAATAGTCAATCAACATCCTATTTTAGATTATAATAGGATCTCCCCTCAAATAATAATCCTGTTACATCTAAAATGGTCCAACACCAATTATGGATATCCAAACCAAATTAAATCAAATATTTAATCAAATTTGGACTCCATAAATATGCTACTACCAAATCCAGACTGGACTCCAACAATATCTATATCAAGGTTTTAAGTATCGGTCGAAACCAATACAGAAACTACTAATTCAAAACCACGGACCGCCCCTCCAAGAAGCCCATACTCATAGGAAGGTCCCGAACTGATACTTAAACTGAGCTTTCGACCTTGATATACATATGCATTCAACAGTTTAAGTAGGTAATGAAAAATTCTATGAAGGGCACCGTAAAAGAATTATTTATTTTCTCCCATATTTCTTTTATGTTTAACATAGGCGTGACAATGCCAAAACATTTTCAGCTATGGATTAGGACACATGACTTCCATGTTCGACAAGCGTACGAGGAAAGTGTTGTTATTCCCGAGGTTCAGAGATCCATGCGAACCTATCAGTTTGCACTCTGCCGTTGAATCACAGTAAAACTTAAAGAAGTTGCTAAGGTACAGAGATTCATGCAGGACTATCAGTTTGCTCTCTGAACCTGACTTCAACGAAAATCTATTATATGACAGATTACAAACTGACAATGCACTTGCGAAAAACGAAGCCATAAAACCAAACACGTTAATTTTTCTTACAAAACACAATTACAATAATGAGAGAGAACGTTTACAAGTAGAAAAAGAAGTAGAAGAAGACGGAACACTAAAAGCTTGTTGGGGGTGACAAAGACCACCGATGTTCAAAGCTATATTCGCCCTCTTGCCAACTGCTCCCAGGAACCAGCAAGTTCACGAGATAAACTCGCTTCCTGGACAAAGGTGGCGGCCACAACAATTTTCTCCTCTATTTTTTTCTATTTATCTCAAAGGGCCACGAAGGGCATATATATAGAGAGAGGTTGAAAATCCTAACCCTAATCCTGACCGCCGCCTAATTATAGAAAAAATAAAAAAAGGAATCAATAAAGATCGGGATTGATTAATTTGAATTTATCTTCCATAACTGTCCATATCTCGTAATTTGTTGGTCTGCGCAGCCCGCACACATGTGTATTCGCACAAATGCATAGCAGCGCATGCGTGCATACGCGAATACGCGTGTGGCCGCATAGCCGCTCATGGCCGCACATGAGGCGCATACACCCACCCGCCGCACCCGTGCATGCAACCGCGCATGCAACATGTGCATGCAACTTGCGCAACAATGCGCACAAGCACCATCTTGCGTCTAATGCGTACGTCCGAAGCGCAAAGTACGCCATAAAAGCGCCGCTTTGTGCCATTCGCCCGAGTTCAAGCCCAAGCTCGAGTTTGAGTAGGGAGTCCCAAGTCCGAGTCGCTAAGCCCCTATGTGGCTTAGCTCCTATGGAAATTTCCCAAAGAGAGTAACAAAAACTTGAACGTTTCTTTTTGAGAAATTTAAACTTAGCTCCTCTAGGAAAATAACCCACATGGCACCTACATAGGCCACCACTCTCTACATATGCATACCTCAATAACAAGCATAGCTATATACTGAGATACTCACATGGAGTATTTTCCAATGTGGGACCATCTTTCTATTGGTTCTAAGAAGAAGAAAAAAATCCAACGATCCCTCACATATCTCGATATATGGGCTGAGCGTTCCCCACAGAGACTGCACATCTTGCATTAGGATAGATGTCGTTTACGACTTGAATCTTCCCGTATGGGTCAAACGACAGTACAATGTTGAATGGACTGAGACATGAATTCAGTACCATTCCTGCTATTCTTTTTACTTACACAATAACATCATTTGTGCCTCTGGTCGCACATTAAAAGGCTCCGTGATGACCTGGTCTCGGTATATATATATATTTTGGACGTCTACAAGTATTCCCTCAAGAGATGGCCTATATCTCTTTCCATATACTTAGATGAGTTCTTTCAGAAAGTTCAATATTCCCAGCATGAAGCCTTGCGCTTTCTCGCAGTGCTACGACGCTATAACATGACCCAAAGTCGATATCTGTAACCTCTTGGTGGTGTCACCCTACTGTAGCATAAGGTCACTGGTCTCTTTGTAATGTTGTACTACTACTCTTCATCTTTCAGCATTAGGTTATCTGTCTATATACAGTGCTACTGTCGCTGTGACATGGTCCGAAGCTAACGCTCAACCTCGTCGTGGTGTCACACCATTGTAACATGGGGTACTAGCCCTTGTGTAGTGCTAAGCTACCTGTGCTTCCTGTCAAGCACGCAGAATATTCGAAATGTCCGAGAACTCATTAAGGCTTAATGCTAACCTCTCCCAGGACTTGTTCTATACGAAGAGCAAACAATAGACTACAGAGGTTCCGAGATCGAATCCCATCAATGTCCCCAAGGACTAACCTATATACCTGATATTTTTCGGTCAATGATCATTCCTTAAACCAAAAGATAAATGACTAGTAGATTTTTCTATGAACTAATAATATAAAACTTTATGCTAGAATTACAAAGACACAATATTAGAATACCGACTTTTGGTGAGCGGATCCGCCAAATTCTTCTATCTTCGAACATCAACAACTGCAATGATGTCATCTTTAATGAGATCATTTAGTGCTCTGTGACGTAGTCGCACAATCCTCTTCTTAACATTGAAGAGATCATTCGATGCCACCGCTATAGTTTTTTTGGTTGTCACAATAGATCGGAACAACCAAATGCATCAAGCAGAAAAAGATCGTACATGAGCTCCCGAAATCATTGTGTTTTATCTGCTGCAGCTGCCTGTCACATTCGTTCTCGGTTTCGTATTTCTGATTTTTTATATCAAAAGAAATTCTTGTAAATTGATAACATGTTGTATTTCGTGTTTTATTTATTGTATTCCAATACTTATGATTTCCTTTTGACATGTGAGACTAATCTAGACTTATAGAATACCTTTTGGCACTGCTATAGACCCGTGCTAGGACCCGTGCTTAGAACGGATAACCCTAAAAAAATTTCGTAAGTTGAAATTTTCCTTTTAGACCGAAATACCATCGGATATCTGCAGAATACCGTCGGAATTCCGTCTGAGGATATTTTCCTAGTGAATAATATTCGATACTCACTATCATCCATTAATTTCTTGGTTTTGAAGCACCCTTTTATCTATTAATTTCTTGATTTTCCTTCTTTTATCTATTAGTTTTCTATTTTCTTTATGGATGGATGAGATTGATCGGTTTGAGTCGTGGATCGCTGACGTGGCAGATTTGACGATTACGATTAATTCTACTCTTCTATATATATACCCCTTCGCTTTATTTTAATTTTTCTTTTTTACTTTCTCTCTCTTCTCTTCTCTCCTCTCTTTATTTTCTCTCATTTTGCTCGTCAGCTTGGAGCTTGGACTTGAGGCCTAAGAGAGTGGTTTCTTAATCACTCTTGGTGGTGGAGTGAAAGTATAGGTTGGAAGCTTAACCCTAGGCAAGTATATTTGCTCAAAAAAGTGTTATGACCAATTTAATTTTTGGTTTCCTTTGAAAATTATTGTTTTATTGGTCTAAAATATGTTTCTTCAAATTGTTTACATCTTTTATATATGACATTTTTTGTTTTTGTCAATAGTTTCGAGTTTCAGTACCCGAAAACCTATTTTAGGAGTATTTCGAGAAATTTATCTTTCAAATCTTAGAATTTTAGAATCTAATCCTCCCATGTTGAAGGAAATTTGATTTCATACGATTTTAACATTTGAAACGTCGAATTCTGATTTAAAATGAGATTTTTATGGCCAAACAAGTTTTGGAATTTTTCGAGGTCTCAGTTATTGTTCCATTTCGGAATTCCAAATTCTGAAAATTCTACACTGAACTTGTTGGAAAAGTTCGGAAGATCCGACGGTATTTCGCGAAATACCGCCGGTATTCCGAATTTAGCCCCCTTTTTTTTTGCCTATTTTAGTTTGTTTTTGCTATTTTTTCTTAATTGTTTCAATTTATATGCTAATATTATGACTTTGTAGAGTCTTGGGAATTCCCTGTATACTTGATATGCGTACATGTCATTCGCGACATCATGGATTATCTGTTGTGTGTTTAATCTATTGCATCTTGGTATTCGAGCAATCGAGTGCGAGTATTATCCAATTTCACAGTGATAACTTGCGAATTACTCGTACCCATAGCTCATCATTTTAGAACGATTCTCAGGTGTCCACGACTTGAGAATTGGTAATGAATCTTATAGGGTAATTGACTAGTAAACTCATATAGATGATTGGGAGAGGAGAATATTTTGTGCTACCAGTGACTTGTGTCGCTATGGACCTCCATAATGGCAGGGATACTCCTGATTCACATGCCCCCCTGACCACTCATGCCTGTTGTGTGTGTTGTGGCACCACATGAAGAGAGATGTTCTTTATATATTGTGACGTGTCATATTTCGTGCCAGGTTACGGCAAAGTCAGTTATATGTTTTATATGTATTGAGATGTTCTGGTTGATTGTCACATACTATATTGCAGGCTTATGTCGTCGCTCCCTTGGTCACATGAGTGTTTGCAGCGTAGGTGGTAGCAAGTTCCTCAAATTGCCTATTTACTTTCATGCATGATATACTCTTGATATTTGTTGTTGTTAGATTGAGATACTAGGACTTGTCGGCCTTAGGACTGACGTCATGTCATGCTAGAATCCACCCACTTGTCTTTTAGACAGTCGTGACTGTATCTCGGGGGACTGGTGCACTCGGATATACATAGCTAGCTTTGTTTCGCCCCCACTATCTAGTATTTTGGTTCTGGGGCATAACACTGTCAATGTATAGAACTCAGACTCCATTGATGAGTGAGAGATCATTTGCTTTCTTCGACTTCTACGATATAGCAACTCCACCTATGGAAAAGATGTATCCTCCTGTAGACCTTTTGCTTTCTTCTTTTAAGCACCAGCATGGATCAATGAAGCCTTACACTATTGTCGGATAACCGCTACAATGCAGTGCATACTTCTGAGCCCTACTGAGATATCTTAGGACTCACGTCATAGTTTTCTAGTGCTCTGCACCTGCATTGCTCGTGAACCGACTCAATGTCCCCATGACAAAGGCAATGTCAAGCTTAGTTGCACCTGTGGCATACATCAAGCTTCCGATAATACTAGAGCATTCCAACTGTCTTGATGCTTTCTCCTAGAGTTGGTTTCAGCTTCTTGTCACATCGGTACGGAGTATCAATCCATGGAAGATCCTCATATCTGTAGCGTGTGAGCATCTTCTCTATGTATTGAGCTTGAAATACGGTCCGGATGAACTTTATCCCTAGAATAACATCAACATCCCCCATGTCCTACATACTGAACTTGGACGAGAGGAACTTCTTAGCTTCTGTGATACATTCTAAATCTATACCCAAGATTAGCATGTCGTCCGCATACAAACAAACTATCACTCCTCTTCCATTAACAAACTTAGTGTAAACACACTTATCTCGCAAGCCCTGTAGCCGTTTGATCTAATAACCTTATCAAATTTCTCCTGCCATATCTTAAGAGCTTGTTTCAGACTATACAGAAATTTTACCAACTTACAGACTTTGTCTTCAAGACCCTTGACGACAAATCCTTCTGCTTGTTAATAGTAAATCTCTTCGATCATCTCTCCATTCAGAAAAGCTGTTTTTACATCCATCTGATGAATCAACAGTTTGTGAATTGCACCCAAAGTAACAAGCATCCTGATAGTTGTTATCCGCGCATCTGGAGCATACGTGTTGAAATTGTTGATCTCCTGCTTCTGAGAAAATCATTTGGCTACCAATCTTGCCTTGAACTTGTTAATAGTTCCACCGACCTCCATCTTATTCTTGAAAATCCATTTACATCTGAAGGATTTTGCTCCTTCAGGCAGATTGACCAATACTCAAGTGTTGTTGGAGGTTATAGAGTCGATCTCATCATTGACAACCTCCTTCAAAAGGCTCTCTCTAGTCTTCATCGCCTCATCATAGGTTAGCAGATCTGCTTCCACATAATAGATGACAAAATCATCTCTAAAGTCCTTTGCCTCCTCACTCACTTATGACGACTCAACGAGTTCTGGTTCAATTATTGTCCCTTCAACGACGACTTCTTCTTGTACTACATCTCCAGAGATACTTGCCTCCTCTGTACTAACATTATTCTCTGGAATATCCGCGAGAACAATGTTCTTGTCTTATAAATTTGTCTTCAAAGAATTATGCGTTGCGAGATTCAATGATATGATTTGATTCGATATCAAGGAACCTCCGAACATCACACTTTTCAGTATATCCCAAGAATATTGTCTTCGTAGTCCTTGTTCCCAACTTCTAAATCTTTATATCTGGAAGCTTCACATACACCAAGCATCCCTACACTCGAATGATATTCAAGTTGGATCTGGCCTTGAACCATAGTTCATAGGGAGTAATGTCAGAAGTTGCGAACAATACTCTATTTAGAATGAAAGTAGCCGTAAGCACAAATTTTCCCCAAAAGCAGTTCAAAAGACTTGTTGTCAACAACATAAAATTCATTCTCTCTATCAACATCATATTCTTCCTTTTTGTGACTCCATTGGATTGAGGAGAATACGGAGCTGTCTTATTAACATTTCTATGTTCTTTGCGGAACGATATGTATTCAAGAGAACGTTACTCTCTGTCTCGATCACTTCTGAATCTCTTGAGTTGTGTTGTCCATTTGACGTTCAATTTCAGCATTGAAGTTCTTGAACTTCTTGAACGTTTCATCTTTTGATTTGAGAAGATAGACGAACGCTTACTTCCAAAAGTCCTCGATGAAAGTAATAAAGTACTTCATTTCGGCTTTTGTGGAGAATTGCTTGAAGTCACAAATATCTGAATGCACCAACTCCAGAAGACTTGTGCTTCGATTCACTCGTCTGAACGACTTTCTGGTAATCTTTATCTGCGTACATACTTCACACTTCTCTATCTTCTTACCACCACATTTGGAGATAAGTCCTAGACTAGACATCTTGTTTATTCTTTTATAGTGCAAATGTCCTAGTCTATTGTACAACAACTCAAAAGGATAACTAAAACAGGAAACTGCATTGACACTTTCAGACAGAGTTACAAGTTGAAGGTTGAACATTCCTTTGGTAAAAAAAGCTTTTCTGAAGTATATTCATTTATATAATATCACCATTTGACCAACGTTAATGTTCATCATCAAGCTTGTGTTACACAGCAGACTTCTTGAGATCGGGTTCTTGGCAATCATCGGTATGTGCTTTACCTTATGCAGCGTCAGCAACTTTTCTGAAGTTGGATTTGGCACCACCGATATGATCCCAAGCACTTCAGCTTGTGACTTGTTCACCATTGAAACCATCTTTGAAGTATGCTTGTATGTGGTGAACAACTTCCTCTTTGAGCACACATGGCAGGATGCACCAGTGTTCACCTATCAATCAGTGTTCTTACCAGATGAGTTAAAGTGCACAATCATAACAACCAAGTTGAGCTTACTTTACTCTTTTGGTTTGGACATGGATCTGCAGTCGTTCTTGTAGTAGCCTTTTTTTCACAATTGTAGCAAGTTACGTCAGACTTGGGCCTTGATTTGAAAGATGCCGACTTTACCTTCAAATGGTTGAAGTCCTTCTTCTTGTTGTTGCAGGAAGTCTTATGCTTCCCCTTGGAGTCTTCTACCTGCATTATGTTGGCCTTAGCAAGCTGTTTGGACAGAGTGTCCACCTTTAGTTGTCCCCTGGATTCATCTTCATCTTCAACAAATCAGTCTTGAACTTTATCCAGCCCGGAGAGAGTTTGAAAAAGATGATTCCCACCATGAATTTGCCATATTGCTTCATGCTTTTCTCTTCAAGTTTATACTGCAAGTTTAGCAGCTCCTTGACTTGTGGAAGCACGAACTTCTCATCTTCAAATTGCATAGTCATGAATTTGTCGATGAGAGAGATCTTAGACATCTTCTCATCATCGTATAGTGCTTTTCCAGAGACTCCCAGACGTCTTCAACAGTGATCTTCTTGTTGTATGTTTCTACCATAGAATCATCCATGGAATTGAGAATCAACAATCTGCACAAGTTTTTAGTCTTTTCTCCATTTTTGTTGCAAGGCTGTGGCTTCAGCAATCCTCCGTACATTATCGTCTCTGGAAGAGTTAGTTCAGAATCTCTCGACACGTAATCGACATTTACGAGTTGAAGATTAAGGCTGATTTTTCTCTTCTAGATATTGAAATGCTCCCCGTCAAACTTCTCAAGTTTGTGAAAATTGTATCGGGAAGACTTGCAGGGTTCTTCATATCTGAAGCTGTATATTGCTTTGAGATTGTTAGTCCTGAGATTCAGAGATTCACGCAAACTAATTAGTTTGCTGACGTGGTATTACGGTAGAACCTGAAGTTGTTGTCGAGGTTCAGAGATTCACACAGAACTATCAGTTTGCTCTCTGAACCCGACTTTAACAAAAATCCTTTATATGACAGATTACAAACTGACAATATATACAAAAAAGGAAGCTATAAAACCAAACATGTTTTTCCTTGCAAAATGCAATTGCAATAATGAGAGAGAACGTTTACAAGTAGAAGAAGAAGGAGAAGAAGAAAGAAACAAAAAGCTTGCTGGAGTGATGAAGGCCACCGATGTTGAAAGCAATATTCGGCCTTTTGCCGACGAACTGCTCCCACAAATTAGCAAGTTCATAAGATGAACTTCTGGAATGCTCTAATGTCAACTCCTCGAAGAACTCGAACTCGCTTCCTAGACGAAGGTGGCGGCCACAACAATATTCTCCCGCCTCTTTTTTCCATTTATCTCAAAGGAGGCACGAAAAGAATAGAGGGATTGGTCGAAAACCCTAACCCTAATTCTGGCCGTCGCCCAATTATAAAAAGATTAACAATAAAAAAAAGGAATCCCTAAAGATCATGATTGATTAATTTGAAATTATCTTTCATAATTTGTGGAGTGGCAGCCCACACATATGCGTAGAAGCACAGCAACGCATGCACACATCCACGCACCCGTTGTAGCCGCGCATTCATATGCGCATGAAGTGCACCCGCTGCACCCGCGCATGCAACACGTGCACGAGTGCCCGATGCGTACGTGCGATGCACCATCAAAGCGCCACTTTGCGCCCTTCGTCCGAGACTGAGTCCGACTCGCTAATACGGGGGTTGGCTCCTATGAGAATTTTCCAAAGAGAGTGACAAAAACTTAAACGTTTCTTTGAGGAATTTAAACTTAGCCCCTCTAGGAAAACAACCCACATACCCACATGGAGTATGTCGGTATATATTGAGATACTCTCTACATGTGCATACCTCAATAACAAGCATATCTATATATTGAGATACTCACTTGGAGTGTTTTCTAATGTGGAACTATCTTTCTAGTTGTTCTAAGAAAAAAAAACTCCAAGTATTATGACGGGGACATGTCTAACACGAAAATAGTGCTAAAGGCGTGTTACTTAGATTTTATGTCAATATTAGTTCAAATTGATTCATTTATAGAACATGCCCATATTTATGATAATTCTTGTTGTTTAAGATGGAATATATATATATATATATATATATATATATATATATATATATATATATATATATATATATATATATTAAAAAAAATATACTTACTGTCCCTTTTCCAGAAGTTGCGGTCAAGATGGTGGAAATCTTTAAACAAGACAGCCCAAAGTCTCCAACCTGTAATTAGGATGTTCATTAATCTGCTAACTCAAATGTTTGTTAGTTATTAAAAATTGTGAACATAGTACGAACCCTCACCTTAACCGTCCAATTTCTGTCGACTAGTAAATTTGATGATTTTAGGTCTCTATGGATAATTGGTGGATTTCTTCGATGCAAGTAGTTCATGCCTCTAGCCTGCAACAGGACAATTACTAATGTCATGAAATCCATATTGACCCACAACATGAAAATAATAAGCTACAAGTTGAGATATTTTCTGAAGACACCTACAACATCAAGTGCCATCCTCAAACGACGCTTGAGGTCCAATTTATGATTATTCCTATGCAATGCCCGAAAGAGACTACCCCTGTTGTGAATAAAATGCTTATTTTAGGTATTATTCAGTGTTGTCATAATCTTGTTTCAATATACCACATTTATATTTGTCACCTTGGTAAATATTCAGTTACGATGGCAAGACGTTCAGGTGAATACACTGCTCCCATGAACAGTAGAACATTCGGATGTCTGAGTCTTTTCATTATAGTAATCTGAAACGAGTATCCAATATAAAGAAATATCAAGTTATATATATTTTACCATCATCATACCTCCTTCTGGTAATCCAATAGAAGCTCTTCTTGATAGTCATTTCCCTGATACACTTTGATAGCAACATCCTGATGAACATAAAAAAAATATTGTTATGCCTTCCTATTATCTATCAACATGATTTCTTTCATAATACAAAACACCTAAAACTTGAAGGAAGCTTTTTAGCAACTATAGTACCGATCCATTCCAAGCTCCTCGATACACAACAGCACAAGAACCTGAGAAAGATACAGTAGATAGAAAGGCTTAAAACTCTAAAATCGTCCCCAAGCACATTATGTCAGTAATTACTTGCATCTGCCTTGTCTGCTTTGCACCATTATATGCATCATCTGAGATCCTTCAAAGTAAAGCCTAACGGTGCGTTCTAGCTGTGTAAACAAACCTCCTTGGCTCATTTCTCAACCATCTCTTCATAGTTAAGGGTGAATAACTATATTGTGAGCGCTATAATGATACATATTCATGATATCCTCACTTTTAGCATGCGTTCATCATCTATTTTTTGTTGCATTTCTATATATATGTGTGTTTTTTGTTGTTGCAGGGGTACTCCACCAGAGGCCTGCCAACATGGTTCAAAGTGATTTTCCGTAGTTGTGATCATGCCAAACATACTTGAGATATGAGGAAGTAATTAACATTGCTTTGTATACCATCCCTTCTAGAAACCTTTGGAACAGAGTTACTACCAAATACATGCATAAAATTAGGAATTGTTAACATCTAATGTATAAACTATATATAAATATGGTTTCATGTGTACATTCGTCGTATCCTATATTTTATAGAACATCATAGTCCGAATTTGTATATGTGAACCGTGGCCGAGTCTGTACTATAATATAATATAATACAATATAATACAATATTATATAAAATAAGATAAAATAAATATTATATTATATTATATTATACTATATTATATTATATTCAAGGAAAAATGTTGCAATTTAATCCGAAAGCCAGACATGCAAGGAATTATTCTCATAAAACCGCTTCTTTATTTAGTTGACATGTAATCCTATTAATCTTGATATGCTTGTCATATATTAGTGCATTTGAGTAACTTGAGAGTATTCACCTTGACCAATTTCTTCGCCTAATCGCAGGTCCTCCCAGTGAATGTCACAGTTCCTTATGAAGTTTGGTTCTTTTCTCCCAACTAGTGATGTACCATTGGATTCTGCTGAGGTGGCTGATGTTGAGTGACAATCTTCTACCATGTTTATGGTATGTTTCTCATGTAATGTAGCTTTCGACGATGAACCTTCTCTGAAGTATAGTAAATCATGATTTGGGTAATCTTTTCCATTTTGTTCCTGACCTACAATTGCAATGAAGTTTTAGTCTATCCATTACAGAGTACTTGCTATTTCTCCCAACAATTGTTAACATTTTCAGTGCCCCTGCTTACAGGTGCTATCCTTCTGCTTTTCGTTTGACATCCTGTTGCTTGTTTGCCCCGAACAACAGCATGTGTCAGAACATTGCATTCGTATTCCAGAAACACTACTGGACTTTTGCTGGACTATATTCTTCGGATTAGAGAAATCTGAAGCGCAAAACTCTGCATCTTTCATACCCGGCAACTGATTCTCCTACATATGCCCATTGGACTGTTAGAAATAAATATATTACTGATAGATTCAAATTAATATCTAAAAGTAGTTTAAACAGGTATTATTTGATATTGTAAAATATTGAATCAAAGAAGAGGACTAAAGTTGCCCTTTCCTATCTATGTTGCCATCAAAATGGTCTTAGATATATGTATTAGATACAAGTATGTTTACTAAGAAATTTGGTTTAAAAAATTAATTTAAACCGTTTTCCATATAAGAATCTTTAGCTTGAGGACAGGAAATAGATAATTTAAATTTTTGTATGCCATCTTCACTTTCAAAACTAATGCATAGTAAGAACTATCAGAGTAAAGGTCCTCTTGACTTAATCGAGATCATGTTCTTCTAATTCCTGTAGAAGAATGATTGCACTTGTAGTTTTTTGTTTTAGAACATTACTGAAGTTTGGAGAGGAGAGAAAGAGTAGTAGTAGAAGAAAGAAAATGAGAAAATATAGTGCAAGGGCTTAATCCCTATGGTGCACCTCATGTGTATTTATATTAATATGCATGATGATAACTACACGCACAAGTACATCATTGTACCCACATAAGATAGATAATAATAATAACTAACAACATTCATTTGCATAGTAGCCAACTTATTGGAACTTAAAACATTTGTAAATTTTTCTAGATATGTTTTGTCGAGGTTTAGCTCGATATCTAGGATTTTTATAATTATCGTTTCCTTTGTTATAATAATTGTCCTATTTGTTATTACTCCAAAAAAAATTCTTGAACTTCCTGAATTTATAGGGTGCTATATATATCTTATACTGTTTGGTATCATACCTTTTTCACAACCATAATATTTAGGATATCGCTATATTCTATCACAACATACTTTTCCTAAAAAAGAATTTTTATGTGGTTTGTTTGAAAAACTTAGAAACTTGAAAACAAAGTTCAAGTTCTTTTATTACAAAACTTTGTACATATTCACTCGACTTTTTTTTTTCTCGTGGAACTTCTTTGAAAAATGTGAGAGCATAGTTTGCTTCTTCGACTATGCTTCACCTGCTGCAACTCCCGGTGCATAGAACTCTGATTCCATAGAAGAATGTGAGAGCATAGTCTGCTTCTTCGACTTCCACGATATATCAGCTCCACCCATGGAGAAGACGTATCCTCCTGTGGACCTTTCGTCCTCTACTTCTGAGCACCAGCTTGCATCACTGAAGTATTCCACTATTGTCGGATAACCGCTGTAGTGAAGTGCATACTTCTGAGTCCTCTTAAGATATCTCATCACTCTCTTTACAGCTTTTCAGTGCTCCACACCAGGATTGCTCGTGAACCGACTCAGCATCCCCACGGCAAAAGCTATGTCAAGCCTTGTGGCAGTAGTCACATACATCAAACTTCCGATGACGCTTGAATACTCCAGCTGTCTCACGCTTTCCATTGGATTTGGCTTCAGCTTCTTGTCACAACTATACGGCGTATCGATCCCTGAAAGATCATGATACCCATAGCATGTGAGCATCTTCTCAATGTAATGAGACTGACAATGCTACTCCAGTTTTCGTCCGAATGATCTTTATCCCTAAGATAACATCAGCTTTCCCTAAGTCCTTCATGCTGAACTAAGACGAGAGGAACTTCTTTGTCTCAGTGACACTTCCTAGATCTGTACCCATGATCAACATGTCGTCCATGTACAAACAAACAACAACTCCTCTCCCGTCAGCGAACTTTGTGTATACACACTTGTCCATCTCGTTGACCCTGTAGTCGTTTGATCTTATGACTTTATTAAACTTCTCATGCTACATCTCGTTTGATCCTTCTGGCTGTTGTATGTAAATCTCTTCGGTCAACTCATTATTCAGGATGCAGTTTTAACATCCATATGATGAACAACAGCTTATGAATTGCACTCAGAGCAATCAACATCCTGATGGTCATCATCCGTGCTACTGGAGCATGTGTCAAAATAATCAATCCCCTGTTCTGAGAAAATTTCTTGGTTACCAGCCTAGCCTTGAACTTGTCAACAGCTCCATCGATCTTCATCTTCTTTTTGAAGATCCATTTACATCCGGTTGGTTTTGCTCCTTCAGGTAGATTGACCAACATCCATGTATTCTTGGAGGTTATTGAGTTATACTAATCATTACTAGCCACCTTCCAGAAGACAATGTCTATGGTCTTCATCGTCTCATCATAGTTAAGCGGATCTGCTTCCACATGATAGGTGACAAAATCCTCGAAGTCCTTCCGTCTCCTCACTCGCTTAGACACAGGTTTTGTGAGTTCTGGTTCAATCGTTGTTTCTGCAACATCTTCTTCATGGACTACATCTTTGTTCGGAGCTTCAGCCTCCTATGCACCCACACTATTCTCCAGAATATCCGCGAGAACAATATTCTTGTGCCTTGCAAATTTGTCTTCAAAAAATTCTGCATTGCGGGATTCAATAATATGATTTGACTCAATATCAAGGAACCTCCAAGCATCACTATTCCCAGCATATCCCATAAATATTGTCCTCGTACCCAGCTTCTGAATCTTCAAATCCGGAAACTTCACATACGCAGACACCCCCACACTCGAATGACATTCAAGTTGGGCCTGACATTGAACCAGAGTTCATGAGGAGTGACATCGGAAGTTGCATGCAGCACTCTACTCAGAATGAAAGTAATCTTTAAGCACAGCTTCACCCCAGTAGCAATTTGGAAGACCCGCAGTCAACAACATTGAATTCATTATCTCTGTTAACGTTCTGTTCTTTTTTTTTGCAACACCATTTGATTGAGAAGAGTACAGAGCAGTCATCTCGTTGACAATTCCATGTTCTCTACAGAACGATATGAATTCATGAGAACTATACTCTCCACCTCTATCACTTCTGAGTCTCTTGAGTTGTTGTCCGGTTTGACGCTCGGCTTCAGCCTTGAAGTCCTTAAATTTCTCAAATGCTTCATCTTTAGACTTGAGAAAATAGACGAACGTGTACTTTGAGAAGTCGTCGACGAAAGTAATAAAGTATTTCATCCCGACTTTTGCGGAGAACTGTTTGAAGTCACAGATATCTGAGTGCACCAACTCCAGAAGATCTGTGCTTCGGTTAACCCGTTTGAACGGTTTCCTTGTGGTCTTCGTTTATGCACAGACTTCACACTTCTCCAACTCCTTAACCCCACATTTGGAGATAAATCCTAGACTAGACATCTTGTTAATTTTTTTACAACGAACATATCCTAGTCTATTATGCCACAACTCAAGAGAATAACCAAAAGAAGAAACTGCACTAACATTTTCATTCAGAGTTACAAATTGAATTTTGAACATGCCTTCGGTACAAAAAGCTTTTCCGAAGTATGTTCCTTTATATAACATAACCATCAAACCAGCGTTAATGTCCATCCTCAAGCCTGCATTGTACAACAGACTTCCAGAGATCAGGTTCTTAGCTATGGCCGGTACATGCTTCACATCTTGAAGCGTCAGCGACTTTTCCGAAGTCAGATTCAGTACCATCGTCCAGATCCCTCGAATTTCAGCTTGTGTCTGATTCGCCACCATAACCCTCTCAGATATAGGCTTGTACGTGGTGAACAACTCCTTCTTAGAGCATACATGGCATGATGCACTAGTGTCCATCCACCAATCAGTGTCAATACCCATTGATTCAACCTGCGCTATTATAGCAACCAAGTTAGCCTCACCTTACTCTTTCGGTTTGGGCTTTGATTTGCAGTCATTCTTGAAGTGGCCCTTCTTGCCACAATTGAAACAAGCCCCATCACCCTTAGGCTTTGTCTTGAACGAAGCCGACTTCACCTTCAGATGGTTGAAGTCCTTTTTCTTGTCGGAAGCCTTCTGCTTTCCCTTAGAGTCTCCACCTTGCACCAAGTTGGCCTTGGCCATCTGTTTGGACAAGTTGTCCACCTTGAGTTGAGCCCTCAACTGGTCTTCAACATGAATCCAGTGCAAGAGACACTCAAAATCCACCTCCATCTTCTTATGGTGCATGTCTGCAATAAAGTTACTCCACACAAGTAGGAGCTTGGCGACAATTCCTCCAACGCCGAAAGCATCGACCAGGGGCATGCCGTCATCCTCAAGTTTCTGACGTAACTTGAGAAATTCTTTGACTTGAGACATCGTCTTGTCGTCCTCAAACTATACCCTCCAAACTTTTTCGGTCACGTGGATCTTGTTTCTGTTTTTATCTTCCTTCTAGAGATTCTCCACACTCCCAAACGTCCTTGGTATTGACCATCTTGCTGTATGACTCTGCCAGAGAGTCCTCCATCGAGTTTAAGATAAGCAACTTGTAGATGTTATCTCTTCTCTACTTTGACTGTAGAGCAGTGGCCTCAGCGATCCTCCGAGCATTCACCTTCTGGAATTATAGGCTCAGGATCTGTCAACACGTTGTCTACGCTCACGAGTTGAAGATTAAGGCTAATCTTTTTCTTTCAGACGTTGTAATACTCCCGGTCAAACTTCTTCAGTTTGTTAAAACTTGTGTCGAGAAGGTTTGCACATTTGTTCTCCATCATATCGGATCTTGCTTTGAGATTGTTAGTACCCAGGCTCAATCTAAGATAGATGAACTATCAGAAACTGAGATGTAATACAAACAAGTTTGCTTCTCTGTTTCTGAGTTGTAGGACTTCGGAGGTTTGGCAAACAAGTTTGCTCTCCAAAGAACTTGAAGCCACTAACAAACTTTAGGTTACAACTCTATTACGAAATGACAGAAAAACCCTTTTATGTTCTTTCTTACAATCGCAATTGTAAATAGACAGAATGGATTACAATTGCAGAAAATAAAAGCGAAGGAAGAAGATGACAAACTCTTGCTGGGGTGATAAAGATTACTGTTGCTCAAAACAAGATTCGTCCCACACGAACTGCTCCTAAGAACCAGCAAGTTCTCGTAGAACTTCTGGAACGCTCTCCGTCACTTTTCTCACGAACTCCTCTGGACTTCAATGACGACAGAAGTACTTCTCTCTTCGACTCTTTTATTTTCGAAGTAAGTTTTTAAAAAGGTATGAAGAAAATATTTATAAAGTTGGATGAAAACCCTAACCGTAATCCTGGCCGCCAACAGATTACGAAAAGATAGGACTACTTTTAATTCAAATCTCACAAAAATCAGATCTGAATATTTGATCATACCTTTCCATAACCGTTCAAATCCCGCAATCAGCGGCAACATGCGCCAACCACGCTTTCTGCTCTTATGCGTCCAGTAGCACAGCAACAGCTACTCCTGTGCGCATAACCCAGCAGCGTAGCAGCCCATGCGCGCATACGCGCATAGCCGCATAGCCTGTGCAACGACACATGCGCGCATACATGTAAACGCGCAAAGTTGTGCATGCGCCCGCTCCCGCGCCTACGTCAGCACTCACGCATACAACCGCGCCTACGACCGCGCATGTGTCCGCACATGCGCCTCGCGCACGCGCATGAAACGAGCGAACGAGCGCCATGCGACGATGCTGACGTGCTAAGTACAAAGTGTGCCAACAAAGTGCCACTTTGCGCCCTTGAGCTCGAGTCCGAGTCGCTAAGAGCTCTTAATGTACATGAGAAATGACAAAAAGTATAAATGTTTCATGAGTAGTTAATCCTTTTTCCACTAAAAAACACCCCCATATGGCACTCATGTGTCTTACTACACCTTATGTGTACATCTCAACACAAGCAAAGCTATATATAGAGATACTCACTTTTTGGTGTAAGCAATGTGGGACTATCTTTTAGTTCCAAAGGCAAAACATCAACAATCCCCCCATATCTCAATATATGGGTTGACGTTCCCCTCAGTGACTGTCCATTATGCATTAGGATAGATATCGCTTTGACTTGAATCTTCTTGCATGGATCAAACAACAGTAAGATACAAGAATAGACTAAGCCTTGAATTCTGCACCATAGCTGCAATTCTTCTACCTCACATAATGACATTAGCAATGCTTCCGGTTGCATACTAAAGGCCATATGCCTGCCTGGTTTCAATGTATGTATATTGGGTGTCTATAAGCTTACCTTCAAGAGATGTCTTCTCTCTCTTTCCATGCATTCTAGGTGAGTTCTTTTAAAGAGTCATGCAATGAAGCCTTGCGCTTTCTTGTGTTGCTACGCCGCTATTACATGGCCTAAAGTCGAGGCTACACCTCATCGTGCTGTCATACTACTGTAACATGAGGACACCAGCCTTTTTGTAGTGCCAAACTACCCAGCATGAAGTCTTACGCTTCCTTGCGGTGTTACGCCGCTATGACATGGCTCGCTAGCCGAGGCTTACCCTTTCTAGGTACCTCTTTATGGTGTCACACCACTGTAACATGAGATCACCGGCCTCTTTGTAGTGCTGTCTACCACTCTTCATTCTACAACATTAGGCCATATGCCTATGTGCGGTGCTACGTCGTTGTGATATAGCCCAAAGCCGAGGCTTTACCCCATCTAGGTACCTATTAGTGTGTCATCCCATAATAGGATTGAGTACTACACTCCTTAGTAGTGCTGCGCTACTTGTGCTTCCTGTAAGCACGCTCGAGAACTCATTAAGGCATCCAAGCCATCCTTCCACGGGACTTGTTCTACATAAAGAACAGGTAGTAGGCAATAGTTGTTCTGGGTCTGTAACCCCTCAATGTCTCAAAGAACTATCCACTGTTTCTGATATTATCCCAGTCAATGATCTTTCTTTGAATCAAAAGCCAGATGTCTAGTAGATTTATCTTTGAACTAATAACATAAAACTTTATGGTAGAATTATAAAGACACAATATCAGCATGTCTTTAAGCCCATTTTTGTTGCTGTGTCCTCGACCAGCTGGCGCTTGAGACCTTTTGTGAATGAATATGCCAAATTCTCCTGGCTCCGAACATCAATTACGACAATGACTCATTTTTTGATAAGCTCATTCACCGCTCTGTGCCTCAATCGCACAGTCCTCTTCTTGCCATTGAAGAGATCATTTGATGTCACAGTTGCAGTCGCCTGGCTGCCGCAATATATCAATACCGTCAGAATCTGCGCACCAACCAAAGAAAGATCATACATGAGCCCACAAAGCCATTCTACTTCATTCGCTGCAGCTAGCAGTGCATAGAACTCTGATTCTATAGAAGAATGTGAGAACATAGTCTGCTTCTTCGACTTCTACGATATAGTAGCTCTATCCATGGAGAAGACATATCTTTCTGTGGACCTTTCGCTCTCTACTTCTAAGAACCAGCTTGTATCACTGAAGCCTTCCACTACTGTCGGATAACAGCTGTAGTGAAGTGCATAGTTCTGAGTCCTCTTGAGATATCTAATCACTTTCTTTACAGCTTTTCAGCGCTCCACACCTGGATTACTCGTGAACGAACTCAGCATCCACACGGCAAAAGCTATGTCAGGCCTTGTGGCAGTAGTCACATACATCAAACTCCCGATGACGCTTCAATACTCCAGCTGTCGCACGCTTTCCATTGGATTTGGCTTCAGCTTCTTGTCACACCTATACGATATATCGATCCCTAGAAGATCCTGATAGCCATAGTATGTGAGCATCTTCTCAATGGAATAAGACTATGACAATGTCACTCCAGTTTCCGTCCGAATGATCTTTATCCCTAAGATAACATTAGCTTTCCCTAAGTCCTCCATATTGAACTATGACGAGAGGAACTTCTTTGTCTCAGTGACACTTGCTAGATTTGTACCCAAGATCAGCATGTCGTCCACGTACAAACAAACGACAACTCATCTCCCATCAGCGAACTTTGTGTACACACACTTGTCCCTCGCTGACCCTATAGACGTTTGATCTTATGACTTTATCAAACTTCTTATGCCATATCTTGGTAGCTTGTTTGAGACCATATAACAATTTTACCAACTTGCAGACTTTGTCTTCAAGACCCTTGACGACAAATCCTTCTGGCTGTTGCATGCAAAACTCTTCGGTCAACTCACCATTCAGGAATGCAGTTTTAACATCCATCTGATGAATAACCAGCTTGTGAATTGCACTCAGAGCAATCAACATCTTGATGGTCGTCATCCGTGCTACTGGAGCATGTGTCAAAATAATCGATCCGCTGCTTCTGAGAAAACACCTTGGCTACCAGCCTAGGCTTGAACTTGTCAACAGTTCCATTGTCCTTCATCTTCTTCTTGAAAATCTATTTACATCCGATTGGTTTTGCTCCTTCAGGTAGATCGACCAACACCCACATGTTGTTGGAGGTTATCGAGTCATACTCATCATTAGTAGCCTCCTTCCAGAACACAACGTCCATGGTCTTCATCGCCTCATAATAGGTAAGCGGATCTGCTTCCATATTATAGGTGACGAAATCCTCTCAGAAGTCTTTCCGTCTCCTCACTCGCTTAGACACAGGTTCTACGAGTTCTGGTTCAACCATTGTTTCTGTAACAACATCATCTTCATGGACTACATCTTGTTTAGGAGTATAAGCCTCCTGTGCATCGACACTATTCTCCGGAATGTCCGCGAGAACAATGTTCTTGTGCCTTGCAAATTTGTCTTCAAAGAATTCTGCATCGTAGGATTCAATGATATGATTTGACTCAATATCAAGGAGCCTCCGAGCATCACTCTTCTCAGCATATCCCAGAAATATTGTCTTCGTAGTCCTCGTACCCATCTTCTGAATCTTTAAATCCAAAAGCTTTACCTATGCTAGATACCACCACACTCGAATGACATTCAAGTTGGATCTGACCTTGAACCAGAGTTCATGAGGAGTGACATCAGAAGTTGCATGCGGCACTCTATTCGGAATGAAAGTAGCCGTAACACAACTTCACCCCAGAAGCAATTTGGAAGACCCGCAGTCAACAACATTAAGTTCATCATCTCCGTTAACGTTCGGTTCTTCCTTTCTGCAATACCATTTGATTGAGGGGAGTATGGAGCAGTCGTCCCGTTGACAATTCCATGTTCTCTGCAAAACGACGTGAATTTGTGAGACCTATACTCTCCACCTCTATCACTTCTAAGTCTCTTGAGTTGTAGTCGGGTTTGACGCTCGACTTCAGCCTTGAAGTCCTTCAATTTCTCAAATGCTTCATCTTTAGACTTGAGCAAATAGACGAACGCGTACCTTGAGAAGTCGTCGATGAAAGTGATAAAGTATTTTATCCCGGCTTTTGTAGAGAACTGTTTGAAGTCACAGATATCCGAGTGCACCAACTCCATAAAATCTGTGCTTCGGTTAACCCGTTTGAACAGTTTCCTTGTGATCTTCGTCTGTGCATAGACTTCACGCTTCTCCAACTCCTTACCACCACATTTAGAGATAAGCCCTAGACTAGACATCTTGTTAATTTCTTTACAATGAACATGTACTAGTCTATGCCACAACTCAAGAGAATAACCAGATAAAGAGACTACATTAACATTTTTTCGGAGTTACAAGTTGAAGTTTGAACATCCCTTCGGTACAATAAGCTTTTCCAAAGTATGTTCTTTTATATAACATAACCATCTGACCAGCGTTAATGTCCATCCTCAAGCCTGCATTGCATAACAAACTTCCAGAGATCATGTTCTTAGCTATGACCGGTACGTGCTTCACATTTTGAAGTGTCAACAACTTCACCGAAGTCAGATTCAATACCACCTTTCCGATCCCTCGAACTTCAGCTTGTGTCTGGTTCACCACCATAACCCTCTCAAATATAGGCTTGTATGTAGTGAACAACTACTTCTTAGAGCATACATGGCAGGATGTACCAGTGTCCATCCACCAGTCAGTGTCAATGCTCGTTGATTCAACCTGTACTATCATAGCAACCAAGTTAGTCTCACCTTGCCCTTTTGGTTTGGGCTTTGATCTACATTTCTTCTTGAAGTGGCCCTTCTTGCCACAATTGAAACAAGTCCCATCACCCTTAGGCTTTGGCTTGCATGAAGCCGACTTCACCTACAGATGGTTAAAGTCCTTCCTTTTCTCGTGAGAAGCCTTCTGCTTCTCCTTAGAGTCTCTACCTTGCACCAAGTTGGCCTTGGCCATCTGTTTGGATAGGGTGTCCACCTTGAATTGAGCCCTCAACTGGTCTTCAACATGAATCCAGTACAAGAGACGCTCAAGATCCACCTCCATCTTCTTACGGTGCATGTCCGTAATGAAGATGCTCCACCCAGGTGGAAGCTTGGCGACAATTCCCCCGACGACGAAACCATCGACCATAGGCATGCCGTCATCCTCAAGTTTCTGATGTAATCTGAGAAATTCTTTGACTTGAGACAACATCGTCTTGTCGTCCTCAAACCGTACCCTCCAGACTTTTTCGGTCACGTGGATCTTGTTTCTGTTTTCATCTGCCTTATAGAGATTCTTCACAGACTCCCGGACGTCTTTGGCATTGACCGTCTTGCTGTATGACTCTTCCAGAGAGTCCTCCATCGAGTTCAAGATAAGCAACTTGCAGAGGTCGTTCTCTCTCCTCCACTTTGAGTACAGAGCAGTGGCCTCAACGATCCTCCGAGCATTTTCACCTTCTGGAATTATAGGCTCAGGATCTGTCAACACGTAGTCTACGCTCACGAGTTGAATATTAAGGTTGACCTTTCTCTTCTAGACGTCGTAATATTCTTCGTCAAACTTCTCAAGTTTGTTAAAACTTGTGTCGAGAAGGTTTATACGTTTGTTCTCCATCTTACTCGGATCTTGCTTTGAGATTGTTAGTCTCGGGGCTCAACCTAAGATAGAAGAACAATCGGAAACTGAGATGTAATGCAAACAAGTTTGCTTCTCTGTTTCCGAGTTATAGGACTTCGGAGATTTAGCGAACAAGTTTGCTCTCCAAAGAACTTGAAGCAACTAATAAACTTTAGGTTACAACTCTATTACAAAATGACTGAAAAACCCTTTCACGTTCTTCCTTGCAATCGCAGTTGCAAACAAACATAACGGATCACAATTGCAGAAACTAAAAGAGAAGGAAGAAGATGACACAACTCTTCTTGGGGTGATGAAGATCACCGTTGCTCAAAGCAAGATTCGCCTCACACGAACTGCTCCGAGGAACCAGCAAGTTCTCGTAGAACTTCTGGAACGCTCTCCATCACTTTTCTCATGAACTCCTCTGGACTTCAATGGCGGCATAATCACTTCCCTCTTCGGCTATCTTATTTTCGAAGTAAGTTCTCAAAGAGGTACGAAGATAGTATTTATAGAGTTGGATGAAAACCCTAACCGTAATCCTGGCTGCCAACGGATTACGAAAAGATATGACTGATTTGAATTCAAATCTCACAAAAATTGGATTTGAATATTTGATCATACCTTTCCATAATCGTTCAAACCCCCAATCAGCGACAACATGCGCTAACCATACTTTCTGCTCTTATGCGCGCAGTAGCACAGCAGCAGCTACTCCTGCGTGTATAAGCCAGCAGCGTAGCAGCCCATGCGCGCATACACGTAAACGCTCATAGCCGCATAGCCTGTGCAACGACGAGCGCACGAGCGTCATGCTGACGTGCTAAGTGCAAAGTGCTCCAACAAAGGGCCACTTTGCACCCTTGAGCCCGAGCCCGAGTCCGAGTCGCTAAGCCCCTTTCTCCTAATGGACATGAAAAATGACAAAAGTGCGCCAACAAAGCGCCACTTTGCGCCTTTGAGTCCGAGCCCGAATCCGAGTCCGAGTCAAATGACAAAAAGTATAAATTCTTTATTGAGGAGTTAATCCTTTTTCCACTAGAAAAACACCCCCACATGGCACCCATGTGCCTCACCACACCTCATGTGCACATCTCAACACAAGCAAAACTATATATCGAGGTACTCACTTTTTGGTGTGAGCAATGTGGGACTATCTTTTAGTTCCAAAGGCAAAACACCAACAGCTTGCATGCATTAGAGTTTCTTCCACGTAGCATTTATTGCTTCATAGTCCTTTTTCAGGCATGCTTTTATTTAGACCCGTCTTTGACGACAGTAGAGTATATTAGATGTCTTTTCTTTTGAGTGCTCCTTGGAAAAAAGTTTGTTTTTATTGCCAACTTTAGTAGATTGGCTGAATGTAGCTTCTTTCCGAACAAGTTCCTTACATCCTTGGTGATTATGTTTCTTCGATTAAGAGGGCTTCTGTTGATGTTTGGGGCAGCTTATGGAATAAGGACATTCATATATATTATCAGGAGTTATCATAGCTTTAACTATTTCTGTTAAGAGAGAGTATGCCTTCAAATACTGGAAACATCCAAACAATTCTCTTGCTTTGCTGCATCCACAATCTCTTTAGATTAATTAAGTATTGATCAAAGAAAAAGCTTGGTGGACAATATAGAAGCAGCCGGGCGGAAGATCTTTGTAACCAAAGAAGCGAATATTCTTGTAATCTTGGTGACTTTTGGTTCGGTTCAAGCTTTGAATCTTGCTTCATCTGCTTGTTCACAAAGGGTCAGATTGTGTTGCCTCCTCCTATATATATATGTACTCCTTCCTGAATAATAAATCATCCTTTCTATTGGGAACGAAATGCGAAAACCGTTCTCCCAAACCAGAGAGTCCTGCGAAAGAACCGAGCAAAAGCACACAAACCAAAAACACCAAACACAAATCGCAAGCACAGAAATTTTTGACGTCGAAAATCCAGATAGAAAAAACCACGGGACGATCGGAGTCCAACCCCGAGGAACCTCCACTAATGGAATAAAGAGAATACACCCTCTACAAGTTCCTTCCGATCCAAACGGATCACCACAACTCACTTGAGAGAAGAAAACTTAATTGCAGACTCCGAAGAACAAGAGATGTCGAAAAATTATTCGAAGCGATCTCTCCTTCACAATAGTCTTCAATCCTTTCTCTCTCTCAAATATTGTAAAGCACTCTTGCTTACTTTTGAGATATATTTTATGGTGAGAAAACACCTAGTATATATCGCCTTAAACCCACAACTAATTGAGGTATTTTACTATATGTAGGAATACTCAATCTAAACCATTGATGTATTCCTAATATGTATAGAAATACCCAATCCAACTCCATTGAGATTTTCCTACTATATATAGAAATACTGAATCCAAATCCATTGAAATATTTTTATTATATATAGGAATATCCAATCCGACTCCGGGGTATTTTCTACATCGGTTGGGAACCCCACCCACTCCAACAAATCTTCCCGTTCACAACTATGTGGAGGGGTCGTCATCCCGACGATCCTCCCGCAGTACTCGAACTTTCCCCTTCGAAGAACCTTCGTGAAAATGTCTGCTCCGCTGTCATATGTATGAATCTTCTCAAGCATCGCGTCCTCCTTCTCAACCACATCCCGTATCCGATGATACCGAGTCTCAATGTGCTTGGACCGACTATGAAATGTCTGATTCTTCACAAGGTGAATGAAACTCTAACTATCACAAAGTAAAGTATACTGCTCTTGCTTTAGCCCCACTTTCTGCAGCAGCTTCTTCATCCACAGCAACTCCTTGCAAACCTCTGTCGTCGCAATGTACTCTGCCTCTGTCGTCAAAAAGGTAACACATTTCTGCAACTGTGACTGTCACGATACCGCTCCACCAGCAAACATCATCACATAGTCCGAAGTCGAGTGTCTCGTGTCTACATCTCCAGCCATATCAGCGTCAATATACCCGATCAGCTTCGGCTCGTCACCACTAAAGGAAAGTCTTCAATCGGCAGTGCCCTGAAAGTACTGAAACATAAGTGTCAAATTAATCAATCCCCTGCTTCTGAAAAAATCCCTTGGCTACTAACCTAGCCTTGAACTTATCAACAGTTCCATCGGATTTGTTCTTCTTGAAGATCCATTTACATCCGATTGGTTTTGCTCCTTCAGGCAGATCGACCAACACCCACGTGTTGTTGGAGGTTATCGAGTCATACTTATCATTAATAGCCTCCTTCCAGAGGACAGCGCCTTTGGTCTTCATAGCCTCATCATAGGTAAGCGGATTTGCTTCCAATAGGTGACAAAATCCTCTCCGAAGTCCTTCTGTCTCCTCATTCGCTTAGACACAGGTTCTATGAGTTCTGGTTCAATAGTTGTTCTTGCAACAACTTTTTGGACTACATCGCTATAAGGAGCTTCAGCCTCCTATGCACTCATACTGTTCTCCGGAATATCCGCGAAAACAATGTTCTTGTGCCTTGCAAATTTATCTTCAAAGAATTCTGCATCGCGAGACTCAATGATATGATTAGATTCAATATCAAGGAACCTCAGAGCATCACTCTTATTGACATAACCAAGGAAGATTGTCTTCGTAGTCCTTGTACCTAGCTTCTGAATCTTCACAAATTCGGAAGCTTCACATACGCCAGACACTCGTACACTCGAATAACATTCAAGTTGGGTCTGACCTTGAACCAAAGTCCATGAGGAGTGACATCAGAACTTGCATACGGTACTCTATACAGAATGAGAGTAGCAGTAAGCACTGCTTTGCCTCAAAAGCAATTTGGAAGACCCGCAGTCAACAACATTGAGTTCATCATCTTTGTTAACATTCTGTTCTTCCTTTCTGCAACACCATTTGATTGAGGGGAGTACAGAGCAGGCGTCTCATTAACAATTTCATGTTCTCTGCAGAACGATACGAATTCATGAGACCTATACTCTACATCTCGATGACTTTTGAGTAGTTTTAGATCGGTTTAGCGTTCAGCTTCGGCCCTGAAGTCTCTGAACTACTCGAATGCTGCATCCTTCTACTTGAGAAGTCATGCGAACGTGCACTTCGAGAAACACTTCGAACCGGCCTCTGTGGAGAATTGATAAAAGTCACAGATATCTGAGTGTACTAACTCCAGATGATCAGTACTTTATTCAATCGTCTGAGCAGCTTCCCGACAGTCTTGTATATGCACAGACCTTAAATCTCTCCACTTCCTTACCCCCACATTCTGAAGATAAGGTCTCGGTAGGACAGCTTGAGTCTGTTTCTATCATAGAACAACTCTCAGTCCATTCAATGAAGTAACTTCATTGCCATCAGCAGAAGTTCGAACATCCCTTTAGTATCGAACATCTTTTCGAAGCATGTTCCTCGCCAAGAAATTACCATCTGGCTAGTACGAATGTCCATATTTCAAGTCTGTATCAAATAACAGACTTCCTGAGGTCAGATCTTCGAAAATCTCTGGTACGTGTAACATGCATTCCAGTATCCTTGTCGGTGGTTCATTACCACTGTCTCGATCTTAAGATATTCTGCTAGGTATATGTTTGCCATCGAGACCTTCGTCATAACACGGCTCGTTCTTGGTGAACAGCTCCTTCCAGAGCACACGTGGTCAGATGCACTAGTGTCAGACCACTAGTCAGCTCCCATGCTAGATAACTCAACTTGTGCAACAATAGCAACCAATTTAAGTAATCAAAATAACCAAGTTTAGCCATACCTGCTATTTTGGTTTGGGCTTGGCCCTGCAATCCTTCTTGAAGTGACCCTTCTTGCCACAGTTGAAGCAAGCACCATCGCCCTTAGGTCTTTGGCTTGAATTGAGCTGACTTCACCTACAGTAGATGAAGGTCCTTAGCTCGTCTTCAACATGAATCCAATGCAAGAGGCGTTCAAGATCCACCTCTATCTTCTTGCGGTACAAGTCCGCAATGAAATTGCTCCACCTAGGTGGGAGCTTGGCGACAATGCCCCCGACGACAAATGCATCGACGAACATATGCCGTAACTTGAGAAACTCTTTGACTTGAGGCAACATCGTCTTGTCGTCCTCAAATCGCATCTTCCAGACCTTTTCGGTCACGTGAAACTTGTTCCTGTTCTTATCTGCCTTGTAGAGATTCTCTACAGACTCCCAGATGTCCTTAGCATGGACCGTCTTGCTGTATGACTCTGCCAGAGATTCTTCCATAGAGTTTAAGATAAGCAACTTACAAAGGTTGTTATCTCTCCTCCACTTGGATTGCAGAGCAGTGGCCTCAGCGACCCTTCGAGCATTTTCACCTTCTGGACTTAAAGGCTCAGGATCTGTCAACACGTAGTCAACGCTCGCGAGTTGAAGATTAAGGCTGACCTTTCTCTTCCAGATGTTATAATGCTCTCCGTCAAACTTCTCAAGTTTGTTAAAACTTGTCGAGAATCTTTGCACGGTTGTTTTCCATCGAATATAAATCTTGCTTTGAACAATTATAGCGATAACTCAGAACATAGCGTGCAGGCTATGGAGAATGCAATAGTACAGATGTAGGAGGCTTTTAGGCAATTCATGGCTACTCGGACTCCTCCCCGAACAAATCCTCCGATTGCGGCAATCGAACAACTGTATGTCCATGACGAACCGACAACGGATACTCAAGCTCTCAAATCTAATTTACAAGATATACTGGATGAGTTGAAGTCCCTGAAGTTCTTAGTGCGGAATGACGATCGCCAGAAAGCAGGGGTATCCAGACCCTATCTGACTGAGCGGGACAGAATTTCCTTTCCACCACATGTCAAGCCTTTGACTTTGCATTCGTATGATGACATGACTTCTCCTAGTCGGCATATCTACTACTTTACGGCGCAATGCAATAGCATTGCCAAAATGATGGTCTCATGACTACAACTTTGGTCGGCACCCTAACTGGAATCGCCTTCGACTGGTTTCACACTCTGCCACTGGGGTCTATGAACTTGTGAGGTGACCTAGAAACCATCTCCTGTTATAATGATTCAATATTATATATCAATACACCAAGTGCTTGAAAAGTAATATTCGTTCCCAAGATGTATTACCACGGTTGTTCAGCCCCCAACCTAAAATTCTTTTTTTTTCTTTTTTAACATCTAGTAAGTTTTTTTACTGATGCTGCTTACGATCAGTTGTTAAAAGAGAGAGTTCCCTAATTCTCCAAACAATATACATAAGTGACATGTCTATTCATGTTGCTTCTCCAATTCTTTGAAAGGTAAGGGTCATTATACCCATATGTTGGCTTGGAGAAGTCTTAATAGTAATGGAAAAGTAAAATGAAGATTACCAAGGAGTATTCACAAAATTCAATATGATTGTACATTGACTGAAGACTATTAGTCCCGAGACAGAACAAAACATGGAGAAAAAGAGGTCCAGAACAAAGATATCATGCGAAACCTCCCAGGAGATATGCCCTCTGTTCTGATCCTGAAGTTGTAGTCGAGATCAAAAGTTCATGTAAACAAGTTTGCCTTATGGTGTCTCGATTTCAATTGAATGCTACAATTATTTCAGATTACAACTTTTTCTAAGAAATACAAACTCACAGAATCAGAGAACGTTCTTCCTTGCAAACGTGTTACAATTGAGACAAAACGTTTACAATTTAAAGGAGAGAAGTAGAAGAAGACGAAAAGTATTCTTGCTAGGGTGATGAAGATCAGCGTTGCTTAAAGCAAGACTCGCTCCACACGATCTGTTTCTAGGAACCAACAATTTCACAAAAGAACTTTTGGAACGCTCGACGTCACCTCTGCACTGACTCGCACGAACTTCTGGACTCTAGCAGCACAATACTCTCTTTGTCTCTCTTTTTCGAAGTAAGTCCTCAAAGGGACAGAAAAGAGTATTTATAGATTATGGAGGAAACCCTAACCCTAAACCTGATAGCTAACTAATTACGGAAAGATAGGATTGAATTAATTTCAAATCCTATAGAGATCAGATCTAGATATTAGACTCTTATCTTTCCATAACCGTTCAAATTCAACAATCAGTGAGATTATGCGTCAACAGCGCTACCTGTGCATATGCGCACAACATCACAGCCGCAGCTGCTCCTGTGCGCATAAGCCAACAGCGCAGCAGTGCATAGTCGCGTATAGCCTGTGCATAGCCTGCGCATAGCTCGCGCATGCACCCACGCATGTACTTCGTACATGTACCTCGTGCATGAAACGAGCGCACGAGCGCAACAAACGCGCACAAGCGCCGTGCGATGATGCTGACGTACAAAGTGTGCTAATCGAAGTACCACTTTGTGCCCTTGAGCCCAAACCCAAGTTCGTGTCCGAATCGTTGGGCCCATTTGGGGCTTAGTTCCAAAGCAAGTTTTTCCAAGATTATGGCAAAAAGCATAAATATTTTCTTGAGTTAATTTAAACTTCTAGAAAAACATCCCACATGGCACCCACCACATGGGCCACCGCTCCATGTGCATTTCTCAACATCAAGCATGATATTATATTGAGATACTCACTTGAAGTTTTTTTTCCATTATAGGACTATCTTTCTAGCTCATAAGGAGCAACACCTTATTGAGTATAATGAAAAACTCCAACAATTTTCCTTATTTCTCAATATATATGGGTTGAACGTTCCCTACAGTGACTGCTATCATGCTAATTATAGATGTCGCTTCACTTGAATCCTTTCGCATAGGTTAAACAACAGTACAATACAATAATGGACTAAGCCTTAAATTTTGCATCATAGTTGTTATTCTTCTCACTCACACAATGACATCAGTTATTGTGTTTTATGCCTGGTTTCAGTATATGTATTTTGGGTGTCTACAAGCTTACCCTCAAGAGACGGCCTGTATCTCTGTCCACACACTCTAGATGAGTTCTTTTAAAGAGTCCCAACATGAAATCTTGCGCTTCCATGCGGTGTTGCGCCACTATGACATGTGGCATAAAGCCGACGCTCCACCGCATCGTGGTGTCATCCCACTCAACATGAGAACACAAGCCTCTTTGTAGTGTCGTACTACCCAGCATGAAGCCTTGTGCTTCCTTGCGGCGCTACGCCGCTATGATATGGCTCGCGAAGCCGAGGGTTTACATCTTTTACCTCTTTGTGATATCACACCATTTTAACATGAGGTCACCGGCCTCTTTATAGTGATGCCTACTACTTTTCATTCTACAATATTAAGCTACCTGCCTATATGCGGTACTATACCGTTGTGACATAGCCTGAAGTCGATGCTTTGCCCTCTCAAGGTACCTCGTGTGGTGTCACCCCGCTGTAGCATGGAGTACTAAGCTCCTTTGTAGTGTTGTGCTACCCGTGCTTCCTGAATAGCACGTCGGACATTCAAAATGCCTGAGAACACATTAAGACGTCGAAGCCATCCTCCCAGAGGACCTGTTCTACTCAAAGAACAATTAGTAGACAACAGTAATCCTTGGTCCGTAACCAAAAGCTAAATGTCTAATAGATTTCTCTTTGAACTAATAGCATAAAATTTTATGCTAGAATAACAAAGACACAATATCAAAATGCCTTCAATCCCATTTTTATTGCTGTATTCTCGACCAGCTGGCGCTTGAGGTCTTTGGTGAACGGATCCGACAGGTTCTCCTGACTCCAAACATCAATTACTGCAATGACTCCAGCATTGATGTGATCATTCAGTATTTTGTGCTTAAGCTGCATATTCTTCTTCTTACCATTGAAGAGGTCATTTGATGGCACCGCTACAGTGGCCTAATTGTCGCAGTAGATCGGTACAGCCAGAATCTGCACACCAACCAGAGGAAGATCATATATGAGCTTCCGAAGCTATTCTGCTTCATCCGTTGCAGCTGCTAGTACAAATAAGTCAGATTTTATGGATGAATGAGATAACATGGTCTACTTCTTCGACTTCCACGATATAACAGCTCTATCCATGGAGAAGAAGTACCCTCCTGTGGATATTTTACTCTCAACTTTAGAGCACCAGCTTACATCACTGAAGCCTTCCACTACTGTTGGATTATCGTTGTAGTTTAGTGCATACTTTTGAGTCCTTTTAAGATATCACATGACTCTCTTTACAGCTTTCCAATGCTCGACTCCCGGATTGCTCGGGAACCGACTCAGCATCCCCAAGATGAAAGATATATCATGCCTCGTGGCATTCGTACATACATCGAATTCCCGATGACTCTCGAGTATTCCAACTGCCTAACACGTTTCCCTAGATTTGGCTTTAACTTATAGTCACTACTGTACGGTATATCGATCATTAGAAGATCCTGATATCCATAGCGAGTGAGCATCTTCTAAATATAATAAGACTGTGATAGCACCAGCCTAGATTTTGTACGGATGATCTTTATCCAAAGGATAACATCAACATCTCCCATGTCCTTCATACTAAACATGGCGAAGGAACTTCTTTGTCTCTGTGATACATTCTAGATATGTACCCAAGATCAGCATGTCGTCCACATAAAGACAACGACGACCCATTTCCCATCAGCGAACTTAGTTAAATATATTTATGCATCTCGCTGACCTTGTAGTCATTTGATCTTATGACATTATCAAACTTCATGTGCCACAGCTTGGGTGCTTGCTTCAGACCGTACGATAATTTTACCAACTTGCAAACTTTTTCTTCAAGACCACTGACAACAAATCTTTCTGGTTGTTGAGTGTAAATCACTTCGATCATATCTCCTAGGAATGCTGTTTTTACAACTATCTAATGAATTACCAGCTTATGAATTGCACCCACAGCAATCAGTATCCTGATGGTCGCCATCCGCGCTACTAGAGCATATGTGTCAAAGTAATTGATCCCCTGCTTCTGAGAAAATCCCTTGGCTACCATCCTTGCCTTGAACTTGTCAACAGTTCCATCGGCCTTCATCTTTTTCTTGAAGATCCATTTACATCCGGTTGGCTTTGCTTATTCAGATAGATTGACCAACCAAAGTGTTGTCGAAGGCGATAGTGTCATACTCATCATTCACAGCCTCCTCCCAGAAGACGGTATCTCTGGTCTTCATCGCCTCATCATAGGTAAGTGGATTTGCTTCCACATAATAGGTGGCAAAATCATCTTCGAAGTCCTTTTGCCTTCTAGCCCGCTTAGCCAACGGCTCTGCGATTTCTAGTTCATATGTTGTCTTTTCAACAATAACATCTTCTTGGACAACATCTTCAATGGTAGGACCTCCTTCTCTATACTAACTTATTCTCCAGAATTTTCGCGAGAATAATGTCCTTGTGTCTTGCAAACTCGTCTTCAAGGTATTATGCGTCGCGAGATTGATATAATTTGATTCAATATAAAAAAAACCTCCGAACATCACTCTTTTCAAGATATTCCAAGAATATAATCTTAGTAGTCCTAGTTCCCAGCTTCTGAATCTTCATATTCGGAAGCTTCACATTGGCCAGACACTCCACACTCGAATGACATTCAAGTTGGGTTTGACCTTGAACCAGAGTTCATGAGGAGTAACTTTGGAAGTTACGAACAGTCAAATGTTCAGAATGAAAGTAGACATGAGCACAGCTTGTCCCCAGAAGCAATTTTGGAAGGCCAGTGATTAACAGCATAGAGTTCATCATTTTTGTTAATGTCCTATTTGTCCTTTATGCCACTCCATTAGCTTGAAGAAAATACGGAGCAGTCGTCCCATTGACAACTCTATGTTCTCTGCAGAACGATACAAATTCAAGAGATCAATACTCCCCGTCTCGATCACTTCTTAGTTGAGTTGTTGTCCAGTCTGACGTTCGACTTCAGCATTGAAGTCCTTGAATTTTTTGAATGCTTCATTCTTTGATTTGAGCAGATAGATGAACGCATACTTTGAGAACTCGTCGATGAAAGTTATGGAGTATTTCATCCTGACCCTTGTAGAGAATTGCTTGAAGTCATAGTTATCTGACTGCACCAACTCTATAAGATCTGTGCTTCAGTTCACCCGTTTGAACAATTTTCTGGTAATCTTTGTCTGCGCACAGACCTCACATTTCTCCATTATCTTACCCCCACATTTAGAGAGAAGCCCTAGACTAGACATCTTATTTATTCTTTTACAATGAACATGTCCTAATCTATTGTACCACAACTCAAGGGTATAATCAGAAGAAGAGACTGTATTAACTTTTTCAATAGGAGTTACAAGCTGAATCTTGAATATCTCTTCGGTACAAAATACTTTTCTGAAGTATGTTCCTCTATAAGACATCACCATCTACCCAACGTTGATGTCCATCCTCAAGCCTACATTATAGAGCAGACTCATTGAGACTAGGTTCTTTGTGATCATCGGTACGTACTTCACATCCTTTAGCGTTAATTGAGTTTTTCGATGTCAGATTCAACACCACCGTCCCGATCCCAAGTACTTCAGTTTGTGCCTTGTTCATCATCAAAACCTTCTCGGAAGTAGGTACGTATGTGGTAAACAACTCTATTTGAGAAAATATGACAGGATGCACCAGTATCCATCCACTAGTCAGTGTCAATATAAGTTGAGTCAACCTGCACAATCACAACAACCAAGTTAGTCTCATGGCTTGGATCTGCACACCTTCCTGTAGTGGTCCTTCTTGTCACAGTTGAAGCAAGTAACATCGGACTTGGGCTTTGGCTTAAAAGTAGCGAACTTTACCTTCAGATGGTTGAAGTCTTTCTTCTTCTTGTTGTGAGAAGCTATTCTGCTTCCCCTTGAAGTCTCTGACATCCACCATGTTTGCCTTAGAAAACTGTTTGGACAGTGTCTACTTTGGTCTGAGCTCTGGTTTCATCCTCAATATGAATCCAGTGAAGGTCTTCAAGTACGACCTTCAGCTTCTTCCACTTCATGTTAGTTGCGAACTTGTTGCAACCAACAGGAAGTTTGGTAACAATGACTCCCACCATGAATTTGTCATCTTACTTTATGCCTTCCTCCTCAAGTTTTTGTATCAACTTGAGCAACTCCTTGACTTGCGGCAACATAGTTTTCTCATCTTCAAACTTAATTTTGAAGAGTTTTTCGAAGAGATGAATCTTCAACATATTCTCGTCGACTTTGCAGTGCTTTTCCATAGCCTCTCAGATGTCCTTAGAATGGACCTTCTTAATGTATAATTCCACCAACGAATCATCCATGGCATTTAGAATCAGCAACTTGCAGAGGTTATTGTCCTCCTCCATTTTGTCTGCGACGCAGTGGCCTCAATGGTCCTCCGAGATTTATCATTTTCTGTAATACAAGGTTCAACATCTGTCAACATGTAAACAACGTTCACGAGTTGAAGATTAAGACTGATCCTCCTCTTCCAGATATTGTAATGCTCTCCGTCAAACTTTTCAAATTTGTTAAAATTTGTATCGAGAAGGTTTGAACGGTTGTTTTCCATCTTATTTGGATATTGCTTTAAGATTGTTAGTCCCGAGACAGATCAAAAGATGGAAGTACAGAGGTCAAGAAAAGAGCTATTATGCGAAACCTCCCAGGAGATTTGCTCTCCATTCTGATCCTGAAGTTGTAGTTGAGATCAAAAGTTCACGCAAACAAGTTTGCCCTCTGGTGTCTCGATTTCAATTAAATGCTACAATTATTTCATATTACAACTTCTTTTTCGAAATACAAACTGACATAATCAGAGAACATTCTTCTTTGCAAACGTATTGCAATTGAGACAAAATATTTACAATTTAGAGAAGAGAAGTAGAAGAAGACTGAAAGTATTCTTGTTGGGGTGATGAAGATCACCGTTGCTCAAAGCAAGATTCGCCCCCACATGATCCAACAAATTTACAAAAGAACTTCTGGAACGCTCGTTGTCACCTCTGCATTGACTCACAGGAACTCCTGTACTCCAGCAGTACAATACTCTCTTCGTCTTTTTTTTTGAAGTAAGTCCTCAAAGGGGCACGATGAGAGTATCTATAGAGTAGGGAGAAAACCCTAAACCTAATCTTGGCAACCAACTAATTATAGAAAAATAGGATTGAATTAAATTAAAATGCACAAATATCGGATCTGAATATTTGACTCTATCTTTCCATAACCATTCAAATAACGCAATCAGTGGAACTATGTGCAAAAATGCTACCTGCGCATGTGCGCACAGCAGCGCAGCCGCAGCTGCTCCTGTGCGCATAAGCTAGTAGCGCAGCAGCTCATGCGCGCAACAGTGCAGCAACGCATGTGCGCATTTGTGTATACGTGCATAGCCCGTGCATAGACCTCTCTTACCCCGATATGCGCCCGCGCATGCTCCAACGCATGCACCTCGCGCACAAGCTAAGTGCAAAATGCACCATCAAGACGCCACATTGCACCCCCGAGTTCGAGTCCGAGTCACTAAGCCCCTTTGGGGCTTAGCTCCAAAGGAAGTTCTCCCAAGAGTGTGACAAAAAGCATAAATGCTTTCTTGAGGAGTTTAAACTTAATCCTACTAAGAAAACATCCAGAACCCACCACATAGGCCACCACCCCATGTGCATCTCTCAACACCAAGCATGATATTATATTGTTGAGTGTTTACCAATGTGGGACTATCTTTCTAGCTCTCAAGGAGGAACACTTCCATGAGTATAAGGAAAAACTCCAACAAAGACAATCACAAAATAATTAAAAAGAGTAGATGCTTGCGAAATTCCTAGTTGAGCAGTTGTCTTAGATGATTTTTAGTACGACGTCGTTACTGAAAGCCAAGAACTTTAAGAGAATCATCACATACATGAAGTACCAAATACAAGTTCTATGATGTGAAAATCAATACGATTGGTGTATATCATATATTTTTTATTCTCTGTGTGGATGGCTCATTTTACCCAATGTATTCTAATCATACATTTAAGGAGACCTTTACTAAGAAAGTATAACTGTATATGTACTGAGTTATAGAAAAGTATAGCTGTATAAGTAATGAATTATAGGACATTCTTGGTATTGAACTAATATACCATATTATTTATTGGTGTTGTTTGAACACCTTTATCTGACTCTTGAAAGCCGCTTCCTCGAATGTTAAACTTGGACAACACTTTTGCAGCCTGTCATTATCACAGGAAATCATATCATTTAAAGCAAACCGAGAAATAAAATTCGAGCATAAATTCCTAGACACAGATATTTAGAGCCTATCTATAATAATACAATACAAACAAAATTGTTTGATAAACGTAGAAGACATTAAATACAATTATAGACTGTTGATTAAATTTTGAAATAGTTTCCTCGTACTTATAGGTCTTTTCCGCTATGGCTCTCAACCCTGCATGCAATCTGAAGACTATCTTTGATGCCTTGAAGGATTTAAAGTGTTTGCTTATGGACGGCTCCAAGAAAACTAGAAAAAAGAGAGATTTCCTCTATAGCATTTTTGAAGAAAAAGTTTTACATCTTACTGATGTTCTTGCCACCCTGGACTCCACGTTTTCCTCCTCTAAAATACAGCCACATCTTTCTTGGGAAATTTCAGCCCCATTGTTACTATTTGTGTGATTACGCAGGAATATTTTGGAATCCTGTTAATTTAAGAATATTATACGAAATAATGTTTGATTCTTGAGCTTAAACAAAATTAGAATTAGTACATAATGAAAAGAATTAATACCAAGTTGGAGACAGATGATGCAATTTGTGGCTGTGGAGGCAAACTAAGTCTTCTAAAGTTTAGCTTGCTTTCCCTTGGCCCGTGTGCTTCCTTTCCTTTCAATTTCGATTTATTGGAGTTCATATCATTAAGTATGGCACTGTCACTTGACACGGTAATAACTCCGATAAGTTCTCCGTTCTCATATAACGGGCTCTGCGTTACCATTGCCATAAACATCTCCTCCGATCGTTGTTCGAACGGGAATAGGCCTGACCATGTTTTCCCATTTTTCACTCCTTCCATGACCTCTTCAAATAGTGGATGGCTTCCTTCATTTATAAGCAGAGAAGTGACCTTCTGGCCAAGCGCTTCGTACTCCTTCCATCCATACAGATTTTCTGCTGACTGATTCCTGATAAAGAGGATATATATTACTGAAATGAGTCTATATATGAAAGGTTCTAGTTTTTTTTTAATATGAATTGCACTGTCTAAATAGTTCAAGACCTGGAGAAAAGTTTGTGCACAGGGAAAAGGTTTCTGCCTAGTGAAACACTTGTTCTCTTTATTATCTGTACTCCTTTTTGAATAATTCAATTCTAGTAGTCGTAAACTAAGAAGCATTTAGAGATACGGCACCATATGTGACATACACAATTTTTAAAAAGTACAGGACACAAAGACACATATATTGAAGTTGTATCCACAGAGGTTTATATCTTATATAATTCGAACGTTACCTTAAAAGAGTTTTGGGAGAACACAAACAATCAAGATCTTTTATATGTTTCTAATTATGCTATGCAATGTTTAGAATCCATAACCGTGGTATGATTAGGTTTCTTTATTTAGTTTAGGACTAAGCAGGTTTGGGTTGGGTAGCAGGCTACCGAGCTAGTGGGTCAGATTTTATGTTTTTCCTCAAAATATGTATATGGACTTATAACTGACGTATCATATCCAGAATTAGAAAAAGCAAATTAAAAACAATGGATTTCAAAAGAAGTATCTTCATGTATTGGATGCATATCGTGCATCGGATATGTCTGGATACCTTGCACGAATTCGGACAGAGATACTAAGGGCACAATATGGATTCGGAATATGAACATTTTGAAATAGATACGTACATAGTCTCCGATATTTCTGAAATACAGACACATATATGGGTACGAATATATCATTTCTCGTGTTTGTGCAACATGGTTGTATACAAAATCCTCTCCCTTGCACGTATCTGTTGGTATATTTGGTATTAGTATATTAGAATAAGTATATTGGAATATCCTGTTGGTATATTTGGTATGTCAGAATATTCCACAGGATAGTCCACAGATGATTTAATGTAATGAGGAGGATTGTAAGGCTAAATATAGCTATGAGATTATCAATGAAATCATAACAAAATATTCAACATGGTATAAGAGCCACTAAAACCCTAGCCGCCGCCACCTTTCCCAAACCCTAACCAGTCGTCACCGCCATCACCATCCGCACCACCACAGCCACTGCCGCCACCAGCCGCTGCACGCCGCCCCCGCAGCACACCGACCTCGCCGCCACCAGCCGCTGCACGGCCGCACGCTGACCACCTCGCGCGCGAGCCGGCAGCTGCTCCGCGGGCACCTCCGCAGCACGCGCGCGGCTGTTGCCTCTGCTGCTGCTTGCGACGGCCGCTTCTCGGAGACACCCGTCCGACGACACCCACTCACCTGTCAGTCGGCCCACCACCCCCACCACCGTAAAGCCGCAATTTCTGAAGTCTCCCACGGGGTCATTTCGGACGTTGAAGGCCTATATCCGATAAGAGAGGAACATTATCGGATCTTGGAGAGGATGAAGAGGACGAGCGTAAATCGTGGAATGGGTGTGAGGTGATCGGAGAAGAGGAGGATCGATGGAGAAGATCATCATGAAGCTGGTCCCTGCGAAGGTTGCAACGTTGATGAAGCTGATAAAACTGTTGGCTGGTGAGAGCGCAACACGAACATCGACGAAGTTGGAGCTTCCCTCCATCGATCTGAAGCTTGATGGACCAGCTACCTACCTGAGTTGGTCACGGCGGGTGAGGAGAACTCTCGCAGGAAAGAATCTAGAGGGTTTCCTGTCGGGAGAGACGACAGAGCCGAACGAGGCTCGATAGGATACGGCGAGTAGAAGTCCACTCATATGGTGATCTACATCTGACTTCTCAATTCTTTAGTCCAGTCGATCGCCACCACAGTGGATGGCATCGAGATAGTAAAGGACGTGTGGGAGAAATTGAGAAGGACCTACGATGGTGTAGAAAACAACTTATAAGTTTTCCAGATCAAGAGAGAGATTGACGACACCGTACAGGAAGAGAAGACGGTGCAGGAGTATGCCACAGAGTTGGAGCATCTGTGGTTGGATTACGATCAGTACTTAGATCAGACGAGCTGCGGGGACCCGAAGTGTATGGAGAGACATGTATATCTACAGGAGAGGACGATGAAGTTCCTTAAAGGGCTGGCTGTAGTATTTGCTCAGAGGACAGCACTACTTCTAGCCCAACCGAAGATCCCCACCCTTGAGAAGGCTATCTCGGCTATGATCTAGGAGGAGACTCGCATCAAGCTGCAGACAGCGACAGGTGGTCCTCCTGAAGTAAAGTCAGCACCGACGGCTACTAGTTCGAACGATACAGGACCTAAGGGAGAGCCGACAGCACAACCGGCAGTGCTACAACTGCGGAGAGATGGACATCATCGGTATGCTTGTACCAAACCACCTAAGGAGGGAGATCCAGGTGGTGGACGTGAACAGTTCGGTGGACGTGAACATTTTGGAGGACGTGGTCGTGGTCGTAGAGGTCGACAGGGTGGTCGAGGAGGTTATCGAATGAACCTGCTGGTAGCAGAAGGGGATGAGGGAGCTGGTGGTACCTTTATTAAGGAGGATCAGGCACTGATGGACATACTGGAGGCATTCAGGAAGAAGCAGAGAGCGTCAAACGATAGAGACAGGAGTAGTAGAACCGAGGAGGCGTCCACCTCATTCTTCGCTGGAGGTAATGCCGCCATGTATGCCCATCCATCAGAAGGTACTGATGACTCACTCGCCCTTGCATCTATATCTTTCCTTAAATTGTCAGACTGGATTATTGACTCGGGGATATTTCGGCATGTGACGGAGAATGCTAGTGAGTTCTCCTCCTACACTAACCTAGCATCGGCAGACAACATTCAAACAACTTATGGTACTTTCCAGCCAGTGGTCGGTAAGGGTACTGTAAATTGTACAGGTTCAGTAAAATTATCTAATATTTTGCATGCTCCATCTTTTTCAGTCAGTTTTTTGTCTATTAGTTCTATAATCCTCCGACTAAAATGCATTATCTCTTTTGATATTCCTAAGGTGATCTTCCAGGAGAAAGACATAGGACAAAGACTTGGGACTGGCACTTGGCATTAGAGACTATAGTACCTGGATCGAGAAGGGCTGGATTCAGCATTGATGTCTACAGCAGAGAAGGCAGGAATGGGAGGACTGAAGATGAGTGCCGATGATACATTAATACTCTACCATAAGAGGTTGGGACACTCCTCTTTTGCTACTTTAAGTAAATTGTATCCAACTATTTATGAGAAAACAAATAAGGAGAAACTAGTATGTGATGCATGTGATTTAGGCAAACTTACTAGGAGCTCATATGCTAGTTCGGGTCATAGGAGCTCGTCTGTTTCTGATGTAATATATTATGATGTTTGCGGGCCATGAGCCATTACTACTATAAATGGTTACAAGTATTTTGTTTCCTTCATTGATTGCTCTTCTCGTGTCACTTGGCTATATTTGATGAAGAATGAGTGATGTATCTACCTATGTTCGGGACTTCTATAAACATGTCCAGACTCAGTACAGGGCAGTGGTGAAGGTACTGAGGTCTGACAATGGAACAAAGTATACCAACAGAGCACTTGCGGAATACTTGTCAACCCAAGAGATACAACATCAGACCACCTGTGCATACACACCAGCACAAAATGGAGTAGCATAAAGGAAGAACAGACACCTTCTGGAGGTGGCAAGAAGCATGATGATCGATATGAATGTCCCACAAAGTCTATGGAGGCATGTATTATTGACAGCAACTCAACTAATCAATAGGATGCCCTCGAAGGTACTGGGATGGAAGTCTTCATGTGAAATATTGTAAGCAAATAATAGTGGGATACTCCTACTGAAGGTGTTTGGTTGTGTGTGTTTTGTGAAGGACAACAGACCGTCAGTTGGAAACTTGATCCTAGAGCAGTCAAATGCATTTTCGTAGGCTACTCGGCGACTCAGAAGGGGTATATGTGCTTGCCAGTAGAGAAGAAGTTTGTGAGCATGGATGTTCACTTCAGGGAGCATGAGCCATACTGCCGTCAAGAGGAAACCTCAAAGAACTCACCTGATACTGCGAGTATGAGACGAGAGGGAGAGATTAGTGAAAGCATGGTGACCGATTTAGAAGTATGGCATGGAGGCGCGGTTGAGGAGTAGCAGGAAGGTGAAGAGGAACCAGGGGAGGAGATGAGAGGTGTTAGGCCCACGGCTCAGGGGGATATACTTACTTACAGCAGGAGAGGGAAGCAAACTTCAGGACCAGTACCTACAGTGCCAGTGCCAAGTCCCTTGCCTGCGTCTGTCTCGACTCCTGAGACACCTACACCACCACCAAAGTCCCCTTCAGGTGATATCATTCTTCCTACTCCTCCCACACGTACACCTCCCATACCATTATCAGTACGGAGGACCACTGGCAGCAATGCGAGAAATCCTCCTGTTAGATATGGTTAGGACCTTGCTCATTTTGTTTCATATGATCATATATCCTTTTTTCATGGAACATTTATTGCGTCTTTGGATAGTATTACTGTACTTAACAATTAGCAGGTTGCCAAGAACGATCCAAAGTAAAAAACGGTGATGCACGAGGAGTTGGGAGCTCTTGAGAAGAATCACACTTAGGAGCTGGTAAAACTACCAGAAGGGAAGAGAGCAGTCGGATGCAATTGGTTCTTTACTGTGAAGCAAAACCTAGATGGACAGATTGAGCGCTACAAAGCTTGACTGGTGGCAAAAAGGTACAGTCAGACGTACGATATTGACTATGACGAGACCTTTGCACCAGTGACGAAGATGAGCACTGTCAGGACCCTGGTTTCTCTGGCAGCAAATGGTGGATGGAAGCTACACCAACTGGATGTGAAGAATGCATTTCTTCATGGAGATCTAGTGGACGAGGTGTACATGGAGATACCACCAGGATTCGGCACCAATCAGACAGTGGACAAGGTCTGCAGGTTGAAGAAGTCCCTTTATGGACTGAAGTAGTCTCCTCGAGTGTGGCTTGACAGATTCAGGAGGGCGGTGATAGGAATGGGATATTGGCAGATCAATGCTGATCATACTGTGGTCTTCCGTCGGAGTGGAGGCCATATCACCATGCTTGCGGTGTATGTAAACGATATGATTATCACAGGAGATGATGAGCGTGAGATCGCACAACTCAAGGGAAAGCTTGGCAAGGAATTCGAGGTAAAGGATATTGGCCTTCTTCGGTACTTCCTTTGGATTGAGATTGCTCGAGAAGCAGAGGGGATTGTTCTTTCCCTACACTGGACCTTCTTACAGAGACAGAGATGTCGGGATAAAAACCTACAACGATGTCGATAGATCAGAGGTTCAAGCTGGCTGCTGAGGCTGAGAAACCAGTTGTCCAGGATAGAACCAGAGACTGGTGGGCAAGTTGATCTATTTGAGCCACACCCGTCCTGATATCTGCTTTGCAGTAAGTATGGTGAGCCGCTACATGTATGACCCACGGAAGGGTCATATGGACGTAGTGTACCAGATTCTGAGATACTTGAAGGGTACCCCTGGAAAGAGACTGATATTTAGGAAGAATAATCATGTGAGCATCGAGGGCTACTGTAATTCTGACTGGGCTAGCTATGCTGATGACGGAAGATCTATCTCGGGATACTGTATATTTGTAGGAGACAACTTGGTCTCTTGAAGGAGTAAGAAGTAGTCAGTGGTGGCCAGATCGACAGTTGAAGCGGAGTACAGAGCTACGGCCTTTGGAGTTGTAGAGCTGCCATAGTTGAAGAATATGCTGGTGGAACTGAAGCTGGATCAAGGAGCCAAGATGAAACTGTAGTATGACAACCAATTAGCTATTAGTATCGTCAACAATCCAGTACAGCATGACAGAACCAAACACATTGAGATCGATAGGTTCTTCATCAAGGAGAAGTTGGATAGTGGACTACTGGAGCTAGGCCACGTTCCAACTAAGGATCAGGTAGCAGACTGACTGACCAAGGGACTTAGTTCTGTGAGCATGATTAGAGGATGTGACAAGATAGGCTTAGTGAATATCTTTCACCCATCTTGAGGGAGAGTGTTGGTTTATTTGGTATTAGTATATTAGAATAAGTATATTGGAATATCATGTTGGTATATTTGTATGTCAGAATATACTACAGGATATTCCACAGAAAATTTAATGTAATGAGAATGGATTATAAGGCTATATATAACCATGAGATTATCAATAAAATTATTACAAAATATTCAACAGTATCCATGCTTCCTAGGTCATACAGTACAACTTTACTTAGTCATTCCTAAGCTAGTGTCTCATGTTAGTCATGAGGATCTTGTACTTCTTAGAGTTAGTTTCTCTCATAGTTTAAAGTATCGGCCGATACCGATCCGATAAGATTTTTCCAACTTATAAATTTTTTCCTTGACCGGTATATCTCCAATATACCAGTGTATACCGACGGCATACCTGTCACTCCGGTTTTTCGTTATACGTATTTTCAGTATACGTGTACGAAATTCTGACATTTGTCAGGTGACTCGTGTTTTGACTTAGTCTTTCTTAGCCTTGCCTTGGTTTAATCTTAACTTGGTTTGGTTTGGTTTGGTTCAACTTGGCATAGCTTGGTTTGGGTTAGTTTTAGATGAGAAGGGTTTTGTCTAAAAACTAACTTCTCTCTCTCTCTCTCCTCTATTAACTTCATTTACTTTTCATCTTCTTCTACATTTACTCCTCCACCAACCCTAGACAAGTACATCTTTGCCAAATCTTGAACAAATATTGTTTTTGTCATTTTTGTTTGTTCTATTCTCTTCCTTACATGATTCTAAGCCCCTTTATAACTTGGAGTTTTTGGTTTTGATGTTTACATTTTTGTAGATCTAAGTTTATAGTTTTCTCGGTTTTTCTTAGTTTTAATTTCTTAAACTTTGTTATTTCCGAAATCTAAGGGTTCCATGTTGTGGAAAATTTTATTCTACCCAATTTTGGCTTTTGAACAACTTGATTTTGATTTATTTTGAGTTAGTTTTAGCATTTTTTGTGTTCATGGGTTCCCACACATCTTCGGTGCTACTGGAACGATGAACAGTGCTGTGTGCGCGATTCGTTGGCCCGCGACCATGCTCTCGCACTCCACGTGCCGTGCATCCGCACGCTGCACGATTTGTTTGCCACGCGCCTGCGCGATTTGAGTGTCTTGCGCTCTGCGCGCCGTGCATCCGTGCGCTACGCGATTTGATTGCCGCGTGCCGTGCATCCGTGCGCTACGCTATTCGTGGCCGCGCCCCCACGTGATTCTTTCGTCGTCCGCCGTGCTCTCGCGCTCCGCACGCCGTGCATCCGTGCGCTGTGCGTTTTGCAGCCGCACGCCTGCGCGATTCGTTTGTCGCATGCCTGCGCGCCGCGCTCTCGCGCCCCGTGCGCCGTGGGCAGTTTTGTCCGCGTGCGCGCGCGAATGGCTGTTTTTGCTTGTTTAAGCTGTTTTGTAGCTAGAATCTTGAAAAACTCGAAACATGAAAGTTGTAGGTCTTTGTCTTGTCTTCAAGAATCTTCTTATTTCACCTTAATTGAAGTTCATATGCGACTGATAATTTCAATCATAGTTTTGATCTTTTGGCATGTTTTCCATACTTGGCCGTTTTGATATTTTTTTCGACTGTAATAATTCTTAACATGATTAGATAATCTCATATAGTTAGAGAATGATTGTACACCCTATATACACTTGACACTAGCACATGTTCAATTATTATTCTATATCATGTACTTACTTTTATTTATTCCTTTTCATATGCTATGATGTCTTTCCTTTCGATTCTTTCTTATATGCTATGCTATGTATTGCCATGCCTTACCAGATTTATTGTACTTTGCAGTCTATGCCATGTCTAGAATTTCTTTGTTGTGGTCCGTCGTGGCGCACTCTTATTACATGTCTTCTTTGTTTATTAGATAGTGACCCGTCGTGGCGCACTCTTATACATGTCTTTCCTTGCTTATATGATAGTGGTCCGTCGAGGCGCACTCCTAACCAGTACTCTTGACATGACAAGTAAACCCGACATAACATGTGAAATCTTGATTGCTATTGCGACAGCCAATCCAGACTTGTTTAAGTGTAACTCTTGTCTGGACACCGTGGTTGATTTTTTCTGATTGTGATTGTACAAGCTATATGTCTCGTCTTGCATCATGTCTAGGACATGGATTCCTGGTTACCACGGTCAGGGATTTATAATAAATCTGACTAGGTTAAACGACTAGATTGATCAAGTAGTTCATATAGAGAGATTTTTCAGTTACAGGCAATCCCGTTATCCCGGCTACACCAGTAGACTTGTAGCCTGCCGTCGAGTAGGGCGCATTTCCAGCACACTGTCATGTGTTGCACTCTAACTCACCTAATAATTCTTGATAACTCTTATAACCACGCCTGGATAACCTGGATATTCTGTAGGACTTGTGACTGCGGGAAATATCTCAACTGCATCTTGTTAGTAATTAGGATTGTGATAACCCTAGTTAGCTAATGTATAAAGCCGTACTCATTGCTTGGCCGTGATTGTTGTATGGAGTCCAGTCTAATCTAGTTTTGTCTAGGCAGTGTCCGGATTTGTTTATTTCAGTACATTATTGTTTATGCTTTACTTTTGCCAGTAAATGATTAGAGACTAAGTTCTGTTCAGGAAAAAGGTTACAACCCCGGTCCTTGTTCAGTTTGCGGGTTGTAACTTGGGTTCCGGAATAGTTCCTAAGTTATCTTATCATTTGTCGTTCTATATAGTTCTTACATGTTCACATGTACCAGTTATCTAACATGCTCATATGTCTCAGTTATCTCACATGCTCACATGTACCATTTCTCTTACATTATTTAGTTTATTTCACATGTTCACATGCTTCCGTTTAATTCATATGTCTACAATTTACTTTAGATCACATATTATTTACTTTATGCTCCATGTTGTTTGCTTATTGTCTTTTCTATTTCTCGGGATAAGTGCATTGATAGTGCACGAGTCTCGGTCCATATTTACTTATTTTTGTCTCTATCCGTTGCTATGTTAGCTATTGTTGGTTTTAGTTCATAGTTTGGCTTCCTTTGTGGTACTTGCTATTGGGGGTCTAACCTTACTGGTTTTGTTTGGCCAGATCTGATAAAGGAGCCCGGAGGACCTTCTGTACCATCTACTCGACGGTGACTACCCGGAGCACCAGAGTACCTTAGTGGGTTTTCCTATATCATTCTTCCACTAGTTATGTACATTATTCTTTTGTGGCGTTTAGTCTCCGAGCACGTATTTAGCTCGTGTTTTGGATCTCGACATTTAGCTTACGGGCCTAAACATGATTTGCGTATTCTAGACTATAGCTAGAGCTTATCATGTATGACTATTACTCTTGCTAGTTTTTTACTTTGTATTACTAGTTTCATGATCATCCATGTATATATAGTTTGTGACGCTTTACTATTTTATGTCTGATGATCATACTTCTTGTATATTGTTTAATACCTGTGATTAAGATACCTAGAATTCTTGACCTAGGATTGACTGTTGGATTGTAGTAGTAACACCCATGTCTATACAGCTTATACGTTATTTTGGGGTAATGGAGTACTTTGGAATACGTAGCTGGCATGTTCCGTTAATACTTGTCAGTATTCTGGTTCTGGGCGTGACACCTTTGTAGTGTTGTCTACAACTCTTTAATTTCATCATACAACATTAGGTTACCTGCCTATTTGCGGTGCTACGCCGCTGTGACTTGGCTAGCAAAGTCGAGGCATTACCCCTACCTGGGAACCTCATGATGGAGTCACTGTAGCATAGAGTTTTACTCCTTGTAGTGCTGCTCTAAACCGTGCTTCCTATAACAGCCAGGCATTCACTCTGCTGAT
>JANAVB010042617.1:7803624-7813624 GCA_029216955.1 Iris pallida
CTAACAGTCCTTAGAGGAGTATTAAGAGTTAGGAGGCCTGTCTAACAGTTAGAATTAGGCCTGTCAATGGTAGACCGAAAATTCGTATCCGATCCGTATTCGAACCGAAAATATCCGAAATTTGGGATACGGAATATACGGATTCAGATATCATATCGGATATTTATCGGATATCGGATACGGATACGGTAAGTGTCATATCCGGACCAATAATATCCGAACCAATAATATTTAAATTATTTAATAAATTTAAAATATATTGGGCCATCAGGAATTTAGAATTCAGTCGAAAATCTATTATTTCTGTTGTTTCTTGACAAAATATGTCGTTTCAATGTAGAAATCTGTTGTTTCTTACAAAATCTGTCATTTCAATGTGAAAATATGTCGTTTCTTGACAAAATCTGTTGGTTCTGATTTTTTTTTCTTCTCTTTTTTAATTTTTTTTTAGTAATCTAATTGGTTCGGATATTATCCGATATCCGTTAAAATTATCGGTAACGGATACGTAGCCAAAACTTCTATCCGATAGGATATCGGATAGTTATCGGATATATCTGATAGTTAATGGTTCGGATATGGTAATGCCAATATCCGACCAATAAGCTACCATTGACAGGCCTAGTTAGAATCTAGGTAGACTATTTTAGTCCCATATTTGTTGGTGTTGGAGAAAGGTTTCCTGTTAAATATACTAATAGCTTGTTATATTCCAAGTTCAGTTTTCCCAGTCTATTATCAACTCCTGTGCGAGAGATAAGGAATCCTAAATTATACTACCCCAAATTCGGATGGGAAAGAAAATTAACAAGAAAAAGAAAACTAACACGATTAAAGTTCGAAGCACATCTAAGCCCAATAATATCTCCTGTGCCCAAGTTCAAACCTGCGGATCCAAACATAATAAGGTTTGTTTGTTTTCTTATTTGTCGTTACTGGTGGCTTGAGCTCAAAGGGTACTGTTCCATTCCCTTCACCGATGTTTTCTTATTTGTCTTGTTTTGAGACCATCACAACCCTTATCTTCCTGTTCCATTCACCCGAAAAAGACTTAAAATCTCATATTTGATTTTGTAGATCTTTTGCCTAAAAGTTCGCTACATATACTTGGAAAAAAGTTCATGATTTTTTTTTTTAACACGAATACGAATATGATGATGTGAAATAAATAAATAATCAATATTCAACATACAGGAAGAAGAAAAATCGATCAGTATGGTAAGAGAGGAGAACCAGTAGATGATCTCGGTGGTGTCCGGCCGACAGACGTGGATAGCATGCCCTATATGCTGGAGGATGCTCCGGTAAGGGTTGTGCGCGAAGTAGCCCGGTATTACCACCACATCGAACTGATCTCTCCTTCCTTTGCCTCTCCCATTAGCACTCTTATCTCCTCCTCCTCCTGTTTCTATGGTCCGACTTCCTTCCTTTGCCACCAGACCCAACTGCTCCCTCAGCTTGGCCTGGCTCGCCTCTAGTTCGTTGAACCTCCTCACCAACCCCTCATCCACCTCTCCCATCTTCAAGACTTACTTGATCTCAAGCTCTTCTTTAAGTTCCTCTCTCTCTCTCTCTCTATATATATATATAGCTGTATGTAGTTAGCTGTAGAGAAAGGGAAGGAATACATTTATTTACATGGGTTGGGGCCAATATATATTGTATTCGTGTTACAGTTGATGACCAGCTCGGCACGGCTCTCTTCTTATTTATCATTTTCATAAGTATGGGTCAGTGAAAGGAAGATAATGTAAAAAAAAGAGGTCTGGGGACACCTGGTTGTTACTTGCTGTGTTTCGTTATTTGGTACTTGTGTTTGTTTGTAGGTTCTCCACACCTGTCTTCAAATTGCAGTTTCTATGACTAGTAGTTATTTACTTTTTTTTGTATCTAGGTGATCATTATCATCTTACTCACAATGGGTCTCATATTAAGTCCCGTCTTGTCTAAATTTAATAAATTTTTTTGTAGATATCCAATGAATTATTTGCCATTAGCTAGTTACAAGCAAATAACTTATTTCTGCTACAGCTTTTAGGTTTCGAGCTCATACTTGAATTATTCTTATATTATATATCTACCTTAATATATTTTCAGATGGCATATACACGCCTAAAAAGGCTATTATATATTATTATGTCCGAAATACTTTTCTCGGTTAATCTCGGTCGACCCTTATCATCTTGTTCATGTTTTGTTATGTTAGACGTTTGGTTAGGCACAATTTTATTTTCTGGAAGTGACCCAGTTCATATAGAATGGCTAAAAATGATACATGTAACATCGTTTTCATAGCTCCATTGTTTGCCAAATAACGACCACATTCCAAAATCAAGTGAAAGAACATCATTATTTGCAATCTATGCTTACCAGTTACCACCTTGATTAACCATGAAAACATAAAATCTTGACAAAACCTCATATACAAAGCTTGTAAAAATGTGTACAAATAGGCAGTGCCAAATTGAACATGAGCCAAATCACCAGTTACATATGTTCTTGTGATCAGAAGCGCTAATACCATGCTCTAGTACCAAATGTTGAGAACCCGTGCATGACCCGAATCATATTTGGCCACAGACAAGACGCGGAAGCGGTGCCAACCCACATGAAGATAACGAACCAATCTACCACGAACACCAAGACAGATCAAACAACGTATTTTTGATGACTACGTCACCTGAACAAATCCCAAACTATATAACTTCCGATAAAAGACACAAAATTGATAAAAGAACTATGTTGAACGCTTTGCCCAAAAGTTCAACTCCCTCACCAAAGTCAAGTAGAAAGAAGAAGATTACAACTTGAAATCACACACCCTACCCATAGCAATCTCCCTATACGAAGAAGACTACTCTCCCCCCTCCCCCCCATCTTCTCTTTCTGCTGTCTTGGATGGCGAGCCCTAAGAAAAAAATATGGATTTTCTTTTAGACTTCATGTGGACAAACACCCTGAATCTCCCACCACGTGTCGTTCCTATTGCCTTCACCCTCAAACATATATATATAGTTGAGAAACCATATTTTAGGTCATAGGAATTTCTAAAATAGGAAACCCTGTTACTAAAATAAGAGACTATATTAGGTAATAGGAGATCCTAAAATAATCCAGCATTAATTACGGACGTCTAAATCTTCAAATCAAATATTTAATGTACATTTTTAAATCACATCAAATCAAATATTTGGCCAAATTTGGGCCCCACAAATATGCTATTACCAAATCTAGACAAGGCCCAACATAGTCCCCCTCAGCCTGATGAGAGGTATTGACTCTATGGCTCCTCAACGACACTCCATACCTATCGTCCCGTGATAGAGTTCATGCCCCCCCCCCCCCCCCCCCCCATGTCATTGATCTCCGACTCTTCATCTCCAGCTCCTCAACCATCACATTAATGCTAGCTGCCATGCATAGCATCTTGTACCGCTGGGATCCTTCTGACATCAATAACACGGCCAAGACCAAATTTCCTAATGGTCATCCTCACCATAAGACTTGGTTGACTGTCCCCGACTTTTGTCTTCCACCGAAAAGTGCTACCGTTTCAATAAGCTTCTTCACCCTTGGCTGGCCCAACCAAGAGGATGGTGCAGTTCTCCCAAGATTCAATCTCATGAACCTGCCCACCTTCGTGTCAGACAATCAAGCTCCCCCGTACACATGCATCATGTTAGCCCAATGGTTATATCATATTTTTGAATATGGCCTAATCAATTAAGTTTAACATAATGACATCACTAATATTCATATAATCACTATCATGTTGCTACTTAAACTTAGCATTGTCCTACTATTCACTAAATATTATCTTATTTACTATTGTATACTGCTTTGTCGTCTAACATGCTTCTTGATTATTTTTCGCGGCAAGATCTACCACCAAATTAATGTCAACCCAAGCTTATAAACCCATAAATTGCATATCTTGATCATGAATGAGTAGTAATAATAGATCATAACCGTGTATGAAGTTTTGGGAGAATAGTTGAATCAAGAACAAGTGCATTGATAGAAATTGTGGCTAATTTTGAGTAGCAAGTTTTTGATACAATAAATCTGATACGTATGTATGTATGTATGTATGTATGTATGTATGTATGTATGTGTATATATATATATGTATTTTTTTATGTATGTATGTATGTAATTATGTATGTATGTATGTATGTATGTATGTATGTATGTATGTATGTATGTATGTATGTATGTGTGTGTGTATATATATATATATATATATATATATATATATATATATATATATATATATATATATATATATAAGAAATATATATATATATATATATATATATATATATATATATATATATATATATATATATATATATATGTATATATATATATATATATATATATATATATATATATATATGTATATATATTTTTTTTTTCTTATATATATATATATATATATATATATATATATATATATATATATATATATATATATATAAACTTTCAAAATAAATTTTCTTTATATATTAAATAAATATGCTTTAAACCCACTGGAATTTTACATTCTTCTTAATAAGTTCATATATGAGGTTTATAGAAAATAGTTAATAAATATTTTTCTAAATAAATATATGTTCTAAAGAATTACTTTTCTAAATGATTTATTCCCTCTTAGAACAAATGGTATTCAATCATGACTAATCATAGATTTTCTTGTTAATTCGGACTTCTTCATATTGACTCTTACAATTTGGACTATTCGGAACGTCATCAAATCATTGACCGATACGCCTAGATTTTGTCACGCACACACACAACAAAATTAATTTTCGTCGAATCTCACACGTCCGCGAAGTCGATACGCACCTTTCCATGCTTTCGTTTTGTGACCACGTCGCCTGGTTTGTCAGGGCGAACACCGTATCGGAATTTTTTATATTGAAATCTTCAGTTTAAAAACTTAGTTTTTTCAATATTCGAAAATCGTTTTGTCGATGCACAGGGAATCAAATCAACAACTACAAAAAGAATTTTGCAGCCCTATAGTTGGGCCAAAACTGTGTTAAATTGATATTTAAAAACTTTAATGGACTGATCAAATTCTGCCTTGTAAAACTAGGTCTGTGTCGGGTTAGTACCTTGTTTCGACTTTTCAAAATTATAGTTTTTCCCTGATTTTTCAGGAATTTCCATGAGTGATACCGGTTAATATGGGCAATCTAATTAAAGGGGGTTATCGAGGATCAACTTGTAGTGTCCCGCTCCTCGCGGTCCACTATGTAATATCTACGGCTTGCTGACTCAGTCTTTGGGAAAACCTTTGCCGGTATCGATTGATCACGGATGAAATGCAATGAATCTTTCCAATTGATGGATTGACTTCTATTGAAATGAATCCAAGAGTTTTGTTGGATGTTTGCTTTCGCTGCTTGGTTTTGTTAAATGCATTTTCGTGTTAGTTTTCGATGATTGGTTTTCATTGTTTGCTTTCATCGTATTCCGCATTCATTTCGAATCTTGAGAGAAAGAGACGAAGTATGCTAATCAACTGTTGGTGCCAATGTAGGACGCGTGAACTGTTCGTGAACGGCACGTAAATTCCCTCCTTCTCTCTACTAAGATTCTTCTCGGTGAGTTGCTTTAACCGGGTTTGCATTTATTTGTACGCCCTAATAAAAATGATCTCTAGTCCACTCTGTTACCTTGTCCCTGTAATCAACGATACCTCAGTAACAAAAGATAAGAGAAGATAAATGAATGAATCACATGTAAATTGGAACTGTCGCTTGTTTGCTTCAATATGAACTATATGCTCTAATGAATTGCCCAAAAGAGATAGCTCGGTATGGAACTCACGGCTTGACCGTGCAAGAAGAAGAGAATGGAAATGTTTACAAGTTGCTAGGCTCGTGCATAGTAGAATTATCTGATAGCTACATTCGCATTGGTCGAGACAACTTGTGCACAAGGTGGTAATCTTTCGATCGATTCTGGGGGCACCTGGAGTCGATCGGCCTAGGAGAGAACAGGACACCTGGGGCTAGAAGTCCCCGCAGTAAGAGGGGGTGTCAGTCTATTAGTAGTTGGGCAAGAAGTTCCGATTACTAGTAATGGGAATACCCATGGACCACAATAGTTAGGTTTATGCATATAGACAGAGATTTATTGCTAGCCTAACAGGTAGGGACGGAAATGAGTATGCTTTACATATATGCAAATTGTGCTAACCTGTTTTGTACAGGGATGACTGTCGGCGAGGGTAAGTTGGTTATGAATATTTCTGCTGTCATATTTTTTATGAATTGTTAAAAAGAACCTAGACAAGTAGAAAGATCACTAGTAAATATGTAGCTTCACATATTGAATTAGTGCAGATATTTGTGAGTTTCGGCGAAGAGCCGCTCGCCAGTACATGATGTGTGCTGACCCACGTTATGGGCATCTTTTTCAGAAAGCAAAGGAGACAGGAGGATTTCAAAGAGGCACTAAAGCTCGTCTAGCCCAGTAGAGCTGTGGATTGCCTCGAAGCTTCATTTTCTTTCCAGTCAAGTTTTAATCTTTTTTTTTTCCTTTGAAGGTGTCTTTTCAATTCCAGCTTGTAATAAAGGGATATCATGTATGGGCATTGTGGCTATTTTCAAAAAGAGAGTTTCAAAGAGAATCATGTAGCCAATATAAGGCAAATCTGAGTTGTAAAGTTTTGTACTTGTATTCCTATCAGTTTATTAATAAAAAGAAGTATTTCTATTTCAAATCTTTGTATCCAATATTTGGTTTTCTGCAATGAATGGGTACGTGTGTGTGTTTTGCTTAACTAATGGATGAGTGCGTGTGTTTTTGCTTAAATAGTTATTTTGTGCAGGTACATGGCCTTGTGCAAGCACAACTTAGGCTTGTATGATATCACGCCTTAGCGAGAACGATCGATCCCGCAGGGATCCAGGCAAGACGGATGACCCTAGCGGGATCGGGGCGTGACAAAGTGGTATCAGAGCACGGTTTTACGTCCTTGGCTTCTTGCAAGTATCGTTTTCGAAAAAGTATATAAAGTACTTTGATGGCTTTCAAAAGAGTCCCGATTTTGAGTTATGAAAACCAATGCCCCATACAACAAGTCCATAATAATTTATGAGACTAACAGAAGTTATACTCTTTTGTAGAGAAATGGCCCCTACTCGACCAGCTTCCTCGACAGATCCGATAGAACGGATCATGACATTGTTGGAACTACAAAGGCAAGACAATGAGGAACGTGGCCAAATGCAACAGGCTCAACTTGTAACGGCGCTAGCAAAAAATTGAGATACCACCGCAGCGACCAAACAAACGGGAATGCCCGAGATTGAGCCCGTGGAGGGTGACGAACCCCAACCAGTGCAAAGGCACACTTCCTTTAGGCCAAAGGACTTCTTATACGTAAAACCTCCAGAATTTGAAGGCAGGACATCACCCGATAAGGTGATGGACTGGATTGATAAAATGTAGAGTCTGTTCGTGTTCGTAGGAGTTTAGAGTAGCAAGAAGGTAGTTTGTGCCGTTCTGCTTCTACGGTTGCGGGCAAAGGATTGGTAGAAGGTGAAGAAGCCGACACTGCTTGCCATAGCTAGAACTGGGAAGATTTCATGGGCCTCGTTCAAGAAGGCATTTCTGGATCAATATCTGCCTCCAGCCATGAGCAAGAAGAAGGAGAATGACTTTATCTCACTGAAACAAGAAGATATGTCTGTGGAGGACTACGAGTCTGAATTTGCTAAGCTGGAAAATTTTGCTGCTGTTTTGCTACCCACCGAGCAGACTCGCATTGATCGATTCGTTGGAGGTCTGAATGACGACATTCAGCTAAGTGTGTTGAATCGAGAATGTGGGTCGTATTCTCAGGCCTTTGAGGCGGCGCTACAGGTGGAACAGTTTTGCCTGAAGAAGGCGTCAACTAAGATGCAGCACGGTCGAAATCAGCCCGCTAAGAGATATCACGACGGGGAGAAAAAGACTGACGGAGAAAGGAAGACTGGCGGGGAACAAAATAATAAGCCCGTATGCACTTTCTACGGTAGGCATGGATACACAAAGGAAGTTTGTCGTTCTGCCAACGGAGAGTGTTTCAACTGTGGTCAAAAGGGCCACCGTGCTATGAATTTCCAGAATAAGAGAGTTCGGCCGCTGAACAACAACGACACGAAAGAGCATGGGCCGCTGCTAGGCCCACTACCGCTTCGAGACCATCCGTATAATCAACAGCTGTGGAATGCCAATACGACGACAGTACGTGTCTACAATCTCTCCACCTTACTTGATCCTGAGTATGGAGGTGAGTTTGTTTCTTAAGTTTTGAGGACAAAACTTTTTCTCAGTGGGTTATTATGTAGTGTCCCGCTCCTCGCGGTCCACTATGTAATACCTACGGCTTGCTGACTCAGTCTTTGGGGAAACCTTTGCCGGTATCGATTGATCACGGATGAAATGCAATGAACCTTTCCAATTGATGGATTGGCTTCTATTGAAATGAATCCAAGAGTTTTGTTGGATGTTTGCTTTCGCTGCTTGGTTTTGTTGAATGCATTTTCGTGTTGGTTTTCGATGATTGGTTTTTATTGTTCGCTTTTATCGCATTCCGCATTCATTCCGAATCTTGAGAGAAAGAGACGAAGTATGCTAATCAACTGTTGGTGCCAATGTAGGATGCGTGAACTGTTCATGAACGGCACGTGAAGTAACTAAGATTCTTCTCGCTGAGTTGCTTTAACCGGGCTTGTATTTATTTGTACGCCCTAATAAAATTGATCTCTAGTCCACTCTGTTGCCTTGTCCATGTGATCAACGATACCTCAGTAACAAAAGATAAGAGAAGATAAATGAATGAATCACATGTAAATTGGAACTATCGCTTGCTTGCTTCAATATAAACTATATGCTCTTATGAATTGCCCAAAAAAGATAGCTCGGTATGGAACACACGGCTTGACCATGTAAGAAGAAGTGAATGGAAATGTTTACAAGTTGCTAGGCTCGTGCATAGTAGAATTATCTGATAGCTGCATTCGCAATGGTCTAGACAACTTGTGCACAAGGTGGTAATCTCTCAATCGATTCTGGAGGCACCTGGAGTCGATCGGCCTAGGAGAGAACATGACACCTGGGGCTAGAAGTCCCCGCAGTAAGAGGGGGTGTCAGTCTATTAGTAGTTGGGCAAGAAGTTCTGATTGCTAGTAATGGGAATACCCATGGACCACAATAGTTAGGTTTATGCATATAGACAGAGATTTATTGCTAGCCTAACAGGTAGGGACGGAAATGAGTATGCTTTAGATATATGCAAATTATGCTAACCTGTTTTGTGCAGGGATAACTGTCGGCGAGGGTAAGTTGGTTATGAATATTTTTGCTGTCATGTTTTTTTATGAATTGTTAAAAAGAACCTAGACAAGTAGAAAGATCACTAGTAAATATGTAGCTTCAAATATTGAATTAGTGCAGATATTTGTGAGTTTCGGCGAAGAGCCGCTCTTCAGTACATGATGTGTGCTGACCCACGTTGTGGGCATCTTTTTCAGAAAGCAAAGGAGACAGGAGGATTTCAAAGAGGCACTAAAGCTCGTCTAGCCCAGTAGAGCTGTGGATTGCCTTGAAGCTTTATTTTCTTTTCAGTCAAGTTTCAAGCTTTTTTTTCCTTTGAAGGTGTCTTTTCAATTCCAGCTTGTAATAAAGGGATATCATGTATGGGCATTATGGCTATTTTCAAAAAGAGAGTTTCAAAGAGAATCATGTAGCCAATATAAGGCAAATCTGAGTTACAAAGTTTTGTACTTGTATTCCTATCAGTTTATCAATAAAAAAAAGTATTTCTATTTCAAATCTCTGTGTCCAATATTTGGTTTTCTGTAATGAATGGGTGCGTACGTGTGTTTTGCTTAACTAATGGGTACGTGCGTGTGTTTTTGCTTGACTAATTGTTTTGTGCAGGTACATGGCCTTGTGCAAGCGCAACTTAGGCTTGCATGACATCACGCCTTAGCGAGGA
>JANAVB010042617.1:7823624-8012755 GCA_029216955.1 Iris pallida
GTTACTTCATGTGCAACCCAAGCCGACTATATAGCCTTCTTGTGCTCTAAATCACTTATATTTCACTATAGTTCTTATTTTCTATAAAATTGTTTTTATGTACTCAAAATTGTCTATTTTAAACTGTTCATGTACATCCCTCTCTGTGGAGTTTCATGTATTTCATGTTCTTCATGTACATTTCTTTACAGTTCATGTATTTTATTCTACTGCTTGTTCTATATTTTCTGCCATGTTTTGCATCTATTTTGGAGATATATGCTCGTTCCTATCCTGACTGGACCTGTTACAAATATTACAGATAATACTGAGGGTTTTCTGTACCACCTACTATGGAGCACACCTAGATGATACTTGTGAGTTAGACCCACAGGAGGATCCAGCCCTAGCAGAGGACATCATCCCTATTGCCTAGGCTAGATAGCTAGGCTGTTTATCTTATTTCATTTGTGTTGTCTTTGATTGTATTATGTAGATGTTGAGATGTAAGTGCCGTTTAGACACTTGGACTTATTTTCTTATGTTTGTATTTTTCTGAGATTTCATATCTATCTTATCGTGCTATTTCCATCTTAGAATTGTGATTGAGCTGTATCTTCTGAGATTGTCCTCCATTCGGAGAGTATATCTTGTTAGTCAGATTTTGATATTGTGTTAGATGGTTGTGACCTAGGATAATGTTCTACCGCCGACAATGCGGCGTAGGCTGGACGTACCCACGTACTCGTACCCCTACATCGGGTGCGGGTCGTGACACTGTGCTTTTGGGACAACGTAGTCATTGCACTTTTGGGCGACGAGGAGACTGCTTTTGAGACAACGAAGTCGCTACGCTTTTGGGCGACGAGGAGACTGTGCTCTTGAGGCAACGAAGTCACCGCACTTTTGGCATCTTTCAAAAAAAGTGTCGTGCTGTGAGTGACCTGCGCCATAGAGGTTGCGCTTTTGGGAAATTGTGCTTCCAGGAAGCTCTAAAGTAGCTGCACTTCTGGGCGACTATGAAGGAACTGCGCTTCTGGGTAACCATGAAGGAGCTGCACTTTTACGAAATGTCAAATTCATTGTGCTCCTAAAAAATTAATGACCGTCTTTGAGTAGCTGAATCAACATCTTCTTTAATTGTCGCCACTTTTGGGGAGCTCGAGAAGCGGTAGCCCAAGATTTAGTTAAGTGAATCTATTAAATGAGATTCATTGTGCAGAGTCCTAGGTTCATCCCATTACTCTGGGGTCCTTTGACCGACTGCCACGCGACATGTGGGTTGGACCACATAGCCTATATAAAGAGAAGCTTTTTGGGTGAGACCTTGCTCATAGTTTCTAGTCATTTCCCTGTCAAGCTCGACCCTGACCTGGCTTTGGGCGGCCATGGTCCTTGAATAAGTCAACTGTTGGTTATAGATCTCTTCGTTCAAAGAAACTGTGGTCTTGTAGAAGAACAACTACAGAGTTTCGATATGCACTTGAACGTTTGGCATAAGGGATTCGAACCTGAACAACATCTTGGAGGTCTTCGAGGTCCAAGCTATCGGGTTTAGATTGATTGCCAATTCAAAGAGCTACAGGTTGTGCTCTGCCCTGCTCAATAATGGCTTCATTATCCATATTGGAGTGGGAGGAGCTGTACACCCTGTTATGCTGGAAGAGCCGCAGGTAGTGCTGTGGGCTTTGTGCAGGAGCTGCATTCTTGCTCGGGCCAATAGCTGCTTCATTAGCCATATTGGAGTTCTTCATGTCTGACTAGAAAGTGGCTCGCTCTGATGAGGGAGTGATTCGCTCTGACGCTGCTACGCTTTTGGAGTCTCCGCGCTTTTGAAGACTGCACGCTTTTGAAGACCGCACATTTTGTAGGCTGTGCTTTAGGTTTTAGTCCTTATATGTAACCATGAAGAGTCTGCACTAGATTTTTTGTAAACATGATTTTAATAAAGAACTTTCCTTTATGCACTGTCTGAGTTTTGAAGCGCACATAAATTTATGGGTCTCCTGCGCTTCTGACGTCATTTACACTTTTTTATGCTTCTACACCCCCAACTGTTTGGCGAGCTGGAGCCCGATGATAAGAGCATTGTATTCAGCAACATTATTGGTGCATGATTCCATGAGAGAATATGCACGGTGGATGACTAGACCGTCAGGAGTGCCGATGAATACTTCTACCCCTGCGATGATTTTGCCTTTGGGGTCTGTTCTTGAAGCACCATCAAAGAACATTTGCCAGACGGGATTGTCTGTGACCAGGTTGGACTCCAGGACTTCGTCAGGAATACCGTCGTAGAGTTTTGATGTTTCTGGTATAGGATGTGCGGCCAAGAACTCTGCCAAAGCTTAGCCCTTAACCGCCTTCTATGGAACGAACACCATGTCATAAGGCGTCAAGAGGATCGCCCATGTGGCTAGCCGTGAGTTTAGTGACCCTGGCTTATTCATAAGGACCCTGAGGAGATTGACTCTGGAGATGACATGCATCGTCTGTCCGGCCACATAATGGCACATCTTTTGGATGGTAAAGACTAGAGCGAGACATTCCTTCTCGACAGGATTGTACCGATGTTCGTTACCAATGATGGTCCTGCTCAGATAGTAGATTGCCTGTTCGTGGCCTTCATTGCTTTCTGGGCTAGCAAAGTATTGAGAGAATGGTCCATGGCTCGGACGTATATTAGAAAAGGCCTCCCCACGATTGGTGCTATTAGGACTAGACGACTGGTGAGATATTTCTTATTGTCGTCGAATGCCCGCTCGTAATCTTCAGTCCAGACATAAGAAACCCCTTTCTTCTTTAGCTTGGTGAAGGGTTGGCATCGTCCAGAGAGATTTGCTTTGAATATTCTGATATACGCTAAGCATCATTTCAGGCCTCTAAGCTCACGGAGGTTCTTCGAGGGAGCCATGTCCAGGATTGTCTTGATCTTTTCAGGATCAATGTGAATACCCTTGGCAGTGACGATGAAGCCCAGGAACTTGCCACTGGTGGAAACCCCCATGAAAGACTTGGTTGGGTTCATCTTTAGCCGATGTGTCCGTATTAAGTCGAACATCGTCCTCAAGTCATCAAGATGGTTGGCTTTCCTCTGACTTTTAACGACAATGTCATCAATATAATATTCCATCGTTTTCTAAAGATGTTTGCAGAATATGGTGCTTATAGCCCGCTGATATGTCGCCCCGGTGTTCTTCAAACCGAAAGGCATCACTGTGTTACAGTACATTTTTTGGAGTCCGGAATGAACTATGTTTTTCATCGTCAGAGAACATCTTAATCTGGTTGTAACCCAAAAACTCGTCCATGGAGGACATACGTGTAGAAGCATGGAAAATATCAGAGTAATGGTCCATGCGGCTCTGGGAAGAAGCCTATGCGGCTCATACAGGAGCTGCCTTACGTGATTCAAAGAAGACTCTCAGTCTCATGCGGCTCGGGAGTGTATGCGGTTTAGCAGGAATATGCGGCCCGATCGACGCCACATCCCCCCTTGGGATCCTTCCCTACAGCTGGCCATTTGAGTAGTGGCCTCATTTAATGCCCTGACACGACTCGACGACCGTGACGGCTCTGACATAAAGCGTCATAATGGTTCTGCCATAATGACAGACTCTTCGCGAAAAGAAGAAAATCTCTGACCCGATCCGACAGAAGTCCTAGATTGCCACGTGGCACGTCTCATGCGGCTTAAATGGGGAACAGCTTCATGCGGCTCACTAAGAAGTCACCCTATATGGCCAGCAGAAATCAGCCATATGCGGCCCACCGAGAGCCCAGTATCTGCGGCTCAATACAACGCTAGCTTATGCGGCTCGTAGAGATTATGCATATGCGGCTCATTGAGAGTTCATCCCCTGTGGCTTAATAAAGCGTTGTCCTATGCGGCTCATGAAGATTATCTCCCTGCGGTTCAAGTCTTGCCTATCCCATGTGGCTCTAGCAGGACCCACAATTAAAACACGTGGCATCGGATCAATCAAGGATTTAACCGAATCTCAACAAATATATTTGACATCATCATCATAATTACTGAGATCAAGGCATATCATTTATCATCAAGCCAATAGGACACGTGGCGAGCAATCGAACATTGGTATAATCCATCATGAAGATTTAAAGCAGTTAACATTAATTGCTCACAAAATTCGGCGCTATCCGCATTAATGGCCTAGATTCATTGTAATCAGGATCAAGGGTTCAGATAGATTGAAGGAGCGCCGACATTCCAAACGAATGATCATTAGCAAACCCTAATGATCATACCCCACTCTTATAAATAGCCAGCATCATTTCTTTGCACAGACCCCCGGCAACCAAAGAATAAAAAAAAGGAGAGAGAGGAGATATACAGAGAGAGAGACCCCCCCAACAATCAGAGAGAAAATACACAGAGAGAGAGAGAAGCCAGGAGAGCAACAGAGGAGCAAAAAGAGCATTTTTTCGTCAACGCCAACCATCTTTTCACAAGGAGCCAAGGCTGCATACCGATCGTCCAAGGAGTAAGGCAGGGCTACAGTCGCCTTCCCGAGCCTCTATTGTCACCCCCCAGAATCTAAAATAAACAATTGTACTTAGATTGCTGTACCTAGGTTTTCGTCCCTAGGCTTTCTTTGTACAAGCGAGTTTGTATTGTGAGTCTAAGTTCAGTCCTCCGATAATTGTTCTATACTTTTACAATCAATGGCAAACACGATGGCGACTCTGCTGGGGACAAACTTCTCCACGGCTGAGGAGTTGGTGACGCAATCGGATGCAGCCAAACTTGGCTCCACGCAACAAAAGATGGTCGTCCGCTTCGACCAACAAGCGTTTGAAGAGATGCTCTCCGAAGGAAGCGCTGTCCCGGTCCAGAAGCGCACCCGCACGACAAAGGCTCGCAGAGAGTAGAGGCCAAAATCCTTTGCTCCTCCCCAAGCCCCCGACGGGATACCCTCTGTTGCTCAAAACGGTGAGAAGGACTCTTCTGCGACCCCACTTCAGACCGTAGACAACTCTGCTGTCCCCAAGTCTGGCAGAAGAAAACACTATGATGCTGGACTTGCAGGGACAAAGAGGAACTCTACGCGAACTGAGCCGCATAGGGGTGCTAGCCGAGTGAAAAAGGCTCATGCGGCCACAGCCGCTAGCCGCATGGACAAAGCTCATGCGGCCACAGCCGCTAATCGCATGAAGAAGAATCATGCGGTCACATCTGTCAGCTGCATAGTTTATACAGCTACAATCGCCAATCACATGGATGAAACACATGAGGTTACAGGAGTCAATCGCTTGCAGAAAACCCATGCGGCCACAATTGCCAACCGCATGCGGCCAGCCTGCACGGTCGTGACTCCTAGCCGCCCAAAGACAACTCATCCAACAGCAGAAGACGACCGCATGCAGACAGCCTGCACGGTACCCAACTCTAGTAGCATAGCTTCCGTTTCACGCTTCTCTTGATCGGTCTTCGACCGTCTCTCATACGGTCCTGACCCTGATGATTCTCTGGATGATAAGCCAGACTCTGTGGCATTCAACTTGGACTCCTCCTATTACGCACCCATAAGTGCTAAAAAGAGGAAGTCTAGGGCAGCGCGGGCTCATCAAGCCCAGTCAGCTGTCCCAACCTCTGACTATTGGGGCGTCCCATTGACTATCACACGGGCCTCGGATGGAAAGTTGTATACAACTGCTCAAGTCCAGCCCCCGGCGGCAAACAGACAGAGTGGTTCCTCTGACCTGTGGGAGACGATCCTCCACAAACGCCAGGAAAGAGAAGGAGTGTCGGTGTGCAAAGAGTCCTCGCTTGGACATCGCTGCACCCAAATCATCGTCAATTGCTGCTGCAACAACGCGGCAATGACGGAAGATCGGCCATCCGTCTTCCAAAGGCTACAGCACCCGAACTCAGAAGATGAGGCACTTCCTGTTGTCTCCTGCAATTCCGCTCAAAAAGTCCTCGCCGAAGAAAGAAGGAAGAAGACGAGCATCTCCAGTTCGAAGATATCAACCACTACAACTAAGAAACTGACGTCTAAACGGTTGTCCTCCACTGGTGTATTCCAACACACCCGTTCAAAGACGAAATTTATCGCGATGGAAAATTCATCATCCACATCGCTGGGGATTGAAGAAGCTGGGGGTAGCAGTCCTCCGAACATCCGCAACAATCCGATGTTTCAAGGAATCGAGCCCGCACAAACAACTCTTCCATTAGGGACAACAGACGCTGATGTCCCCGAGGACATCCGTAACTCTCTAAACGAAGCAAGCTCTGAAACTGGGGATACCATTCCTTCCGAGTCCGAGCCCGAAGAGAACATTCCCACCTATCCCGATGACTTCTCGGTGCATGGGTACGACTCGGAGGATATATCCTCCACCGTTCCTTCCATCACTCCTCACGTAAGGACGGTGTTCATGACGGACAGCAATCAAAGTGGTTCCAGTGATCGCCAGTGCATTGACAGTCTCGAAGCCATATTACTTGCCTTGGTCAAGTCTGTAGACGAGATCAAAGCGGCCCTGCCCACTCTACAAGGAGGAGCGCCTGGTCAAACAAGCACGGGCCCCCCGGTTAATATAGATTCGAACTCAGCGGCACCAAACCCGGGCAATAATCCTCCCGAAATAACAGCCCCTGCCACGACATATGAGACCCGAGAAGTAAGAAGAGAGGTCCAGGAGCTCCGTGCCATGTTTCATGCCCGAGAAAACGCTCAAGATCTCAGAATACGGCAACCATACCCCGCAGAGTGGAGGGATGTTCCATTTCCACCAAGATATAAGCCATTCAACATCAACCCGTATGATGGCAAAACCTCAGCAAGTCGGTACATCACTTACTTCGAAGTCACCACCGACCATCTGCCCCATGAGGATGCGATCCTCACACGATTATTCATTGGGGCATTGAAAGGAGTCGCCTTCGATTGGTACCGCAATCTACCGGACAATTGCATCCATTCCTTCGCCGGCTTCAAGCGCATGTTCTTGGAACAATTCTATGAAGTAGGACAAGACGTCACTATGTCCACTCTCATGGACGTCGTCCAAGGGGAGAAGGAGCTAACAAGGAACTACATCGAGCAGTTCCGCTAGACCGCCATGAAGTTGCCTTCCGAAAATCCAGATTCTTCTTTGATTGAAATTTGCCAAAAGAGACTGCTTCCAACGATCAGTCTCTGGATGAGCGAGAGTCAATTCAAAGATTGGAAGGCGTTCATCATCAGCGCTACAAGCGCTAAAGAACGACTGAAGAAGGCCCGCCAACTGGGGTTGCACATCTCAGAAGGAGAAAACAAGGGCAAGCGTCTCAACAACGATAATGGGGGTAACCCCTCCAACAATCGGGACAGAAAGGAAAAACAGGCTATGGTGGCCGACACGGCCCAGAAGCCCGAGCCACAGCCAGCAGACAAGCAATGGCCTCAGATCACTTACTCTTTCGAGGACGGCCACGTCAAGCCTATCTTAGACATGCTCATACAAGGAGGTAGAATTCAGCTTCCTCCACCAAGACGGGAGCCTCGGCCGACCGATTTGGAGAACCCGAAGTTCTGCCATTACCACCGTTATGTACACCACGCTACACATGACTGCTACCAACTAAAACGGTACATCCAAAGTCTCATCTATTCGAATGCTCTGGCCATCGACTTCGAAGAGGTAACCGTAGCAGCCAATATGGTGTCCGTACAATTCGACAACTTCCCTCCGACGGAGACTCAAGATGGGGTAATCTCCATCCCTCTCGCGACAATGGAGATTACCAATCTTCTTCCGCCCCGAGAACAAGCTGCTGGTCTAGTACCTCTCACCACCTCACGAGGGGAGGTCATGTGGGTCCATCCAGACTTGGTGTCAGAAGTAACTCGGCCCATACCATCTCCCACCAACAAAAAGAGTGGAAAAATCAGGACCTGCCACACAATTTCAGCTGACAACGAGGAAGCCACGGCCGTCGTCACGTGGTCCGGAGTGCAATCCCAACCTGTGGTTGACAGCCCAGCTGAAAATCCTCAACCTACTACAACTGATGCTCCGGGACCGGCTCAGCCTTCGACGATCGACAAGCCTAGGCCGAAGGAGACTCGTTTCGACAAGTCCCTCCGAAAGGACGCAGCCCAAGGGCTAGAGAGGCCCTATAACTTTGACATCTTAGCACAATTGGCTAACACTCCGGCCAAATTGTCACTATACGAACTCCTAAGGCTCTCCAAGGACGTTCGTATTGCATTGAGCGAAGCACTCCAAAATGCCGATGCTTATCTGGCTCAATCCAACCTCACCGGGGAGGACTCACCTGTGGATCTCCAAGACAGCGCCTGCACGGGAGCAATGCCCAACATCGTCTTTACTCCGCAGGACATGCTCATCAAAACCAACCTACATGATCGCTCGCTATACTACACGGGATACATCGACGACGTGAAGGTGGATCGGATGCACATTGACCCTGGCTCTTCCATAAGCATCATCCCGAAGGGTCTGCTACATCATCTCCACATCCCAATGCATCGCCTGACACCTACAAGTACCGCCATCAGCGGTTTCAATTCGGGCATGAGCTACCCTATTGGGAAGATTCGTCTGAAGTGTCAAATTGGCGACCTCCAATCCGAAGTCACCTGCTACGTCATAGATGCAGACACTTCTTACAACATCCTCTTGGGGCGCCCATGGATACACGATTATATGATCGTGCCTTCCACGCTACACCAGTGCTTCAAATACGTCGACAAATACGGCTTCGTGAAGACAAAATTTGCTGATATCGATCCCTTCAAAGGGGTCGAATCTTACTACTCGGACTCCTGCTTATACGAAAAGTCGAAGAGGCGCCTTGATAAAGGAGACGCACAAACTCATACCGAAACAGCCACGGGATCAGAAGGACCCCTGACGATCCACCTCCAAGCTCGCAAGCCGGGCAAGTCTGTACCCCTTACCGCCACTCTGCGGAAGGACGCAATCAGCCTCTCAGCGCAGGAGGAGCAAATGATAATCCGGCTGCCAAGGTCCGGCCAAGTGCCGAGACCCACAACTGAGCTACTAACAATCAGGCTACCAAGAGTCAGCCAACCACAAGCAGGGAAGCTTAACCCCTCGGATAGGCCCATGACGATACGTCTTCCCAGGAAGGGTCATCACCCCGATGCGAGGTCTGACACTTCTAGCGAACCAGCCACTCCTCGCCCCACATCAAATGCCAAACTGGGGGTCGCTAGTCTGCCAACAACTCCACGCTCTGCTCCATCAACCGAACCACTGACAATCAAGCTTCCCAGGTCGTTCTCTCAATCTTCGTTCACACAGGGGGTAGCCGAAGAGGAACCGGAGCTAGCCAAGTATGTGGCTGTCCATACTGATGTCCCCTCCGCTGATGATGTAATCCCCCTAGAAAAGATACCTTACTTCATCAATAAAGGGTTATCTTTGAACTACACCGAGCTCAATAAGCTATGTATAATATATTCTATGGAACACGGTATAGGCGCTCACCTACACACACAGGTGACAAATGTATACACCGCGATCCAGCTTACTCCAGTAGAAGACGCTTACCGAATATTCGAGGGAGGAGACCATCCGATCATCTTCGGCCGGATGAACAACCCGCATCCCCTCGCCATAGAAGAAGTCGACCTCGGGTCAGATGTTGGGAGACTGCCTCTATATCTCTATAGCCCTCAATCCAAATATCTCATGCAGAAACAGGGGTATGATCTAGAGACGACGCCAGGATTGAACTACGGCACTGGGCGACGATTACCTTTGAAGTCGCCAGCCCCGACGGGCAAACCACGGAACTACTATAACAAAACTCGATGCAGGTTAGGGTATGTAACGCCTACTACGACCCCTGAAAGTTCAGACGAAGAATGCGACTGGCAGTCACATTCAACCGGATCACCAACTTTCGACTCAGATACCAGCATCGGAGATGTATTCAGACAAGTCATGTCAGTCAACATGGCATTCACCGACGCTTACGAGGAAGACGAAGACATCCCCGAAATCCTCGAGCTTGAGCCATGGGCCCAACAATTGGACGCACAATAGGAAAAGCGGTTCGAACTGAGAGAACCTCCTACTGAAGATGAGGTCATACAAGTAGATCTCGGCAGCGAATCTTCTTCAAAACCGATTTTCATCAGTAAAAGCCTAACTGACGAAGAACGGGAGTCGCTGTTAGAACTTGTCAGAGGGTATATTGATGTGTTCGCTGGAGCTATGAAGACATGCCAGGGTTAAATCCTGACATCGCTCTCCACAAACTCAACATACGGCCGGATGCAAAGCCAGTCAAGCAGCAACAGCGACGCTTCCGCCCGGATATCATGGACGCGATCGAAGCTAAGGTCAACAAACTGATAGCCAGCAGCTTCATTCGCGAAGAGCAACATCCAGACTGGGTCGCCAACATAGTACCCATCCTCAAGAAGAATGGGAAGATTCGAATCTGCATCAACTTCTGCAACCTGAACGAGACATGCCCCAAAGATGAATTCCTCCTTCCCATCACAGACATCATGATCGACAACACATGCGGCTTTGAACGTATGTCATTCATGGATGGATTCTCGGGGTACAATTAAATCAAGATGTCTCCCGACGACGAAAAACACACATTATTCCGAACATCGATTGGCACATACTGCTACACAGTCATGCTATTCGGTCTAAAGAATGTGGTGCTACATATCAGCGAGCCATGAGTATCATTTTCAGAGAACATTTGCGCAAGACAGTGGAATGCTATGTCGACGACATCGTCGTCAAGAGTCACCGTAAGGAAGATCATCTTCAGGACCTGAGGACGGTATTCGACCTGATGCGAGCCCACAATCTGAAGATGAACCCTACGAAATCATTCTTGGGCGTAGCCAGCAGGAAGTTCTTGGGATTCATTATCACCGCTCGGGGCATTCATATAGACCCTGAGAAAACAAAGGCGATCATGGAGATGGCTCCCCCGAGAAATCTTCGCGAACTTAGAGGCCTCCAAGGAAGGCTAGCTTACATCAGGAGGTTCATTTCTAACCTCTCCGGGCGATGCCGACCGTTCACACACCTCATGAAGAAAGGAATCTCATTCGTATTGGACGAGGAATACCAGCGTGCTTTTGAAGAATCAAAGAATACTTATCAAATCCTCCAGTTTTGGTAGCCTCGGTTCCTGGAAAACCATTCCTGCTCTACGTACGGGCAATATAACACTCCCTTGGTGCTTTGTTGGCACAAAACAACGATGCAGGCCATGAGCAAGCTATATATTACCTCAGTCGAATGATGATTGGGTCAGAACACCGATACACCGCTGTGGAGAAGGAATGCCTCGCCCTGGTGTTCGCCATTCAAAAGACGCGGCACTACGTCACAGGGCAAACCATAAATGTGATCTCCCGAGTCAACCCTCTCAGAGTCCTCATGACTAAACCAGGGGCACTCAGCTCTCACCTCGCTACATGGGCAATATTGCTGTCCCCCTATCATATGATCTTCGTTCCGCAGAAGGCAGTCAAAGGTCAAGCCCTGGCAGACTTCTTAGCAGCCCACCCAGGCTCGGAGTCCTCCAGGATATACGAAGAGATCCCAGATGAGGTCGCCGACTCGCATACAACCTCTCACAAAAATATATGGCGAATGTTCTTCGACGGCGCTTCGAGGACCGGACCTAAAGGCAATATAGTCATCGGAGTCGGGGTAGTGCTAATCTCTCCTTCCGGATTGGTGATTAACCGCGCTTATTCTCTCACTGAACCCTGCTCTAACAATGTGGCCGAGTACAACGCTCTGGTCATTGGCCTCCAACTTGCAAGAGAGCTGGGGGTAGAATACCTTGAAGCATACGGCGATTCCCAACTAATCGTCAATCAGATCCGGGGTTCGTACGAGGTCCGCCATGAAGACATGATCCCTTATCATCAAATAGCGATCAACATCATCTCGGCATTTGAAGGGTTCTTTATCGAGCACGTCCCCAGACTCCGAAATATTGAAGCCGATGTCCTAGCTGGTCTCGCCGCTTCCCTAGCAGTTCCGAATTATGATCGACAATCAGTGGAAGTGATAGGCCATGAACTGGTCTGTCTCAAAAACAATGTGCAATTCGTCGTAAGTTATTCCGCACAGACGATCGATGACGCCCCAGATTGGAGATAACCATTCATCGACTTCGTCGTCTACGACATCCTGCCTGAGAACCCAAAGGAAGCCACTTCCATCAGAAGACGTTCTCTCAGATTCTTCTACGATACAGAGACGAAAATGCTGTATCGTCGCTCCTACGATGGATTACTGCTTCGGTGTCTGTCAAACGCAGAAGCCAAAGAAGCCGTACGAGAAGCCCATGACGGTGTCTGCGGGGCCCACCAGCCCGGCCCGAAACTGCAAGACCGCCTTCGCCAAATGGGCTACTATTGGCCCACAATGGTGGCAGACGCGATAGATTATGATAGAAAGTGCAAAGCTTGCCAAGTCCATGCGGACTTCATCCACCAACCATCAGAATTTTTACATCCGACGGTGGCGTCCTGGCCATTCGAAGCATGGGGAATGGACATTATTGGTCCAATCACCCCACCTTCCTCCCGAGGACATTGCTTCATACTTGCGATCACGGATTACTTCTCCAAATGGACGGAAGCTGTCCCACTTACAGAAGTTAAGACTTCAAACGTGATCAGCTTCCTTAAGCATCACATCATCTACCGCTTTGGACTGCCCCGAAGGATCATCCATGATAATGGGCCGCAGTTTGCAAGCCACGCATTCTATCGGTTTTGCGATAAACACCGTATTCAGAATATCGCCTCGACGTCGTACAACCCGGCAGCAAATGGGTTAGCAGAGGCGTTCAATAAAACAATCATCAAACTTCTCTAGAAGTTTGTCTCCTCCAACAAACGTGACTGGAACGAGAAGCTCGACGAGTGCTTATGGGCTTATCGCACCACGGTCCGAACAGCCACCGGAAATACACCATTCTCCCTGGTATACGGGAGTGAGGTAGTCCTCCCATTGGAGACTCAGATCCCCTCACTCCGCGTCGCCCTCACTTATCAATTGATGACGGATGATAACTACCGACGTCGACTACAAGAGTTGGAGGCCTTAGATGAAAAGCGCCTCCTAGCTCAGCAAAGGATCGAGCTATACCAAGCACGCATCTCAGGAGCCTTCAACAAGAAGGTTAAAATCAGAATATTCCAAGTGGGCGATCTTGTGCTGGCAGTCCGGAGGCCAATGGTCATGACTCACAAGACCGCCGGCAAGTTCCAGCCAAAATGGGAAGGTCCATTTGTCATCGAGGCCGTGTTCTCCAATGGTGCTTACCGCCTCGCCAAGCAAAACGGAGACTTGCTCATGTTGCCCGTCAACGGCAAGTTCCTGAAGAAATACTATGTTTAAACATCTATTTCCAAATTATCGAGTCATGTACCCTTTTAGTACCACTGAACTCACATCCACCTTATTTCAAATTATCGAGTCATGTACCCTTTTAGTACCACTGAACTCACATCCACCCTATTTCCAGATTATCGAGTCATGTACCCTTTAGTACCACTGAACCCACGTCCACAATATTCCAAATTATCGAGCCATGCACCCGCTGGTGCCGCTGAACTCTCACTTCCTCAATATTCTAAATTACCAAGTTATGTACTCGCTGGTGCCTCTGAACTTACATTCCGATCACTCTTTCAGATAGTAAGTTACGTATGATTATACCTCTGAACTTTCTTCCTGGAAGAGATCCTCCCTCATGATCCACTACCCGTACTCCCAGTGCACAAAAAGGGTAATCGATCCACAAATTTCCGAAAAAAACGGCTATGTCCTCATTACCTCTGAGTCGTTTTCACTTCCACCAAAAACAAACCGCCCCCTCACATAGAACTTCCACGTTCTCCTACCTCTGAGTTGTTCTATGTACCCCCTCTTCATTGAGCCCACTCCTGCCATGTCATCATTACCTCTGAGTGGGAAGGCTCCGTCGAAGAAACCTTCATGCTTGCCATGTCCACATTACCTCTGAGCAAGTATGTCGGTCTCCTTTCGACCTATTATCTGTACCCACAACCGGAGTACGACAAGGATAATAGGTCCACAAATGTCCGCTATTGACCACGAATATCTTCCGTGAAACCTTTCCTGCCATGTCCTTATTACCTCTGAGCAGGAAGATTCCACGGTAAAACCCTCATGCTTGCCATATCCTCATAACCTCTGAGCAAATATGTTGGTTTTTCTTTCGCCCTATTATCTGTATCCCGAACCAGGGTACGCCAAGGATAATAGGTCCACAAATATTCCTTTGCTAAGCTTCTTAGCATAAATCCACCACCCCACCATGCCCCGGGAGCCCAGCTGCTCTACGGCATTCTTTTTTCCTAGCACCGAGAACATCCATGACCACTTCGCTACGGCTGTTCCGGACATCCTGTCCAAAGTTGTTATCCGTACCTAAAACCAAGGTACGCCTAGGATAATAGGTCCACAAATAATCCCCCAGCAAGTCCAATTTTACAGACGCCACAAGTACAAGAAAGAGATGATGAGTTAAAACATGCTCATTTATTCAAAATTCAACGTACTACTTCATTTGGGATCACATCCCTTACAAAAAAAAAGAGAGAAAGCAAAGAAAACAGACAGCTGATCACTGCTCTGGGGCACATAATGCCCTGAGACGGTCCGTCAATAAAATAACCGACCGCTCGAACCTCTGGGAGGCTCGACGCTCTGCCTCGTGGGTCAGCACTGCCTCGTCCTCCAGGAGAGCGTGAGCCTGCCAATTATCCTCAAATTTCTTAAAGGCCCGCTCCAGGTTATCAGAAGATCGGGAAACCTTCTTGGCCTCCCGAACGATTGACGCCTGCTCCGCCTGAGCAGTCTCCAGCTCTGACTCTAAGAAGGCTAATTCCCGCTGAAGTCCAAGAATACGCTCCTTCGTGTCAGCAATTCCACGTGAAGCAGACTCTTCCCGAGCACGACAAGCCTGACTCCGACGACCCAGCTGGTCATACAAAGCAGAGAACTTATCAAGGTCTCCCCGTACAACTGGCCCAGCCGTATCTCGGGCTAGCTTAATCCTATCCCGAGCAGCAAGAAGGAAGCCCCGCTCCCGCTCGATCGCAGCATGCAAGCCCGCCTGTCGTATCGTTAGTAGTTGGGTCACAAGCTGATCAGCTTCTGTAAGCTTAGGTTCCAGCAGTACAGCCAATCCCACCCCGCCAGGAAGGGAATTCAAGGTTGCAATCTGACCCCGGGTATACTGGAGAGATAGAGAAAATGGGGTCCCCCGCTCCATGGCAGCGTCTACGCCCCTTTTCAAATGACGATAGAAGCTGTCGACCACGTCCTGCGTCACCTCGTCCAGAGTCTCCGTGGAGGCCGGTGTCAACGGGAGTGTGGCTGGCAGCACCGAAGAATATACAACAGAATCCGCCGCTCCTGCTACGAGAGAAACCAGCTCCGCACGGAAGGACGCTTGAACAGCGGCCAACTCCTCTTCGGCAGCCTGCAAAATTTGAATACTCGGTAGGGCCGAGAGGTCAGCCTCCGGAGCCGTATAATCTGCGGAGGATAAGGCGGAGACCATCGCCAACCCCATTCCTGTCGACTTGGAGCTGGCAGGAGGCTCCTTGACATGGGACGGCAAAGAAGAGGGAACACTCCCTTCTCCTATATCATGGCAGGTCGAGCCTTCCCCAAGAACATCCGTGGTGGGAAGTAAAGGGTCAGGACCTGCAGGGCCAAGGCAACCATGAATCGATTTGACCCGGAGGATATGTTGATAGAGCAAATAAGCCCCCTCACTAGTCAATATCTGGCTCATCTTACCAGTGGAGGAGTGTGAAGGCCGAGGTTCGCCTGCAGCCACCACAGCCCCTTCACCAACAGCCTCCGAGTCAGGTATAATAGACTCCTCCGCCCTTGCATCCTCGGAAGGGGGCGCACCGAGATTGGCGTCGCATTATTGAAGATCAGCGATTTCAGGGACGGGTCCAAGGAAACCTTCGTCACCCCGGGCCGAGGTTTCAGCAACCTGGGAGCTTCCAGCCATCGCTGATAGAGCACCCGCAGAAAGGACCGCAGCACACATGTCGCTAATCAAAGCAGCAAGGGCCGGAGCAACTTCAGGGGTGGTAGACGATTCAGGAGAGGACGGTTCATCGGGCACCTACAAAGAAAAGTGATTAAGTCATATCTCTGAGGGAAAAGAAAACTACAACAAAGAGATGGCTACGACTTGGTCTTACCCCCGAAGTAGCGTCTGTACCTTCATCCTTCCCGGTAATAAGTAATCCACGAGACCTAACAGCAGCTCTCTTCATGGAAAAGGTCGCTCTACTGTCAGAAGACTCGTATCTGACCCGTTTACGCGAGGGACCAGACACGGCTGAAGGTTGTTCTTCTCTCACTACTCCCTCTTGTGTAGTAAGCAACGGATCTTCCGCCGGTTCGTCGGGTGTGGGAAGCGGTTGATCCGCTACTTCTTTACCCCCACCAGAGAGGGAGCCTTCGCTATCATTATCATCCTCATCCTCATCCTCATCCTCAGCCGACTCGGAAGGTTCTGATTCAGGGAGGGAAATCTGGAGCGCCAGTTGCTTTCTAGCCTTAGCCTCCTTGGGCTTCTCCTCTAAACCGGTACCCACGATAAAACTGGTACTCGGATCGAAGTTAACAGGAGGCTTGTTCGCCATAACGTGATACAAAGCAGCCACGTACAAAATTTCCCTCGGCGCCTTAGCATCGGGAACCGAGAAGCTGGCCCGAGTATGATAAGCGTCATAATAATTCCACGCTCGGACGCCGTCAAGAACGCTGCCTTCAAAACCCAAATAAGGGTTGGGACAATCAAGGAACAACTGGCTATAACCAAACTGACGGGAAAACCTACTAGGTAGGTAAGACTCCAAGTACACATTATCTCGGTTGCGATAAACCAGATGCGCGGGGCGGATATTGCGCAACCAAGCAAGCATATCCGGAGACAGAAAATGAGAAGGTCCAGTACCATCAAGGTGTACCTTCCTCACTTCCTCATCAGAAAAAGGAGGAATAGACACAAACAGGTCACACCCATCCACTCTCGCCAGCGCCCTCCGACAAGCTGGCATAGTATTGTATTCCCAAGACCGGTGATGGCATTTGAAGAGGAAAGCATCTTCATCTGTAGCATCTTCCGCTATCCCAGGTCCCAGCAAAGACTTGTAGTGCATCGCTAACCACCCCATCAAATAGTGGAAAGGCAGTTCTACGCGCTCAAAATCCAATATCTTCTTACGTGCGACAACTTTGGATGAGAATGTTCGAAGACCATGGTGTATGCTACATACCATAGCTGGAAGAAGGGCCAGTCTAACTCCAAATACCAGTTCAACGGCAGGGAGAATAAAGTGGCGACCGATCCTCTCGATAGAACCTGCTCCTCCCGAGACAACGCAATTCCGTAGCCATATCATTAAAAAGCCGGCCAGGAGCGCCCTCTCTGACATCTGTGTGGTCCCATAGTAAAAATAGCTAAGGGAGTCAGTTTGACTCCCGAATATGTCGCTCTTGGACCGCGACTTCTTGACGCCTGACATCAAGTCCTTTATCTCCTCGTGCGTTCTAGGGGTTCGAGGAGTAACTTCGCCAGAAGAGTCAACTGTGAAAAGATAATTAATCTATGATGTGGTGTGGGGAGCGGTCCCTTCGGAGCTATCCACCATTTTTATAGCCATCTAGTGACATGCACTATGGTGGCACAGCAATTCCCGATACACCGCGACGAAACCTGGGAGTCATCGGTTCAAGTCCTCAAACTCCTCATTCGACGGGGTATACACCTCGAAAGGCTCATTCCCCCATGGAAGTTTAGAGACAGTATACATCTCGTGAAGAGCAAGCCCCAGCTCCCCTACTGGTGCAAAGAACGTCCCCGTTCGCCGGCTATACATCTCCAAGAGCACTACGAACAGTGGTTTATTAATGGGAAGCCCGTGACAAGTGCTCCGAATGGCATGGTAAAGCCCCACCTCCCGCAAGAATGTTCCATAGGTCTGCAGAACCCAAGTGGTCAACTGGACCCATGTAGAAGTAGGGTTTATCCAGTTCGGCAATGCTATCCTGCCAACGGGATAGGATTTCTTACGAACAAGCCGATTCAAGAAGGTATCGGCTTGAGCGAATGAGAAGTTGGGACCGTATACATTCATGAAAGAACCCGGGGCCAAACCCATCATGTACCGGAGGACGGAATCCTTACCTGCGTACGCCGACCGCATGTTCGAATTATAATGGATGTTGCCCATCAACATCCCTGACTGAGTATGAGTCAAATTACACACCACCTTCCTGTCCAACAACACCATGTTGAACCACGACAGAGGATAATGACGTTCCATGAGAGGAATATGGATTGCCACCCCATCCAAAGAAAAATCCCAGTTCTCGGAAATCTCTTAAACTCGGGGATTCTTGATGATTAAAGCATCACCAAAAAGGAACAAAGGCTTCAGGTATTTTCCATCCAGCTTTCCAGTATTCATCATGGAACGGAGGTAATGGAGGGTCTGATTCTCAATGGCCTTCAACCTCTCCGAAGGCTCATCAGTAGGGAATTGATTCAACACATGCTTAATTAAGTCGTCAAGACGCACGCCCAGGGCAAATTGATTTGAACCCACTATAAGCTCCCCAGCAGGATTTACGGGCATATTCACTGGAGAAAGACGAAAAAAATGAGGTAAAAAGATAGTCAAAAAATAGAAGCATTGGAAAGATCATTTGAGTCTATGCGGCTCGGGTCGTCACAGCCTCATGCGGCTCAGCATTAGATACGTCTATGCGGTTCTGTGCATCGTAGCCTCATGCGGCTCCGAGTTAGCCGAGTCCATGCAACTCAAATTCAGACGAGCTTATAGACTCATGCGGTTCTGGTTAAGCACGCCTACGAAGCCAGACTCACGCGAGCTGATGCGGATGCAAGCAAGCGAGCTTATACGGTTCAAAAGTGAGCGACGCTTATGCGGCCCAAATCGAAAACACATATGCGGCTCAGATCGAGTATAACAAGCTCATACGACCCCATGGAGGGAAGTGCTTATGCGGTCACATTGATAAGCCTCGTACATGCGGCTTGTGCATAAAGTATGCAGCAGAGCCATGGCAACAGTTAGGGTTTTTAGACGACCCTTACCAGCGATAGGCGGGTGAACGTCGGGATGGACAGAGTGCACAGCAGCCGGCGGAGGAGTGACCACGTTCGTCGCTATAGTCGCCGTAGAAGCAACCGCCTTACCCTTCGCGGCCTTCGACGCAGCAGCCTTCTTGGGAGCCATTGTCGATCGTTGAAGGAAGAAGACGAAGAGCAAAGTCGGCAACAGGGAATTCGAGCAAAGAGAGAAGGTAAAGAAACCCCCAAGAGACTAAAAGTCTCTTATTTATAGGCGAAAGAGACCCATAAAACAAACAAACATCTCGGATTATGCCTCGGATTACGCGCCGCTTCAAAAGATAAAGGCAAAAACGCTTCGGTCAAGGCAAAACCGACCCTTGGGATCCTTCCCCAAAAGACGGCGTTAATTCAAAACGAATCAAGAGCATTTAATGAAGATTTACACACGTAGTCAAGACACGTGGCAAAGAGCCTATGCGGCCAGATGAGTCTATGCGGCTGAGACACTTATGCGGCATGAACGGGGCCATGCTTCTTATTCAAAGTGTTTCAATTTTGCAAATTGAAAACTTTGAAGGGGGTTCTGTAGAAGCATGGAAAATATCAGAGTAATGGTCCATGCGGCTCTGGGAAGAAGCCCATGCGGCTCATACAGGAGCTGCCTTACGCGATTCAAAGAAGACTCTCAGTCTCATGCGGCTCGGGAGTGTATGCGGTTTAGCAGGAATATGCGGCCCGATCGACGCCACATCCCCCCTTGGGATCCTTCCCTACAGCTGGCCATTTGAGTAGTGGCCTCATTTAATGCCCTGACACGACTCGACGACCGTGATGGCTCTGAGATAAAGCGTCATAATAGTTCTGCCATAATGACAGACTCTTCGGGAAAAGAAGAAAATCTCTGACCCGATCCGACAGAAGTCCTAGATTGCCACGTGGCACATCTCATGCGGCTTAAATGGGGAATAGCTTCATGCGGCTCACTAAGAAGTCACCCTATATGGCCAGCCATATGCGGCCCACCGAGAGCCCAGTATCTGCGGCTCAATACAATGCTAGCTTATGCGGCTCGTAGAGATTATGCATATGCGGCTCATTGAGAGTTCATCCCCTGCGGCTCAATAAAGCATTGTCCTATGCGGCTCATGAAGATTATCTCCCTGCGGTTCAAGTCTTGCCTATCCCATGCGGCTCTAGCAGGACCCACAATTAAAATACGTGGCATCGGATCAATCAAGGATTTAACCGAATCTCAATAAATATATTTGACATCATCATCATAATTACTGAGATCAAGGCATATCATTTATTATCAAGCCAATGGGACACGTGGCGAGCAATCGAACATTGGTATAATCTATCATGAAGATTTAAAGCAGTTAACATTAATTGCTCACAAGATTCGGCGCTATCCGCATTAATGGCCTAGATTCATTGTAATCAGGATCAAGGGTTCAGATAGATTGAAGGAGCGCCGATATTCCAAACGAATGATCATTAGCAAACCCTAATGATCATACCACACTCTTATAAATAGCCAGCATCATTTCTTTGCACAGACCCCCGGTAACCAAAGAATAAAAAAAAGGAGAGAGAGGAGATATACAGAGAGAGAGACCCCTCCAACAATCAGAGAGAAAATACACAGAGAGAGAGAGAAGCCAGGAGAGCAACAGAGGAGCAAAAAGAGCATTTCTTCGTCAACGCCAACCATCTTTTCACAAGGAGCCAAGGCTGCATACCGATCGTCCAAGGAGTAAGGCAGGGCTGCCGTCGCCTTCCCGAGCCTCTATCGTCACCCCCCAGAATCTAAAATAAATGATTGTACTTAGATTGCTGTACCTAGATTTTTGTCCCTAGGCTTTCTTTGTACAAGCGAGTTTATATTGTGAGTCTAAGTTCAGTCCTCCAATAATTGTTCTATACTTTTACAATCAATGGCAAACAATACGTTCGAAGCCACAAGTATTGTCGATTATCACGTCGATGATCGGAAGGGAAAACTCGTCTTTTGAACAGGCCAAATTGAGATCCCTGAAGTCTATGCACATTCGAATCTTCCTATTCTTCTTGGTGATGAGAACGATGTTGGTCACCTAATCTGGATATTGCTCCTCGCGGATGAAGCCACTATCTATGTGTTTGCCCACCTCTTTTTCGATTGCGTCCATGATGTTGGGACGAAAGCAACGCTGTTGTTGCTTAATAGGCTTAGCGTTGGGCAGAATATTAAGCCGGTATATTACGACTTGTAGGTCTAAGCCCGACATATCTTTGTAGCTCCACGTGAAGACATTGAGTTACTCTCGCATAAGTTGTATCAGAGATTCTTTGTCTTCTTCAGTCAGGCTTTTGCTAATGAAGATGGGTTTATGTGAAGCCTCATCTCCTAGGTCGATTTGAACAACCTCATCTTCAGTAGGAGGTTCTCGCTATTGAAAGCGCCACTCTTATTAGGATCCTAGGCGTTGAGCCGAGGGTTCTTCTTTCAAGAATTCCAGTATCTGGTCTTCCTCCTCTAATGGAAGGTTTGCAAAGACCATATTGACTAATAATATCTTCTTGAAGGCCTGGTCGATACTGGTATCGGAGTCTCAGGCTGAGGAACCGGAGGAGTGAGAGTGTATCAACACCTCAGGTTCCGAACTCCCCGGAGTTCTCGTGGGTGTGACATAACCTAACCCCGGGCGAGTACGCTGGTAGTAATTTTGAGACTTTCCCTTTGGAACGTGAAGTCATAAGGGAAGGTATCGGCCCTTACCATAGTTTAGGCATTTGCCACTTGTCAAGTCATATCCTATATTTTGGATGAGGCATTTGGCTTGATCAGTGTAACAGTAGATCTGCATCTTGCCATTATCAGGTTATGGCTCAGCAGGAGTGAGTCTTTGGCGACGTTCTACCCTACCGAAGATGATGGGTTCTTCGTCTTTCTTTCTTGCTGGAACCACAAAGTAAGCATCTCGGGACGGGACAACTCGGCTTGCGAGATGAGCGGTTGTCACTTGTGTTTGTAGCATGTATAGAGCTTATCTAAGAAATACATAGCATTCCAGTGTGCACAAGAGTAATTCAAAGATAGCTTTCTATTAATAAAATATGCAATTTTATCTCGAGGGTTTACATTATCTAAAGAATATGCCTCACCATTGGCGCATATGTAGTCCCCTAGCTCTATATCGGTAAGAACCGGGGTCGCCATGGGAGAAGGTGAGGGAGGTCTCCGCTTTAGCTTGACCACCAAAGGAGCTGGGGCCGAAGATTCTTGTGACCTCTGGACTGCTTTCGGGGCCTTTCGAGGTAGCTTGACCAGGATAGGTTACTAACTTGTTGTGGATGACGACGAAGGCGAAGGAGTGGAAGCTTTTCTCCAAAGCTTAACGACGAGAGGAGCCGATGTCTGGGGAGGCTTCCCCTTCAGTCGAACTCTTAGCAGTTCCTCAGCAACCGTTGCGCTCTCTGATGCAATCTCTGTCTCATTGTCCGCGTCGTTGATGTCGTCATCCCAGGTACTGATTTATAAAAGTCGGCATCCGTGCTGTACACTTCGAGTCCTCGGAACGGGTCGATGCCAGCAAACTCGATCTTAATAGTCCTGTCACTGGCTACATACTTCATGCATTAATGAAAGATGGAGGGTATGATCATGTATTCATGTATCCATGTCGACCCAATAACATGTTGCAGTTTATGTCTACATTAATGACATAACAAGTCACATCCGTCTAGAGATCGCCTTGAAGTAACGTGTATGCAACTTTAGAGGGGGTGAATAGAGTCTATGTCAAAAATAACCAATTAAAAATCAATCTATGCTAGTCCAGAAGCAACTACCAATAGAAATATATAATCAGATAGTAAAGCGAAAATTAAGAGAGATCAAAAGAGCATACGCAAACACAGTCATTTAACCTGGTTTCCCTCGTGGAGGTCTAGTCCAGGCTTGAGAACTCTCACTCAGGATTGAAATCCACTATTGTGAAATAGGGTACACATACGTGTCTTTACTCAGAAGAACACGCCAACTTCTTACAACTTCGCAGAGGCAAAACTTGGAATTGTCCAAGTGACTTATTTTCAACTTTTGCACATAACTTCTAATTGAATCGCACTTGAGCACCTTAGGGCTTAGAAAGTTTAGTGGCTAGTAGATTGGAAGAGTAAGGCTTAGAATGTATAAAGCTTAGAAGATTGAGAGTGAAAGATGATTTGAAATGAGAGAATTCAAGCCCTATTTATACTAGTCTGGGGAGGCAGAATTCGACCAGAATTCTGTCCTAAATATTCAAAAATTTGAACATTGGACAGCTTGGATCATGGTGTTCCTAAAAATCAGCTTCCTAAAAATTAGAGGGCAGAGTTCAGCCCGAATTCTCATTCCCTTGGGTCAGAATGTTTATGTGGGCTAGAATAGTTTGATTTGGTTCAGGGATTGTCTTGTTTTGTATGGTGGAGCTTGGAGAAGTAAGTCTAGGGTTGAGATGACTCAGTGTGACTCAACGTACATGTCCCTAGACTCAATAAAATAAAAAATTACAGACTGAGTACAAGTACATTTGTAATGTAACAACTTGACGATGACGTCTGTATTGAACTTGATATGCTGTAGACGATGTTCTGTTTTGAGCCCGATGTGTCTTATTGGATCATATCATATATCATTTTGTTAATTCTCTAAATTAGGTTGACTGTGATCCAGTTTGGGTCAACAATCTCCTCCATTTTGATAATTGACAAAATGATATTTGTATGTCGCAACATTTATACCTGGACACATGTTGAAGGGAGTAAAATACTTTGTATGTATGAAATAGCTCTCCCGCAAATAGATGTGTCGGCTCCCCCGCAAATAAATATTTTGGTTTGCGTTCTGATACAAAGTTCTTATCCAAGCACAACACAATTCATAATAATAAATCCAACATCATATATAAGATCACATCATATATCTATTATTCTCCCCCTTTGTCACTTAATAAAATATATCATAGCACCCCCGCAAAAGATAGATAAAGGTAAGAGAGCAATCACATAACTTTTAACCATAACCAAACTTTCTAAAAGAGACAACTAGCAGTTTGATAATCCAAAATAAAGAAACGAGCAGTCCTACGAGCCTTAGATAGATAGGCATGAGCTGGTAGAAACTGACATTCATCTAAAGAAATATGGAAGGCAGCAAAGATCATAGGAAGATACATCGTATAGACAAGCGATTTTGGCTTCTTCCTTGCACGAATCATCCGGTCCATCATCATGCAAAGAAAATTGAAGGGGATGGTGAAGTGAAGATAGTAAAGAGCCGTAATCTCATGATAAGTAACTTCATCGGTAGATCCCGCTTTGGGCAGGATGGAATAGAAAATGATGCGATGAAGTTCATAGAAGTGGTTGTTGAGATACTTGGCATAAAGTTTGCGAGGGCGAGTATTAGGTGCAAACATCATATCCCTAAAGCCTTCCAGTATGATATCACCAACAAATTTGAATTCACGAGCATCGATAATGCGCTCCCAAGAATTGGGGTCAGGGAGTTCTAAATATTCGGCCAAGTCAAAGTCGTCAAACACGATGTCAATGTCGACGACCCGAGAATAGATTTTACGGTCGTCATGGGTCATGTTGCAATAAAACATTTGAATTGCATTGAGATAAATAAGTGAAGATATAGACACAAGTTCATCAAGACATAGATCCTTGAAGTTAGGATTAAATTCAGAAAATATAGTAAAATTGATGGGATGTCCCGATACAACACTACGTGAGCGAAAATCGAAATACCACTCGTTAGAGGCTTCTAACGATTACGAAAATATGCTCATTATAAGTGTTGGCATTGGGAGGAGGAGGAGGATTGAACAATGGGTGAATGTGATTTGGAGAAGGAGAGTGAGGATTAGAAGATAAAGCTCCTTCAGTCCTAATCCTCTTCCCTCTATTACCAAGTCTAAGAGCCATTGATAATAGCTAAAGAAATAGAGATGAAGAATAACAATTAAAGTAGAGGTGGAGAACTAAGAGTTATACCTCAAAAATAAGGAAGGAGGATAGAAGAGAATTACCCAAAACTTTAAAACTTGAGTTTGGAGAGTGGAGAGCACTAAACTAGAGATTTTTAGGGTTATGGTTTTGGAGAAATAAATTTGGAGAGAGGTGGAAGATGATGGCAATGAGGAGAGAGAAGGCAAATTCGTGTTTTTAAAGAGTAGGGCTGGCTGCACTAGCAAATTGTGGGCCCTTGATTAAATAGCTTGGACGGCCAGGAATGGCTGCAAGTTCTGGAACTCACTACCCAGAGTTCTGCCAAAGATAGAGTTCGGCCTGAGCTCTATGTGGGTGGTTCCAGGGCTCCAACAAGGTAAAAAATGTTGACAAGATGGATAAAATATGGTCTTGAATTAGCAATAATGGATTATATGAGCCATGAAATAAATAAAATATGCGACAAACTTTGTGAATCATTGATCAGTACAGGTGAATCGCCTTAGGTTAGCTGTAGGGGCCAGATTCCGGCTAGCGGTAGTCCGAAGAGTAGTACACAGTGTCGGCTTCTACACCTTGTTGTCAGAAGGGTCCTTTCGGCTTGTACACAAAATAATGCACCATGTACGATTTTGATTTAATAATTATTTGCGCAGGTACGAGTCATTGTATGAAATTTTCATCTAAGATTCCTAATTCTCGACGAAGAAAGTTGAAACGCTCTTCGGCAAGTGGTTTAGTAAAAAAGTCTGCTAGCTGATGATCAGTATCAATAAAATCTAGATTAATAGTGCCGTGTAATTGATGATCACGTAGAAAATGGTATCGAATTTCTATGTGCTTAGTGCGTGAGTGACATACTGGGTTCTTGGTCTGGTTAATTATACTTGTGTTATCACAAAATATAGGTATGTGCTTAAAATATAAATTATAGTCTTCAAGGGTTTGCTTCTTCCATAAAATCTGAGCACAACAACGTCTTACAGCCATGTATTTTGCTTCAATTGTAGATAGTGCTACAAAATTTTGCTTCTTGCTAAACCAAGAGACTAAAGCCTTGCCTAGACACGTTCGCTGGTACTCTTACGGTCGACTTTGTATCCAGCAAAATTAGCATCGGAATATCCGATCAAGTCAAAGGATGTGGTTTTGGGATACCACAAGCCTACCGTAACATTTCCTTTAAGGTATCAAAAGATACACTTAACTGCGATCATGTGTGATTCTTTAGGATTGACTTGATAGCGAGGACATAGGCAAACACTAAGCATGATATCGGGACGACTATTAGTTAAATAGAGTAGACTACCAATCATAACTCGATACTTACGTTGATCGACTGGTTTGCCACTTTCATCAGGTTCTAATTTAGTTGTAGTAGCCATCGGAGTACTGATTGGTTTGATGTTGTCAAGATTAAACTTCTTCAGCATATCCTTTGTATACTTTGATTGGTTGATGAAGACTCTTTATGAGTTTTGTTTGACTTTGTAAGCCCCTGTTTTTCAAATTTTAGTTAAATTAGTGTTAATTAAATTTTAATATCATTTATAGCCTTAAAATAATTATTAGGATTTTTAGGAATTTTTCTAGAATTTTAAATAATTTTTAAATAAGTTTTATATATTAAAATATTAATTTATAAATTTTCTAAAATGTTTTAATTGACTTTTGTAATTAATTAGATTGTTTAAATAGCATTTTGTAATTTTTAGAATTGATTTAATATGGTTTTGTAAATTATTGAATTGTTTCGATATCAATTTGCAATTTCTTAAATGTTTTAAACTACTGAATGCAAATGATTATTTGCATTTACTACTGTGGGGACCTTTATGCAATAACCTAAATCTAGGGGACCTAAGTGTAAACCCTACCCCCCCACGATCGGGCTCACCTACCCCCGACGATTGCCACGCCGACGGACCCGCGTTTTCCGGCCAGCGTACAGCCCCCGACCGACCTAGGTCTTCTATAAAAACTCCTCTCTCTCCCCTGACCAAAACCCTAACCCTAAATTCTTCCCACGACCACCCGAACCCCCCTTTCTTCCCCGACGAGCCAAGCCCTAACCCTAACTCCGGCGATCTCCTCCGCCACCCCCACAGCGACAAACACCCACATCCACCACCGCCATTCGACGCGCCGCACCAAGCCGCGCCCAGCGCCACCGGAGCGCCGCCTCGCCGACGTCTCCTCCGCCGTCCACGACCCTCGAAAACACCTTCGACGACCGAACACATGAGTGGCAGTATTCCTTTGTGTCGTACGTGTCTCGTGTTGGGTCGAAATTATTCGTCGTGTCCTGGCGAACACGAGCGTAGACCAGGACACATGAAACTCGTGTCGTACGTATCGTGCTGAGTGAGGATACAAGACACCTGTGTCCCTAACAGCCAGGACACAGGACTGTGTTTTTATATTTTTTTTTATTATTTGATCGCTTAATACCTAAATAAAATTAACTAAAGCCCTAACTCTAACACAATTGATGGGCTGACCCCCTGGCCAGCCCGTCCTAACCTAAACCCCTCCCCCTCGTTGGCTCAGGTTCGAGCCCCCCTTTCTGTTTCCTTTCTTTTTCTTTTTCTGTTTCTTTCCTTTTCTTTTTCTTTTTTTGTTATATATATATATTTATATATATATGTATATATATATATATATATATATATATATATATATATATATATATATATATAAAAATATATATATTAGTATATATATGTATATACTGTTTTTTGACAGTATTCTATATATATGTATATATATTTTATAGTTAGTAAATTTTATATATATATATGTTTGTATTTATATATATATACATATATGTATATGTGTATATATTTTCATGTGTATATATATATATATTATTATATATACACTTTATTATTAAATGTTTTCTTATATATATATATATATATATATATATATATATATATATATATATATATATATATATATATATATATATATATATATATATATATATTTGTATATATATATACTTTATAAATTAAGTATTTTTCTTATACATAGATATATGTACATTTTACATATGTATGTATATTTTCACTATGCATAATTTTGCCTTATTAAAATAATAATATTTATTTTGCACTATTATCAAATTGTATTTTTAGTGTATTTAAATTACTGCAACCATTTGGTGTCCAAGCCTAGCATGGATTTTTGGGCCCAAATGTGTTTTCACACATTCAAGACCTGTACAAGTCATATTGGACTTGATTCACGGCCTTGGGTCCAGTATTTGAACTTTGATTCAAATTATATACATGGACAAAATATGCAGATAATTAGTTATTTAAATTCAATTGTGTGCAAATGATGTTTTTGATTTTCTAAAAATACTTAAAGTGTTGTTAAAATTATGGAAAAATAGTATTTAGATACTATGTTAAGTTAGCTAATTTAGTATAATTTTTATAGTATTTAATTTACTATTTTTCCACTAGTTTTGCATATGAAACCAAAACTCATTTTCTGTATATTTAGGAAAACTGATTTTTATTAAATACTTGTACTGGTTAATAAATTCCAAAAAAATTATAATAAATTTTTATGATTAATAAGGATCACTTTGGTACTTTACTTTAAGTAAAACTAGGCTTTTTGTCTATCTCTAAAATTGTTAGAACACAATGATCATTTGATTTATTTATTGATTAATTACGACTTGTAGCTTTTTGTGTTATTTTGAGTTTTAGCCGTGTTGAACCCCACCCCTCACTAGTGTAAAGACCATAGAAAGTTAGTTAAAGTAGTGTGTCATCCCACATTGGTCTCCTATGCCAAGGTCATCATTTTGGCTAGGTGCCCAGTCACAAGTCGTGTCGCACCAATTAGTGTCCTAGTGTTCTAGCTTAGTATAAAAACTAAGTTATTGTATTTATTTCTACAGTGACGAGTTACCGGACATCCATAGCACTTTTATCGCAGCTTGTTTTGCTTTGCTTTGCTAGAGGCAAGTACTTTCTACGAACTTTACATATTGTCACATAAATGAACTGCAAACTCCACCATGTTAAATGCTGATCCTTGGGGTAGCAAGTTAGATCTCTACATGTTGTACTTCTAGTTACTACCATGCTTAGAACAGTCTTGATGTATCTCTCACATGATTAGAATATGGGTTATGGGGAAACTGATAGTAGTGTACGTGATCATGACCCCCCTATAGTAGCGAGCGAGGTCGCATTTTATATGCATACCTTGCCGCAGGCCATTATCCCGTATTTCTGTACGGATGTACACCTATGCTTGTTAACTTGTACGTATATACATTTCATTTACATGTACCACAGTACATTGTACATCTATTGACCGATCACGTACTTGCTACAGTTTTAAACATTACATATACATCTGTCTCTATGACATATGTGTCCTTGCCATGATAGACTATGTGATGCCATGCTTTCCAGTTATTCCTCTTATGTTCATTTCCATGTTTCATATACTAGTTTGTTAGATTCAGTACTTGCTCCCGTCCTGACAGGATAACGTTGTAGGTGTCCTTACTGAGGAGGAGTTACTCTGCGACACATATTATGGGGTTACTGCCGAGGACCCGGCTCTGCTTTACGAGGATGTTCCTACGGGGAACCTCGCCTAGTTGTCTTTTTTTTACTTAGACTTTTGAGAGTAGACATGTATTAGACTATATCTTTTTGTAACTGGACATGTATCCAGTTTTACTTTTCAGTTCACTTGTACTTGGACATTTTACTATATACGACGACTTTTGTGTTTGGAGCATTTATGATTCTTCTTCACTTATAGAACTGTTAGCACATTTAGTCTTATCCTGTTGTCTTTAGAACAGCTTACTACGTTTTATCTCAACGTAGGCTAGGCATGACTCGGCCTGGCCCAACAATTTGGGTAGCGGGTCGTGACATGTTTTTAGTGGTGGCCCATGCAGGTCCTGACTAAATTGTTTGGTTACGTTATTGTACCAAGCATGCCTGCAATTAGGAACTTAAGGTAATTAGACAACATTAGGAATAACGCTTAGAACACCTAGAGGAATGCTAGGATTGCAACATAGGAAATACATCACATGCTTGCTATTATAATTAGATTTCCTTGCATATGATTGCTTACTTTAAATAAGTCCTTATAAGTCCATTTTATTTTTTTTAGATGGTGCTTACTCGTTCATCCCAGTATGTTACCCCCGAGAATGGGGCCCTCCATATCCAGTTAGCTGACCAGTTGACTGATACACCTCTACCTACCACATTCCCCCACTCCACAGAACCACAGACCCAGATACCACAACCACCTTCCACATCACAGGCCCAGCAGGACCCGATACTTCCACCACCCCCTATCACTATACCCACCCAGGCTTCCGTCATACTCGACGGGAACTAGCTGCTCACACTGATTCAGGGGTTCCTAACAACCCATCAGGAGCAGACTACCCTACTCCGCCAGAGCATGGAGCGTTCTGAGGGACGTCCCGTGGTCCCACCACCTGTAGAGCCACGGCAGAGAGCGGGAATGATCAAGGACTTCATGGGTCTGAATCCTAAGGAGTTCTTAGGGACTGAGGGCATTGTAGTAGCAGATGACTGGCTAGATTCGGTAGAGAGGAAGCTCCTCGGAGTCAGGATGCCGGATGACCTTCAAGTCGAGGCAGCGGGATTTCTGCTGATAGACTTAGCAGGAGTCTGGTTCCGGAATGAGCCGTTGTTTGCGAGAGGGAGAGCCACATGGGATCTGTTCAAGACCCAGTTCAAGAAGAAATTCTTCTCGACCACTGCTAGAGTAGCCATGGGGCTACGATTCCAGAACATCCAGCAGGGGAACCGTTCTGTTGACGAGTATGCGGCAGAGTTTAGTCGCCTGAGCCGTTTTGCTCCTAGTCTGGTTGTAGATCCAGAGGAGATGACCCGTAGGTTTTGCCATGGTCTAGTTCCAGACATTGGCATTCTTATAGTGGCGAACGGTACGACTGACTACTACCAGAGCCTAGAGTTGGCCCGGAGCATTGAGGAGCGTCTTCTGTCTAGCAAGAGGCCGGCTTCTGTATATCATGAGGGACCGTCCAAGCGTCAGGCTTTCCAGCAGAAAGCACCGACGCCGCCACAGCAGACTTACCGTCCCCCTGCACCACATCATCAGACCCCGCCAGTTAGAGCCTCGGGACCCCGACAGCAGCAGAGGGGAGCTATATGTTATTTCTGCAGAAGACCAGGGCACGACAGCTCTATTTGTAGGAAAAGGTTGAAGCAATGCTTAGTCTGTGGGTCTGCCACCCATCAGATTCGGGACTGCCCAGTAGCGAAGCCTAGAGGACCACTCCCGACTCAGCAGCAGAGGTTTGGGCAGCATCTGCAGCAGCAGAAGGGACCTCAGGGGAAGGTCTATAGCCTAGCCCTTGAGCCGGAGCCGGAGCAGGTTTCAGAGCCCGATTACTTAGCTGACGTCATTACAGGTCATGTTTATTTGCATACTTTTCTAGTTCTATGCTTGTTCGATTCTGGTACATCTCATAGCTTTCTGTCATTAGAGTTTATGCATGAACATCACTTAGTATCTACACCTACTGCGGAGATTAGTAGAGTAATAACGGGAGGAGGACCAGTGCCTATTAGAGCTAGCTATAGATGCTCTATTATGATAGCCGGAAGAAAGTTTGAGGGGCGATTCTTTGTGATGCCACTCTCCGGTTATGATATCATATTGGAGATGGACTGGCTTAGCTATGCCCATGCATCTATAGATTGCCATGAGGGTAGTATTTTGTTCAGTCCCCCAGGCACAGCACCATTCAGTGTCAGAAGGACAGGGCCGGAGATCAGCCTAGAGCCTAACTGTTGTGCGACAGTCGGGGACGCAGCACCGCCACACCCTATCATTAGGGAGTTTATGGATGTATTCTCAGAGGATCTTCCAGGGCTTTCGCCTGACAGAGATATGGATTTTACTATAGATTTAGTGCCGGGTTCATCACCAGTATCCCGGGCTTGCTATAGAGTGAATCCCAAGGAGGCCATAGAGATGAAAGAGCAGATTGATGACCTATTGAAAAAGGGTTTCATTCGATCTAATGCTTCTCCATGGGGAGCGCCAGTGCTCTTTGTGCCTAAGAAGGATGGTACAGTCCGGTTATGTATTAACTACCGGGCCTTGAATGCCATCACTATCAAGAACAAATATCCTCTGCCCAGGATAGATGATTTGTTCGACCAGTTGAGCGGGGCGAAGGTGTTTTCCAGGATAGACTTGAGATTCGGGTACCACCAGGTGAAGGTTAGGCCAGCAGACATCCAGAAGACAGCGTTCAACACGAAGTATGGGCAGTACGAGTTTCTGGTGATGCCATTTGGTCTCACAAATGCGCCAGCTGTCTTTACGAATTTGATGAATAAGACATTTCACCAGTATCTGGATAAGTTCATCGTGGTGTTTATCGACGACATCCTGATATACTTGAAGACGCCAGAGGAGCATGCAGAGCACTTGCGAATAGTTTTGGAGATTCTGAGGCAGGAGAGATTGTTTGCCAAATTGCCGAAGTACGAGTTCTTTTTAGACCGAGTGGAGTTTCTCGGCCATGTAGTCACTGGAGATGGAATCTCGGTGGATCCCAAGAAGATTGCTGCAGTTGAGACATGGAAGTCTCCGATGCCAGTTTCAGAGATCAGGAGCTTTCTGGGTTTAGCAGGCTATTATAGAAAGTTCGTCCAGGACTTTGCTAGGATAGCTGAACCCATGACAAAGCTGACGCGGAAGGACGCAGAGCACATCTGGTCAGAGGACTGCCAGACAGCATTTGAGGAGATGAAGAGGAGGCTGACGACCGTTCCAGTTCTGACTTTACCTTCAGGTTCTGGAGGTTTCACCATTTACAGTGATGCTTCTGGGAAGGGGCTAGGATGTGTCCTACAGCAGCATGGGAAAGTGATTGCTTATACATCTAGGCAATTGCAGACTCATGAGAGGAATTATCCTACCCATGACCTCGAGCTAGCTGCGGTGATCTTTGCACTCAAGTTATGGAAATATTACTTATACGGAGAGCGTGTGGAAATCTTTACTGACCACAAAAGCTTGAAGTATGTGTTCACGCAGAAAGAGCTGAACATGAGGCAAAGACGATGGTTGGAGTTGATGAAGGACTTCGACATCGATTTACAGTATCACCCCGGGAAGGCAAATATGGTGGCGGATGCGCTGAGCAGGCATCCGATGGCATGGTACCTGATGATTGATCGGCATTTACGGAAGGATCTGGAGAAGCTCGGTATCGAGCTAGTTCAGCCAGGATCAGTGATACAGATGATGGCGCTTGACATTCAGTCAGGTTTGATGGAGCAGATCCGGGAGGCACAGTCTACAGATGAGAGCCTTCGCAGACTTCGACCCCAGGCATTAGCTGGATTGCTGGATGACTTCACGATAGCAGAGGATGGATCCTTGAGGCATGGCAGCCGATTGTGCGTACCGAAGGGAGAGCTGGTAGAGGCAGTCTTGCAGGAGGCGCACCGATCGAGATATTCTATTCACCCTGGTGCTGACAAGATGTACCGTGACTTGCGGGAACATCTTTGGTGGCACGGGATGAAGAGGGATGTATCATGTTTCATCTCGAGATGCCTAGTTTGCCAGCAGGTCAAGGCGGAGCGCCAGAGGCCAGCTGGTTTGTTGCAGCCGTTACCCATTCCTGAGTGGAAGTGGGAACATATTACGATGGACTTCGTTTCAGGGCTTCCTTATTCCCAAGGAGGGAAGGATGCCATCCGGGTCATCGTAGACAGGCTGACGAAGTGTGCGCACTTTATACCCTTCAAGGTGGGGCTTTCCACCGAGAAGTTGGCGGAGCTATACATGCAGCAGATAGTTCGCCTACACGGAGTGCCAGTGAGCATCGTGTCAGACAGAGACAGCAGATTCACATCCCACTACTGGAGGAGCTTGCAGGAGGAGTTGGGCAGTAGGCTTAAGTTCAGTACGGCATACCACCCACAGACAGATGGGCAGTCCGAGAGGACGATACAGACACTGGAGGATATGCTGAGGACCTGCGTGCTGGACTTCGGAGGATCATGGGAGAGCCATCTGTACTTGGTAGAGTTTTCATACAACAACAACTACCAGGCCAGTATTGGTATGTCTCCTTTCGAGGCGCTTTATGGACGACGATGCCGCATACCGCTCTTTTGGGATGATGGTGGAGACAGAGTTATGCTTGGGCCAGAGATGATCACGAATGCAGCAGAGAAAGTCGGGATGATCAGAGACAGGCTCAGAGTAGCTCAGGATAGGCAGAAACACTGGGCTGATGCTAGTCACAAACCGATGGAGTTCGCAGACGGTGATATGGTGCTGGTAAAGATATCATCTACTAGAGGGACGATCCGGTTCGGACGAGGAGGGAAGCTAAGCCCCAGATACATCGGGCCGTTCGAGGTACTTGGCAGGATCGGAGAGGTAGCTTACAGGATTGCACTTCCACCCAACCTAGCAGGAGTTTACGACATCTTTCACGTATCTCAGCTGAGGAGATATGTTCCAGACCCCAGTCATGTGCTAGATCATTCAGAGTTGGAGGTCGGACCGAGCCTTACAGTTTCTAAGCAGCCAGTGGAGATATTAGACAGGAGAGAGAAGAGGCTGAGGAACAAGGTTATACCCCTAGTACGAGTAGCTTGGAGCCGTCACTCCCCAGGTGAATCTACTTGGGAGAGGGAGTCGAACATGAGGGAGAGATACCCTTACTTGTTCGATCCAACCGCTGCGAGGGAACCACCCGTTCCCACTTGATACCTTAGAGGTTAGTTTCGATCGCAGCCTTAGTTATTTTGTTGCATTGCTTGCTATGTTAGAATATTGTCGGGTCTTCAATCCTTGTAAATTTCGAGGACAAAATTTTTTAAGAAGGGAAGACTTGTAAGCCCCTGTTTTCCAAATTTTAGTTAAATTAGTGTTAATTAAATTTTAATATCATTTATAACCTTAAAATAATTATTAGGATTTTTAGGAATTTTTCTAGAATTTTTAAATAATTTTTAAATAAGTTTTATATATTAAAATATTAATTTATAAATTTTCTAAAATGTTTTAATTGACTTTTGTAATTAATTAGATTGTTTAAATAGCATTTTGTAATTTTTAGAATTGATTTAATATGGTTTTGTAAATTATTGAATTGTTTCGATATCAATTTGCAATTTCTTAAATGTTTTAAACTACTGAATGCAAATGATTATTTGCATTTACTACTATGGGGACCTTTATGCAATAACCTAAATCTAGGGGACCTAAGTGTAAACCCTACCCCCCCACGATCGGGCTCACCCACCCCCGACGACTGCCACGCCGACGGACCCGCATTTTCCGGCCAGCGCACAGCCCCCGACCGACCTAGGTCTTCTATAAAAACTCCTCTCTCTCCTCTGACCAAAACCCTAACCCTAAATTCTTCCCATGACCACCCGAACCCCCCTTTCTTCTCCGACGAGCCAAGCCCTAACCCTAACTCCGGCGATCTCCTCCGCCACCCCCACAGCGACAAACACCCACATCCAACACCGCCATTCGACGCGCCGCACCAAGCCGCGCCCAGCGCCTCGCTGACGCCTCCTTCGCCGTCCATGACCCTCGAAAACCCCTTCGACGACCGGACACGTGAGTGGCTGTATTCCTTTGTGTCGTGCGTGTCTCGTATTGGATCGAAATTGTTCGCCGTGTCCTGGCGAACACGAGCGTAGACCAGGATACGTGAAACTCGTGTCGTACGTATCGTGCTGAGCGAGGATACAAGACACATGTGTCCATAACAGTCAGGACACAGGACTGTGTTTTTATATTTTTTTTATTATTTGATCACTTAATACCTAAATAAAATTAACTAAAGCCCTAACTCTAACACAATTGATGGGCTGACCCCTTGGCCAGCCCGTCTTAACCTAAACCCCCCCGCTGGCTCAGGTTTGAGCCCCCCTTTCTGTTTCCTTTCTTTTTCTTTTTCTGTTTCTTTCCTTTTCTTTTTCTTTTTTTGTTTTATATATATATTTATATATATATATGTGTATATATATATATATATAAAAAAAAATATATATATATATATATATATATATATATATATTTTTTTTATATACATATATATATATATATATATATATATATATATATATATATATATATATATATATATATATATTTTATATATATGTATATATATATATATATATATATATATATATTAGTATATATATATGTATATACTGTTTTTTGACAGTATTTTATATATGTATATATATTTTATAGTTAGTAAATTTATATATATATGTTTGTATTTATATATATATATACATATATGTATATGTGTATATATTTTCATGTGTATATATAAAATATATATATATATATATATATTATATATACACTTTATTATTAAATGTTTTCTTATATATTTTTTTTTTATGTGTATATATTTTCATGTGTATATATAAAATATATATATATATATTATATATACACTTTATTATTAAATGTTTTCTTATATATATATATATATATATATATATATATATATATATATATATATATATATATATATATATATACTTTATAAATTAAGTATTTTTCTTATACATAGATATATGTACTTTTTACATATGTATGTATATTTTCACTATGCATAATTTTGCCTTATTAAAATAATAATATTTATTTTGCACTATTACCAAATTGTATTTTTAGTGTATTTAAATTACTGCAACCATTTGGTGTCCAAGCCTAGCATAGATTTTTGGGCCCAAATGTGTTTTCACACATTCAAGACCTGTACAAGTCATATTGGACTTGATTCACGGCATTGGGTCCTGTATTTGAACTTTGGTTCAAATTATATACATGGACAAAATACGCAGATAATTAATTATTTAAATTCAATTGTGTGCAAATGCTGTTTTTGATTTTCTAAAAATACTTAAATTATTGTTAAAATTATGGAAAAATAGTATTTAGATACTATGTTAAGTTAGCTAATTTAGTATAATTTTTATAGTATTTAATTTACTGTTTCGCCACTAGTTTGGCATATGAAACCAAAACTTATTTTTTGTATATTTAGGAAAACTGATTTTTATTAAATACTTGTACTGGTTAATAAATTCCAGAAAAATTATAATAAATTTCTATGATTAACAAGGATCACTTTGGTACTTTACTTTAAGTAAAACTAGGCTTTTTGTCTATCTCTAAAATTGTTAGAACATAATGATCATTTGATTTATTTATTGATTAATTATGACTTGTAGCTTTTTGTGTTATTTTGAGTTTTAGCCGTGTTGAACCCCACCCCTCACTAGTGTAAAGACCCTAGAAAGTTAGTTAAAGTAGTGTGTCACCCCACATTGGTCTCCTATGCCAAGGTCATCATTTTGGCTAGGTGCCCAGTCACAAGTCGTGTCGCACCAATTAGTGTCCTAGTGTTCTAGCTTAGTGTAAAAACTAAGTTATTGTATTTATTTCTACAGTGACGAGTTACCGGACATCTATAGCACTTTTATCGCAGCTTGTTTTGCTTTGCTTTACTAGAGGCAAGTACTTTCTATGAACTTTACATATTGTCACATAAATGAACTGCAAACCCCACCATGTTAAATGCTGATCCTTGGGATAGCAAGTTAGATCTCTACATGTTGTACTTCTAGTTACTACCATGCTTAGAACAGTCTTGATGTATCTCTCACATGATTAGAATATGGGTTATGGGGAAACTGATAGTAGTGTACGTGATCATGACCCCCCTATAGTAGCGAGCGAGGTCGTATTTTATATGCATACCTTGCCGCAGGCCATTATCCCGCATTTCTGTACGGATGTACACCTATGCTTGTTAACTTGTACGTATGTACATTTTATTTACATGTACCACAGTACATTGTACATCTATTGACCGATCATGTACTTGCTACAGTTTTAAACATTACATATACATCTGTCTCTATGACATATGTGTCCTTGCCATGATAGACTATGTGATGCCATGCTTTCCAGTTATTCCTCTTATGTTCATTTCTATATTTTATATGCTAGTTTGTTAGATTCAGTACTTGCTCCCGTCCTGACAGGATAACGTTGTAGGTGTCCTTACTGAGGAGGAGTTACTCTGCGACATATATTATGGGGTTACTGCCGAGGACCCGGCTCTACTTTACGAGGATGTTCCTGCGGGGAACCTCGCCTAGTTGTCTTTTGTTTACTTAGACTTTTGAGAGTAGACATGTATTAGATTATATCTTTTTGTAACTGGACATGTATCCAGTTTTACTTTTCAGTTCACTTGTACTTGGACATTTTACTATATACGACGACTTTTATGTTTGGAGCATTTATGATTCTTCTTCACTTATAGAACTGTTAGCACATTTAGTCTTATCCTGTTGTCTTTAGAACAGCTTACTACATTTTATCTCAACGTAGGCTGGGCATGACTCGGCATGGCCCAACAATTTGGGTAGCGGGTCATGACAGACTTGCAATCCAAGGAAGTAGTTAAGCTCCCCCATTATGCTCATCTCGAACTCATTCTACATACACTTGGTAAATTCTTGGCATAAAACCTCATTAGTAGACCCAAAAATGATGTCATCCACATAAATTTGCACTGAGAGAATGGTGTCATCAATAGATTTTATAAACAGTGTCATGTCAATTTTCCCTTTTAAAAAGCCTTTGTCAAGTAAGAAAGTGCTAAGGCATTCATACCAGGCTCGAGGGGCTTGTTTGAGGCCATAGAGAGCTTTCTTAAGTTTGAAAACATGATCAAGAAATTTGTGATTTTCAAAACTAGGTGGTTGTTTTACAAACACTTCTTCTTTAATAAAACCGTTAAGAAAAGCACTTTTGACATCCATTTGAAAAAGTTTGAAATTTTGGAAGTTTGCAAAGGCACAAAGCAAGCAGATTGATTCAAGTCATGCAACAGGAGCATATGTCTCATCGTAGTCGATACATTCCTCTTGGTTATATCCTTGAGCTACGAGACGTGCTTTGTTACGTGTGATTGAACCGTCCTCATTAACTTTGTTACGAAAGACCCATTTAATACTAATGATCGAATGATCAGCAGGTTTAGGAACAAGTTCCCAAACCTTATTTCTTTCGAATTGGTTAAGTTCTTCTTACATTGCAGATATCTAAAATTCATCAGAAAAAGCTTCTAAAATATTTTTGGGTTCTATTTGTGAAATAAATGCAGTACTAGCAATAGAGTGTCTAACAGATGATCGAGTACTTACTCCTTTTGATACCTCACATATTACCAAGTTTTCCAGATATGATGGTATGAAACAGAACTTCTTTGGTAAACCTTCTAGAGAACTGGTTCCAGGTGTTGTATCCACATGTGTAGAAGTTGATGATTTGATGTGTATATCATCGTCGTCATCGGGAATAGCAGTTGTACTATTATTCTCATCAAAGGTTACATTAGCAGATTCTTCAACAATCATAGAGCGCTAATTGAATACTCTGTATCCTTTACTCTTAGTAGCATAACCAAGAAAAGTACATTCGTCAGTTTTGGCATCAAACTTGTCTAAGTTGTCTTTGGTATTCAGGATAAAGCAGCGACAACCGAACACTCGAAAATAGAAAATAGTTGGTGTTCTACCAAACCAAAGTTCATAGGATATTTTCTTCGAAATAGGTCGAATCAAAATCCTATTCAAGACATGGCATGCTGTACTTACAGCTTCTGCCCAACAGTATTTCAGAAGGGAAAATTGATTTAACATGACTCTAGCCATATCGCCAAAAGTTCTATTCTTCCGCTCCACAACGCCATTTCGTTGGGGAGTTCTAGGACACGAAAATTCATGATTAAAACCATTTGAGTCACAAAACTTTTTGAAATCGGAGTTTTCGAATTCGCCGCCACGATCACTTCGGATTTGAGTAATCATGAAGCCTTTTTCGTTTTAAACCTTTTTAGCAAAAACTTCGAAAATAGAAATAGTATCACTTTTGTTTATAAGAAAGAAAACCCAAGTAAATCGAGAAAAATCATTAATCATTACAAAAGCGTAGAGTTTTCCACCAAGACTGGCTACTCTACTAGGACCAAATAAATCCATATGAAGCAGTTGCAAAGGTCTAACCGTACTTACAGAGTTGATGGATTTAAAAGAGGATTTGGTCGCTTTATTTTTCTCACATTCGGCACATACCGTATCCTTTTTGAATGGAATGTCAGGTAGTCCTCTCACTAGCTTCTTGGTTGAAAGTCTTGATATGGTATCCATGTTTGCATGTCCAAGGCGTATATGCCATAGTAGTCTTTCATCTTTGTGAGCGTAGAGGCATCTTTCTGTATTGTTAGTATATCTAAACAGATAGAATATGTATATATTATCTTCCCTTATCCCTTCAAAAATGATGTCTCCAGATGATCTATCATATATGGAGCATTTAGTTTTCCTAAAGTTAATATCATATCCATAATCAGCAAGATGACTAATGCTGAGCAAGTTATGCTTTAACTCTGTTACTAAACAGACATCTTTAATGACGGAAGAAGGAGGATTACCAATAGTACCGTTACCTATGATATAACCTTTTAGATTATTGCCGAAGGATACATATCATTCCCTCTTCATCGATAGTGTTGCGAAAAATTTTGCATTTCCAGTAATGTGTCGTGAGTACCCACTATCGAGAATCCACTTACTTCTAGAGGATGAAGGAAGGTCCACCTACACCACGAGTAGATGTGACCTTTGGTACCCAAATCTTTGAGGGTCCTGAAAGGTTAGTCTTCGGTACCCATGCGTATAGTTTTAAATCAACTAGTCTTCTAATTCTACACCGTGGTGAAGTGTGTCCATGTTTACCACAGTAGTGACTTATAGCAAGTATATTGGTGTTAGGTGGAGGATAATAGTGATATCTATGTGTTTGTCGTGTTGCATGAGAACGTGTGTTCATAAAAGCATGTTTGTGTGTGCCATGTGTATGTATAGGTGTTTATCGTGCTGCATGTGAATATGTGTACATAAAGGCATGATTGTGTGCAACATGAGTATATGTGTTTTTCTTGTGACGTGTATTCTTTTGTTGAGCAATCTTTTGCCTTGTGTACGTGTTGTGACTGTGAGATTGAGTTTGGGGCTGTACAACTTGTTTCCCCAATCTGATCTCTAATCTTTAGAGGTATTGTACATATCATCATACTTGGCAGTCAAGACATCAATTCTTACAGCAACAATATTATACTTCTTTTTCTCGTTTGAGAGTTCTTTATTGAGTGCTGTGATATCACGTGTTTGTTTCTCAATACGAGATTCGTCATCGTGTAAGCTTAATTTAAGCTTGGATACCTCCTCAGTGTTCTCCGTGGGTGGTATGTCTCTAACATTATCAAGCAAGCATGAAAGTCTATGAATCTCAACTTCATGAGTCTTGATCTTATCCTTTGCATATTTATACTTGCTAAGTAACTTGTGATCTTCAAGTAAGTCACTAAAGGCATCTCCAAGTTCATCAAAAGTAAAGTCATCAAGTGGATCATTTGTTACCTTTTCGGACGTTGCCAATAGGCAGACGTTTGCAGTATCTTGGGGAGAGTCCTCTTCTTCTTCTGAGTCACTGGCTTCGCTTTCGTGCCAGATGCTTGTATTGGCATACTTTCAAGAGGTTGGCCTTTTGTATGATCTTTTATATCGACTTCCTTTCTTTGCTGTAGGACAGTCCTTCTTGACATGCCTCGTCTTCTTACAGCCGAAACAGATTGGCTCTTTATTGTCCACTTTGTGTTGTTCCTTCTTCCTTTGGTTGAAATGTAGGAACTTCTGGAAGTTGCGAACCATTAGCGCTTGATCATCACCCTCGGAGTCATCATCGTCTGTTTCTTCTGAAGCAGCCTTTCGGCGATGAGCTCTTAGCGCAATTTATTTTTCCTTTGGAGCCGTTTATTCAAAGTCTTCGAGATCGAGCTCATGCGTCATCAGTTTGCCCACCAGAGTTTCCAGAGACATGGTGGTGAGATCATTGCCTTCGATGATTATCGTGGCTTTGGGGTTACAGTTCTTCGTTAGTCCCCTTAGCACCTTGCGTATCTTCTCATGGTTGGAGTAGTTCTTACCGAGGGAAGATAGAGGGTTGACGATGTCGAGGAATCTAGTAATCATTTGTTTGATCGTCTCATTGGGCTTCATCTTGAATGCCTCGTACTCTTGTGTTAGACGACTTTTTTTTGATTCTTTAACCTGTGTGGTTCCTTCATGGGTCACCTCTAGAAGCTTCCATACTTCGTGTGAGGTGGATCACGTAGAGACCCTGTTGAATTCAGTCATGTCTATAGCACAGAAGAGAGCATTAATAACCCTAGCATCTAGATTAGCCTATTTCTTTTCTTGGTCAGTATATTTGTCGTGGGGTTTATCTATGAGATTCCCCTCAACAATAATTCTAGCAGGGTTCTTATAACCATCTGTGACTATGGTCCATAAATCAAAGTCTAAAGACTTTAGGTAGAAACTCATTCTGGTCTTCCAATACGTGTAGTTGGTTCCATTAAATAGGGGTGGCCTATTAGTGGACTGTCCTTCACCAAAGTTGTTAAAGATAGGTTGTGTGGTTACCATGGATCAGCTCTAGGATATTAATCCTTTATCAAGAGAACAGAGCTCTGATACCAATTGAAGTAACGTGTAGGCAACTCTAGAGGGGGGGGGGGGGGGTGAATAGAGTTCGTGTCAAAAATAGCCAATTAAAAATCAACTCTATGTCAGTCCAGAAGCAACTACCAATAGAAATATATAATCAAAGTAGTAATGCAGAAATTAAGAGAGATCAGAAGAGCATATGCAAACACATCGATTTAACCTGGTTTCCCTCGTGTAGGACTAGTCCAGGCCTGAGAACTCTCGCTCAAGATTAAAATCCACTATTTGTGAAATAAGGTACACACACGCCTTTACTTAGAAGAGCACGCCTGTTGGCCCATTGGTCATGGTCACACCTGATTTTAATAATTGATCAAACTCTGTCTCGATATAAATACAAGTCAATTCAGATATTTACCTACGATGTTTTGGACACTGCTCAACGATGGATATCATCTATGTTCAAGACTGAAGCCGTTTGCCACTCCAAATGTACTTCCTGTTAAGCAATGTAATTTTTCATTTTATTGAGTCTAGGAATATATTGTACACCGAGTCGTACTGGCAAATAGGCTATCCGAAAACATTTTTCAAAACCATCCTATTCTTTTACAAATGACCTACGTTTTTGAAAAACATCCTTTTTACAAAAAGCTTCTGAAGGACTTTTCAAAAAGCCAAAATTATTTTTTTCTCAAAAATAAACTGGCAGAACCCTAGAAGAACTCGGTCCGAGTTCGGCCAGAGTTCGGCCAATTGGAGCGTTAGTGAACGTTGGATTTTGAACTTGGTCATCCTTCTGTTGCGATTTGTTACAAAGAGTTCTGTCCAAATTCTGCCCGAATTCTGTCAGAGTTCTGTCTTTGGAAAAACTATAAATAGAGAAGTATTTCGATCATTTCAAATCACCAAATCACTTTCAATCTCTTCTCTTCCTGAGCTTACATTCTTCCAAATAGTTTTCAAAAAGCTTTCATTTTCAAATCCCAAGCCAGTTACAATCCTCTAGTCGATTTGCCAGTACGGTACGGTCTAGAAGTTTCAGAGCGATTGTAATCAGAGGCTTGATAGAAGATACAACTCTTCACAATTGAAGTTGGTCGAGTTCTTCGTATCAAAGCTCGCATCTGTAGAAGTTGCAAGGACTTCGTATGAAAACTTGCGAGATTTTCCAATAGTGGATTCAACTGGAAGCTAGAGTTCTTCCAACTGGACTAGTCCTCACAAGAGGGAAACCAGTATAAATCTCGGTATTTGCATTTGCCTTCTGATTACTTTTAATTTCTGTCATTTACTTTTGTGATTATTATTATATCTGTGATCTAACTGCTAACAAGATTTTTAATTAGAAATATTCCGCTGCCTACTCTATTCACCCCCCCCTCTAGAGTATTCTGCTTTACGATTTCGTTCCTACAATTGGTATCAGAGCGGGTTATACAGGTAAAGCAAGGTAAAATTGTAGTTATATTCAATTTTTTAGATCACAACATTACACATGGCAACTGTAAAATTCACAAGTGAAGGCCAAGCCACAAATAGACCTCCACTGTTTGACGGCACAAACTACACTTATTGGAAAACACGTATGAGTTTCTTTCTGAAATCTCTTGATTTTGACTTATGGTCTATAGTTATTGATGGCTATAAAAAGCCACCTCGTATTAATGTTGATGGTGTTTTAGTTGAAAAACCCCATGACAAATATACAGAGGAAGAAAAAAAAAAGCCAGTCTTGACGCACGTGCTATTAACGCTTTATTTTGTGCTTTAGACAGAATTGAATTCAACAGGGTGTCTACTTGCACAACATCAAACAAAGTGTGGAAACTTCTCGAAGTAACCCACGAAGGAACAACACAAGTCAAGGAGTAAAAAATCAGCAGACTTACTTAGGAGTACGAGGTGTTCAAAATGAAGCCAAGTAAATCAGTCACTCATATGTTTACAAGATTCTTGGATATTGTAAATCCTCTGTCTTCACTAGACAAGGATTACAGTAACCATGAGAAGATTTACAAACTTCTACGAGCCCTTACAAAGAACTGGATTCTAAAGGCTACAGCAATCATTGAAGGGAACGACCTCTCAATAATGTCTCTAGAAACACTCATGGGTAAGCTACTCACTCACGAGTTAGAACTTCAAGACTTTGAAGATGCTACACCAAAGAAGAAATCAGAGAAGACAATCGCTCTCAAGGCTCAACATAGAAGAACCATCGAAGATGATTCTGACGACAACGACTCCGACTCTGAAGATCAAGCTCTTATGGTAAGAAAATTCAAGAAGTTCATGAGATTTAACAGGAGAACAAAAGACAGCAAAGACAACAACAACAACAACAACAACGAGGAAGATCCTATTTGCTACGGATGCAAGAAGAAAGGACACATGAAGAAAGATTATCCCTCAGCATTATCATCAAAGAAAAGCAGCAAATATGACAAAGGCTACCTGAAGAAATCTACATCAAGAAAGTACACCAACACAAGCATATGGCAAAAAAGTGAAGCCAGCGACTCAGAAGATGAACAATCAGATGACGCTACAAATGTATGCTTGATGGCTTGTGATCAGGTAATTACTAATCCTCTATTTGATTCGTATGATGATTTTACCTTTGAGCAACTAGGAGAGGCTTTCAGTGAACTGTTAGATGATTACAGAAAACTGCGTAGTAAATATGAAACCTCTAAGAATGTACTCAAAGAGTACAAAGGTGAAATAGGAAGACTTACCAACCAATTAGATCAGGTTAGAAATAATGACTCTTCAACTGAGTCTGGTGAGCTTTCTTCTATTAAATTGTTGTTACACGAGACTGTTAAGCTATTCGAAGAAAAAGACCAAACTATTATCCAGTTAAAGGAAGACCTATCTAAGGAGAGAAAGAATCTCCAGTGTGCACAGGTCAGATTAGAATCACTCACATCTGACTATACTAGATTATATGACACTTCCAAAAAGTTGGAAATTAGTTTAGGAAAATGGCCTGAAGTTGCTGCTTCCTGTTCTAACACGTGTCAATTACTGAATCATCGGAACACGCCCAACACTCTCAGACCAAACCATACCAAGACTATGCCCAAGAAGACTAATAGGCATGCATTCTTCTATACTAGAAAACCAAAACCTACCAATCATGCACCTCACACTACTTTCAACACTCAACATGCTAAATGTCATTATTGTGGCCTCATTTGTCATATATCTTCTGCATGTAGAATCAGAAAGTTAGTAGATTTAAATGTTTATGCATGGATGCCGAAAACTAACCAGTCAGGACCCTACAAGAAATGGGTACCAAGAGTTTCATCTGCAAATTGTTTTGTAGGTGGGACGCCCTTCACATGCTAGGAGCAAATGGATCCTCGACAACGGTTGCTCACGACACATGACCGGTGACGCTTCATTATTCGCAATACTGTCGAAGAGGAATAAAGAAGGATACGTCTCTTTCGGTAATAATTTAAGAGGGTACATAATCGGTATCGATGACATTGGTAAGGCTCCCTATCCAATGATTAAAGATGTTTGTCTAGTTACTGAGTTAAAACATAATCTGCTCAGCATAAGCCATTTAGCTGATCACGGTTATGGTATTAACTTCGTAAAAGATAAATGTACTATAATTGATAGTTCAACTGGTAGTACTATATTTGAAGGTATTAGGGAAGACAATATATATGTATTCTATTTGTTGGAAGATGCTAACACAGCAGGTAGATGTTTGATGGCCAAAAGCGTTGAGAGTCAACTATGGCATATGAGACTCGGTCATGCAAACATGGATACAATTTCAAGATTATCTACGAAGAAGTTGGTACGCGGCTTACCGGATATTTCTTTCAAGAAGGATACAGTATGTAGTGAATGTGAAAAGAACAAAGCTACCAAATCTGCATTCAAATCCAAGAACGCTGTAAGTACCACTAGACCTTTACAACTGTTACATATGGACTTATTTGGACCAAATAGAATTGCCAGTCTAGGTGGTAAGTTATATGTATTTGTCACTATAGATGACTTCTCTAGATATACATGAGTTTATTTTCTTGCACGCAAGAATGATGCATTATCAGAATTCGTCACCTTTTGCAAGAAAGTACAGAATGAAAAATGGTTCATGATTACTCGTATTCGTAGTAATCATGGCGGCGAATTTGAGAATGAAGAATTCAAGCAATTTTGTGACACACACGGTTATTTGCATGAATTCTCTTGCCCTAGGACTCCGTAACAAAATAGAGTTGTGGAACGTAAGAACAGAACTCTATCTGAAATGGCTAGAGTAATGTTAAATCAGTTTAGTCTACCTAGATATTTATGGGCTGAAGCTGTAAATACAGCATGTTATATTCTCAATAGGGTTCTAATTCGACCTATATCGAAGAAGACTCCCTATGAATTATGGTTTGATAGAACACCAAATGTTTCTTATTTCAAAATCTTTGGTTGTAAATGTTTTATTCTTAATACTAAAGATAATTTGAGTAAATTTGATGAAAAGGCCGATGAAGGTATATTTTTAGGTTATGCAGCAAAGAGCAAAGGATATAGAGTCTTCAACAAAAGAACCATGATCATTGAAGAATCTATCAACGTCAAGTTTGATGAGCTAAATCAACACTTAGATGATGATGATAATGAAGACATAATCGCACCAAGTACAGCTACTGCAAAACCGTTATACAAAGATGCAGAACCATCACATCAGGCATCAGATGAACCTCCAAGCAAGGAAGCCGAAACTAACAATCTTGAGACTACACCAAAAGAGATGAGATTCTTGGCTAATCATCCAAAGGACTTGGTAATTGGTGAGATTACCAAAGGTATAAGTACTTGTTCCTCTAATAAAGATATAGCTTCTTGTGTTGCTTTTGTCTCGCAGTTTGAACCCAAAAATATTGATGAAGCATGTAGTGATAACTTTTGGTTAGATGCTATGTAAGAGGAATTAAACCAATTTGAACGGAATCAAGTTTGGGAACTTGTTCCCAAGCCCGTTGATCATCCGGTCATTGGCACCCGATGGGTATTCCGAAATAAACTGAACGAGAATGGTTTAGTGACTCGTAATAAGGCTCGACTCGTAGCTCAAGGATACAATCAAGAAGAAGGTATCGACTACGATGAGACTTATGCCCCAGTTGCGAGATTAGAATCCATTCGCATGTTATGTACATTTACATGTTTTCATAATTTTAAATTATTTCAAATGGATGTCAAAAGCACATTTTTAAATAGTTTTATAAAAGAAAAAGTTTATGTAGCTCAACCTCCTGGTTTTACTGATTTCAAATTTCCTGAATATGTTTTCAAGTTGAAGAAAGCCTTATACGACTTGAAACAAGCCCCTCGTGCTTGGTAGATCGTCTAAGCTCTTTTCTACTTGATAACGGTTTTCAACGGAAAAGGTTGACTCTACCTTATTTATAAAATCTTTGAATAATAATATTCTTTTGATTCAAGTCTATGTAGATGATATTATCTTTGGATCTACTGATGAATCTCTTTGTCAAGAATTTTCAAAGTGTATGCAGAATGAGTTTGAGATGAGCATGATGGGAGAGTTGAAATTCTTTCTCGGACTGCAAATCAAACAAACCAACAATGGGACGTTCATAAATCAAGCAAAGTACACAAAGGATCTATTAAAGAAGTTCGACATGGAAGCAGTCAAGCCACTTAGCACTCCAATGGCGACTTCAACCAAGCTTGATATTGATGAACAAGGCAAACCTGTCGACATACGTAAGTATCGAGGTATGATCGGTAGCTTACTGTATTTAACTGCTAGTCGACCAGACATTATGTTTAGTGTTTGTTTATGTGCACGCTTTCAAGCTAATCCTAAGGAATCACATCTGTGCGCAGTTAAGCATATCTTTCGATACCTTAAAGGCACTTCTTCTGTCGGCTTATGGTATCCCAAAACTACATCATTTGACGTAACCGGTTATTCTGATGCTGATTTTGCCGGATGCAAAGTAGATAGAAAAAGCACTAGCGGCACATGTCATTTCCTAGGAAAAGCTCTAGTCTCTTGGTTTAGTAAAAAGCAAAATTCTGTTGCATTATCAACAATCGAGGCTGAGTATATCGCCGCAGGACGTTGTTGTGCATAAATTTTGTGGATGAAACAAACTTTAGAAGACTATGGATTGCATTTTACACACATACCCATTTTCTGTAATAACACTAGTTCTATTAATTTAACTAAGAATCCAGTATGTCACTCTCGTACTAAACATATCGAGATCAGACATCACTTTCTTAGAGATCATCAACAAAATGGAGATATAGACCCTGTATACATAGACACACAGAATCAATTAGCTGACATACTCACAAAACTTCTAGCGGAAGATCGTTTCAATTATTTACGTCGAGAATTAGGAATTTTAGATATTAATAATATTAATTAATTTTGTTTTATTAATTATTTATTCGATACTCGATAACTGTTTTCGAGACAAGCCTAAAAAGAGTCTGTCTGTCACCACTACTACGGTCGAAGTGAAGCGGTATTTAATAGTTCCCCGGTGAACCTCCGTTAGCTGGGACAGTACTCCTACAGCTAATCTGAGACAGATGCTGAGTAAAGAATATTAATTTATAAAATAATATTAATTATATTACTTTGAGATTTAAATTACTAAACTTTGAATTAAACATTTGAAACGAATTAATGAAAAAGATGTAGCCCATTTCTATTTTTTTGATATATATATAGCCAGGCAACCCTTGGTGAATTCGGCCTGAGTTCGGTCCGAATTCGGCCAGAGTTCGGCTGGGTATATATATGTACCAGCCAGAACCCGAAGCCCCCATCTTCTTCATTCTTCTAAACTACATCAAACAGCAGCTGTCGCGCCTCCAAACCCTAGTTTTTCTCCATCCTTGTTCTTCCAATCCGTATGGAGATTCTCGTCCAAACTTTGGATTCGTGCGGAGAACTTCTTCCTCATTATCATATCCAATTCTTGGAAGGTATAATTCCTTCTCTCCTCCACTTTTCAATACTTAGGGTTTCTAGAAATTTTGGAAAAGAATGCCTAAGTTCAATCCCTTCAAGAGGAAGAAGACTAGTGCCAGTGAAGAGGCATCATCTTCAGATCCGCATACGGATTACCTCTTTTCTCCGGTCCAATCGGACGACGGTACGTCGGACGAGTTTTTTTTTTAAAACTTCCGATCAAGCTTTATTGTGGTACGTCGATTTCATCATGCATACTATTTGCACCAGATCACCGATTAAATGGACTGTCTTTTCGGATCACCGCCCTTATTTTGAGGCATTAGGGTTACAACACTTTGTTACCTTACAATTCCCTATTGCCACTAATGCCATTAGATTATTCTATTGTAATTTTGTGTTAGACACTTTTACCGCGAGGACACGTGTCGGAGGAATCGATATCGAATTCATTGATAAAACTTTAGCAGAAATCCTTGGTATCCCAAACGAAGGTGCCCCGCTCGATGACATCATTGATTTCGATTTCCCCGATGGCACGACACTCGTTAGTTTCAAGAATGAGCTTTGTGCGCCCGCACGCGCTCGTCTTGGAAAGTTCAAGGCTAATAACTTGAACTTATTTAACTATGAATTACATCGCATCATCTATTCTACTTTACTTCCAAAATCCACTTCCAAAGATGATATCACTATACTTGAGCTTTCTGCTCTTTATCATATTCTTAAGGGGATTCCTTTTTCTGTCCCTAAGACTATCATCCAGATGATGGATAGATGTCGCGGGAGAGACCGCAACCTATCTTATGCGATGCTTATTCCTCGCATCTTTCAGAGATTTAATATTGACCTATCTACTTGTGCTGTCGACCCTGAGCCCAAGTTCCTCAAACTCTCTCGTCGCAATATTGCCACTGTTCCTCCACCTACTGCACCTGCTCCTCCTGCACCTACTCCCACAACACCTGTTCCTTCTCATTCTTACTCTATGACATTTGAAGGTATTCATCAGCACTTATCAGATCTGTAGTCCTTTTATGTTGAGACTTCTAGGGAACACAAGTTTCGTGATGTGACTCGGTTCCAGGCGATTGCCAACTCTTTCGCCGATCTGAGGTTTGCGCAGACGGGTCATTCTGCTAGCTCTCTACCTCGAGACCCTTCTGTTTCTGGCTACCGTATTGATGATGAGGCGGTCCACTCTCTGTTCCAGCCAGGTATGATTGGTATCGTACCGCTGGTGCCACTCCTCGCACTTCTGGCGCTGGTACTTCTGGAGCTGGTCCTTATGGCCATGCTGGCACTGCAGCTGATGATGATGATGATGAGGATGATGATTTTTGAGATGTTAGATATTGAGACTGTTACTTATGTCTTTTGTTTACTTGGAAATTCTCCTATATTCCAAGTTATTATCAGCACTTTTATTTTATTATGTGACTCTTCATAGACATGGTTTTGATTATGCCTCAGTTTTGACATCTTAGTTTATTATTCAGCACTTTATTTGTTTCAATTTTATTCTAGTACTATCTATCTCTTCATATTAAAAACTGCCTGTGACAAATACATGCATGTGTTGTTCTATAGACTATCTGTTTCTCTTACTATATTCACTGTTTATACCATGCCTGTAATGAATATTCATATATTTTTTGTGTGTTTCTTTACTGTTTGTTACTTATGCATTTTTTACGGGAGAGCTTTCTCTTTTGTAATTATTTTGCTAAGTGACAACTGGGGAGTAATAGATCTAACATTTTCGTGAATACAGGTTATGAACAATTTTTTTTGATTACTATTTTGAATTGATCCAAGCTTAGATGTTATATCGGCAAGGTTTGTCAATTATCAAAATGGAGGAGATTGTTGGCCCATTGGTCATGGTCACACCTGATTTTAATAATTGATCAAACTCTGTCTCGATATAAATACAAGTCAATTCAGATGTTTACCTACGACGTTTTGGACACTGCTCAACGATGGATATCATCTATGTTCAAGACTGAAGCCGTTTGCCACTCCAAATGTACTTCCTGTTAAGCAATACAATTTTTTATTTTATTGAGTCTAGGAATACATTGTACACCGAGTCGTACTGGCAAATAGGCCATCCGAAAACATTTTTCAAAACCATCCTATTCTTTTACAAATGACCTACGTTTTTGAAAAACATCCTTTTTACAAAAAGCTTCTGAAGGACTTTTTAAAAAGCCAAAATTATTTTTTTTCTCAAAAATAAACTGGCAGAACCCTAGCAGAACTCAGTCCGAGTTCGGCCAGAGTTCGGCCAGAGTTCGGCAAATTGGAACGTTAGTGAACGTTAGATTTTGAACTTGGTCATCCTTCAGTTGTGGTTTGTTACAAAGAGTTCTGTCCGAATTCTGCCCGAATTCTGTCAGAGTTCTGTCTTTGGAAAAACTATAAATAGAGAAGTATTTCGATCATTTCAAATCACCAATTCACTTTCAATCTCTTCTCTTCCCGAGCTTACATTCTTCCAAATAGTTTTCAAAAAGCTTTTATTTTCAAATCCCAAGCCAGTTACAATCCTCTAGTCGATTTGCCAGTGCGGTACGGTCTAGAACTTTCAGAGCGATTATAATCAGAGGCTTGATAGAAGATACAACTTTTTACAATTGAAGTTGGTCGAGTTCTTCGTATCAAAGCTCGCGTCTGTAGAAGTTGCAAGAACTTCGTATGAAAACTTGTAGGATTTTCCAATTGTGGATTCAACTTGAAGCTAGAGTTCTTCCGACTGGACTAGTCCTCACAAGAGGGAAACCAGTATAAATCTCGGTGTTTACGTTTGCCTTCTGATCACTTTTAATTTCTATCATTTACTTTTGTGATTATTATTATATCTGTGATCTAACTGCTAACAAGATTTTTAATTAGCAATATTCCGCTGCCTACTCTATTCATCCCCCCTCTAGAGTATTCTGCTTTACGATTTTGTTCCTACAAACGCCAACTTCTTACAACTTTGCAGAGGCAACATTTAGAATTGTCCAAGTAACTTTTTTTCAACTGTTGCACATAACTTTTAGCTGAATCGCACTTGATCACCTTGGGGCTTAGGAAGTTTTGTGGCTAGTAGATTGGAAGAATATGGCTTAGAATGTATTAGGCTTAGAAGATTGAGAGTGAGAGATGATTTGAAATGAGAGAATTTAAGCCCTATTTATACTAGTCTGGGGAGGCAGAATTCGGCCAGAATTTTGTCCCAAATATTCAAAAATTTGAACGTTGGACAGCTTGGATCATGGTGTTCCTAAAAATTAGCTTCCTAAAAATTAGGGGGCAGAGTTCGGCCCGAATTCTGCCTAGGGCAGTGTTCGTCCCGAATTCTCATTCCCTTGGGTCAGAATGTTTATGTAGGCTACAATGGTTTGGTTTGGTTCAGGAATTATCTTGTTTTGTATGGTGGAGCTTGGAAAAGTAAGTCTAGGATTGAGATGACTCAGTGCGACTCAACATACAAGTCCTTAGACTCAATAAAATGAAAAATTACAGACTGAGTATAAGTACATTTGTAATTTAACAACTTGTCGATGACGTCTGTCTTAAACTTGATACGCTGTAGACGATGTTCTGTCTTAAGCCCGATGTGTCGTATTGGATCATATCATATATCATTTTGTTAATTTCCTAAATTAGGTTGAGTGTGATCTAGTTTGAGTCAACACACCTATCTGGCATTTTAGGCAGATCTTGCCCAAGGGCTCACTCTTTCTACATTCAAATTGCTGATCGTAGTGTAGGATGCGGTCAGCCAATGCATTAGCATCCCCAATGTCTAGAACAAACTCCAGGGGATTACGCTGAAGGAAGAGTCATAGTCAATATGGATACGATCGACCTTAATGGCACCGACATACCCTATATAGTATAGGGGTCTATTGTGCCGATTATTCTTCAGCAACATGTCCTGCTGAGTGAAAGTGATGTTTGGGATTGTCTCAACCACATTTTGACAATGTAGGCAAGCGACAGGACCCTCCTTGGGCGGTTGAACCTGGCTGAAGAATGAATCAACATTCTGTAATGCCTCGTTGAGGGCATCCCGAGTCTCTTTGGAGATACGGAGGAGCTCGAATAGCGATAGCTGGGTTGGAGTATTGGCAAGTTGTGCCAATATGTCGAAATTGTAGGGCTTGACTGGCCCCACCGTCGAGTCTTTCCTCAGTGGTTTGTCATAGCTAACCTCCTTCTGCTTTTGTTTGTCTGCTATATGAGGTTGAGATGGACCTGTTTTGAAGCATCAGATGTGGCGACAGCAGCAAGCAGAGGTACCTATTTCTCTAGAGACTGGTTGTCCTCTCGCTAGTGAGTCAAACGAGTGACAACCTGGGTGTCATTGGCCGAGGCAGAAACAGTACGACACGACTTAGTTTTCTTTCCCTAATAGAGCGTGCTGTAGGTAGCATCATGTCTGCGGCGAGATCAAAATGGACCCACATAACTTTGCCTTACGACATCGTGACTGGGATGTGGTCCTGATTATTGTCATGGGCTAGTGGAAGGTTTACCACTTCCATCGTCGTCTTGGGAATAGGGACGACACCGTCTTGGGCTTTCGTCTTCGGAAAGCTGTCGAATTGGACGATCACCATGTTGGCAGTGACCGTTTTGTCCTCGTAGTCAAGTGAGAGGACCTTACCATCAATAAGTCGTTGAATCTGCTTCTTCAATACGTAGCAGTCACGTGTTGAATGGTGAACGTACTGATGGTAGTGACAGTACTTTGGATTATCCACTTTTTCTACTTCGTTAGGATGCTTGGGAGGTGGGAGTTGTAGCTTCTCGCCCTTCATCAGTACATTGAAGAGTTCTAGCACATCTTCATCGTTGAAGGAATAGTTTTCCTTTGGTTTCGGTGCTTCTGCCGGCTTCTGGTTCACAGACGTTGAACCCTTGAAAATGTTGACAATCAGAGCTTGTTTCCCCTTTTCGTCTTTGTTGGATGGGTTATTGTTGGACGAGCGTTTCCCTTATTCCTCGAGTATAGGGAAATTCAGTCCCAGCAATTGTATGTCCTGGGCTTTTCTTTTGGCCATGTCCGTACCGGTAATGAAAGGAGTCCATTCTGTGCATGGAGTATTGTGCCAGAGTTTGATTGCAGAAAGCATATTCTTGCGGCACGAATCCATAAGCATAGGCTCAGGGACACTCGACGGTAGCCTCAGGACCGCCTGGCAGAAGCACTCGATGTAGGCAGGTACAGGCTCCTTCTCCTTCTGGATAATGTACATAAGAGTGGACATCATCATGTCCATTCCACCTTCGTAAAATTGAGAGAGGAAAAGACGCTTGAGATCGTCAAAAGACGAGATGCAGTTGTCGGAAAGGCTGCAAAACCACTCGTATGATACCCCTGTAATGCCCCAACGAACAGATTCGTAAGAAAGGCGTCGTCCTTCGGTAAATGCCCCATCACAGAGGCAAAGTACCTCAGATATCGACGGGGAGACTCTTTTCCATCAAATGCTGTAATGGTCTATGGTTTGTATTTGGGAGGGTACACAACATTGTCCCACTCCGACGAATATGGTTGCCGAATCCCCAACTCTCGAAGTGATTCTTGATTGTCCCTGGCTTCGAAGCGAGCGTACAACTCCTTGAGGGCCTGTTACATGTCATCTGACATTGGCGGATCGGATACCGACGGGGACAAGCAGCAGCAGTGATTGGGTCACAACAGGGGGCGACGGATGAGGAGGTGCATTGTACTCTCCATTCATTCTCGGATCTTGATTTGTTGGAGCAGAAGAATTCGGTGTCAGCTTGACCTTGATCTCCAGGACCACAGAAGTCAAGGCTTGCATGGTGTCGGTCGGTAAGGCGGGTCTCGAGAGCCTCTATATGATGCAAGTGATTCGCACCTTCGCTGCTCCCTGCATTATCACCCTCCGTTATGTATACTGACATCGGGTGGGGGAAGATAGAGGGAACCGTGGATCTTTCGCTCTTCGGCTCAAACACTTGAGTATCGCCTTCCTAAGGGAAGACGTGTAAATTACAATAATCTTCCGACTTGAAGTAGTTGCTACCTCCAGCTTGTTGATAGCTTGCATTCTCGAAGGCATCAGTGTCAATCAAGTACACACCATCGCCCAGTTGGAATAAAGGGTTATCATGGATCATGGAGAATTGGCTAACCCCAATATATACTGTCACTGGAGCGACTTATGACGAGGGTTTGGTCTTGGAGTGAGTGTGTTGAAACACACCCATGCTGGTCACCGCCAGTTTGCTGCCGCCAGTTTGACTTTTGGATTTCTTAGCCGAGATGGGAGGATTCTTGGAGACCTTTTTGCAAAACATTGAACCTTGTGCCGCATTGCATGAAGCAACCAAGAATTCATCATTTTCTTCGATCGATGATCTCTTGCTGAGTCTTTGGTGGACATACGCTGCGGGTCGTACTCGTTGGAAAATCGACTGCCTTCTTGGTGGAGATGCTGCTGTTTGGTGACAACAGCAATTGATGGTGATGTTAGCACAAGTGTGCGCTAAGAAAGACACATTTTGCATAACAGAGTCCTCCTTGCGCTTGTGAGAAATCACGCTGCGCAAGTCATATGAAGAAGCTTTCACATGTACCCCACTTCGTGCGCGCAGAAGCACTTCACGTATGGGTGAAAATGTAAAGGATGTGCCCCTCGACTCAGTTCACGCGCATGTGGCATGCTTAGGTCCTGAGCAAAGATGTCACGACCCGGTCCCAATTTTTTGGGTCGAATCGGATTATGCCCAGCCTGCACCGTTGTTGAGACGGCGGCAGTAAGCTGTATCAAGCAGTGAAACACATGCAGATAAAATTCTAACGAAATATAAAAACATTTTATTCAATTTGAAAAGCCTGAAATACAACAAATATTAATACATCATTCAATTATTACACTTGTTTCCAAAAGAAAAATAAATACTAATCCAGCTCTTTAAGATTCTGGGGTTCCAAGTTCTGCGGGACCAGAGTTAGACATCAGATCCTCGATGACGCAATCACCTAAAAAAAATGTTGGTCTCCAGTCAGGTGGAAGCAAAGTACAATTCATGATAATCCAACAATTGAAATAATAATAGAGTTATGCACTTTTAAACAATTTAAAATAAATAGTTCTCCAGCAGTTAAAACATTGTGATGTGAATAGGCAATAAATATGACCGGATTGGGTTGTACAGTTGTATCCTATTGATATGATATGGCTTATCCCCGTGTGTATGAGGGGTAAGCTAACACAGTCAGTATACTACTTTGGATGTGGTCATACTCATTACACTACTCCCCCAGTACCCAACAGTCAATGCTCTCAGAGAGAGTTCCGTGTTGCATCGTGGTTTAAACTTGCAATAAATCAATTACTAAATAATTGGTAAACTAACACAAATTGTACTTGCCTTTGTTTTATTGACTAGATTGAGATGTCTGAACCGAAGAAGATGTCAAGTATGTTATTGAAATCCAACATTTTGAGAATTCTATCTTAGAACCAATGTTGAACCATATCTAGGTGTGCTAGTTGAAATCTCTAGAACAGAACCCTAGTCAAATTTTAGTTTTATTTATTTAATCTACTGAAACATGATTATCGATGTGAGTTAAAACTGTTAATGAACGAAGTAAAATCCAATTAACATTTATGTGGAAAATCGCATTTACAGGTTATTTTAGCAAAACTTTGTGAGTTTGTAATATATATAAAAATATTTCCTTTTTAACAAGAAAACGTGAAGTTGCTAAATAATACAAACTTGTATTTCATTATTAATTTAATGTGAGAAAACTATTAATTTTTTTCATATAAAATAAATACTCATTTAATATTCTACGCGTTTATCAACAACTAAAAAAATACCAGAAAATGCCAAAACCACACTACACAAATACATTACCATAGAGAAAAATAGGAAAGCTGGGCTTATGCCCTTACAGACCTTTTTACATAAATTGAAATAAGAAAAAATGTTAGTTAGCTCTAAATAATATCCTGTACTTTAATTACTAAAACAAAATTAATAAATTAAATTAAAATAAATATTATTAAGAGTCTCAGACTTGGTCCAATCGTCACAAAATTAGCTAATGCCTCAACGTCCGGAACAATGCCGGTTTCGTTTGCATTTCGCTAAGGGCCATTAACCGATACGGTCGTCGCCCGAAATCCACTTTATATAAAATATTTTCGAAATCCGATTTAAAATATTCCTTTATAAATTTTATAAAAATTTCGGCAGCATTCCCTCTATTTTCGGGATAACCCAAAACTGGAAAAAGTGCCACAATCACCAAATATAAGTCCCATACCAGGGAATTAACTCAAGAAATTATTTCCACCATTTAAAAACCCGAAAATAATATCGAACCCGAAAATACATCCACAGTATGTTTACGGTATTTGGTAAACCGAAAATATTCAAAACCCGAAAATACCATAAAACCAATCTCCAGAATATATCCGAACATAACTCGAAATTTTTGAGAAGCCCAGGAAACAAAACCACATAACTTAATAGTTTCGGAAAATTCGAAACTACTCAACAGAACTAAAATTCTCCAACCACAGCACAACCCAAAGAGGATTCCGAAATCGAACTCATCTAAACCGAATCCCGCAACGGGATCGGAGAACCAAAATCATCATCGACTCGGGAGGGACGAACTACTGAGATTAACAGAATTTACCCAACATCCGTTAGTCAGGGAGCCGCGGGATAAACTCGGGAACGAAAATGGACAGAGCTGGAACAGTGGAAACGGGCCACGGATCGAGCATGGGCAGCCGGATCAGGGACCACAGGAGGTCGGACACGGGCGCGGGGGTCGCCGGTGGCCGCGGGTTGCCGGACAGAGGAGGCGGTGCCTGGGCGGTCAGCCTGGGTCGGGATGAGCCGCGTCGGGTCGGGCGGCCTCGGATCGAGGCGCGCAGGGGGAGGCGACGACAAAGCACGGGGCCACGCGGGTCGCCGGGGATGAGCGGCGGTGGACGGCGAGAGTCGGCCGCGGGGAGGTCGCACGGGTTCGGCCTGAAGAGGCGCGGCCGAGACTCGCCGGATTTAGGGTTAGACTAGGGGAGTGGGAGTAGAGGATGGAGAAGGCGATGGAAAAGAATGGAGGAGGAAGAGTATATATATAGGAAAGGAGGAGTGGGGGTTACCGGAAGCCGAAGTCGAGGGGTCGCGGCCGGTCGGGAAGTCGAAGCCGAGGGGCTCGACGGTTTGGGAGGTGAAGGGAGCTCGGGCTCCAGAATAAAAGAGAGAAAGAGAGTTTGTTAAAGAAATTAAAGAGTGTAGTTAACAGTGAAGTGGGTTAATAGCTTTTAAGTTTTTAAAAAAAATATAATAACACTAAATATTTAATACATAAAAATATTCCGAAAATTAATTCGAACTTGGGATTGGGTTCGGGTCTGGACCAACATTCAAAAATCCACGTTATTAATTTTTGAAAAGAATTTTTTTCTATTAACTAATATTAATAATAATTTGAAAAACTAACTGGCAAACACACATTAATAAAATTAAAAAAATATAACTGGAAAATTGCGGGTTTCACAACCTTCCCTCCTTAGAAAATTTTGTCCTCGAAATTTAAAGGTAGGGTCAGGGGTACAATCATGCCTCAAACAGTCTAAGTATTATTTTTCAATATCTTCATGTCTAACTAGACTTAACTGTCATATATCAATCGTACATTCTTCCCTTCTTAGGAATAAAGTCGTTCTCCATGATTATGAGTTCTCGTTTCCATTCCTGAATTGCCAATCACCTTAAAAAATTTGTCTTCCACATTTTCACATATCATCTATCTTGCAATATAGTATGTACTTCTTTCAGTTTTCTAACATGTTTAAATTTTTAACTCTATGACTATGTCTTGTCTTACTATTTCAGTATCAAGCCTCGGTACCCAATATCATATTTAAAATCCAACACTCCTATTTGTCATGATCTGAAAAGTTTTATCATTTCTTACTCATGAGTGATCACTCTTGTGATTTTAGACTAACATGTATATATCCTGATTTCAATTCTTTATTTATATATTTGATCCCGAACTCTTATAAAATTTTATTTATCATGATTAAGCTCAAATCCTTCATTTTGCTTTTATTGTATCACTTCGACTACCAAAATATCTTATTACATATTTCAACCAATCTTTCCATTGTAATCCTGGCATTCATACAATTGTCATCCTTGCTTAGTTATATCCTTAAGTTCAATTTTTTTTGATCATCCGATTTATCATGCGTCTTTCTAAAATGTATCCTCATGCTTATCATTTAACCACCTCTATCCTAAATATCAATTTGCTTTGATATTAACATCATTAATTATCTCTTTCTTAATGTAAATTTAAATCACATATATTCATATTCATCTCATTTTATTCGTAACTCGTGTACTCTAGAAATCTATGCTATAAACTATATTCTAGGTTTACATCATTAGACAGAATCAGATTCGAGGCGTGATTGCTAGGTATAAAGATAAATATCAGCATGTTTTAAAATCATCTGTGATAGAGTTAGAATATTTGTTGTGATCAAAAATTATTTTAGACACGAGTAAAATCGAGGTATAAATTATATACATAAGATAGAAAATTTTAAATGAGATCATAAAAATAGAAAGGTCATAAAATACGACATTAATCAAAAGAATTTTTTTTTTAAATGAGGGATAATTTTCAATTCAAACTGGTATGAGGTATAGGAGTTTATGACTCAAGTTGTACGATTTTAAGATAGTGAGGGTGATTTAAAATAGCCATGACAAGAATATAATCCGATAGAATATTTCTGGAAGTGGGAGCAAATGCTAGAATACAAATCCTCAGAATAATTGGAGATAACCATGATATGAATATTGTATTATTAATATTCAAAAATCACTATTTTCAAGTCACTTTGTTTCAAATTCATGCCTCGCCAGTGTGCACCTGATTGCAATGAATTTTTGACTCCATAACTTGAATAATTTAGTTTACCGAGTAATCTTCCAACTTTATTCCTTTCATGGCTAAGCAAATATAGAACAAAGTCTCAATAATATTTGGAAACCTAACGATTACCTATCATTATTTCAACTTAGAGTTTATGCCTCGCCAGTGCACAACTAGCTGCAGTAAACTTGCAGTTTTCCATAATTTAGATAAATGACTATCACGTAAATGTGCGGAGTCATGTTAGGTTGCTAAATATTTCCTCAGCTTTGTCCATGTGAATTTCAGAGGAATTTCAAAAATTCAAACAAGTTTAAAGTTCTAAACAGGATAGAAAATATAGATGACTGTTCTTCTGAGATTAAGGGATTTATCAAAATATGTGTTTGAGATTCAAGAGACTGGGGCTAAAATCAAGAGGAGTATCTGTTCTCCGATTTTCTTTTCCAAAGATGAAATGATCAACCTTGATTTGAATAATTGAGTCAAACACTAGATAAGATAGAAGCATCACAGATTCGGATTAAGTAAGAAAAACTAATGAAACTATTCCTGACAAATCACTTAGGGAATACAGAAAATTATTTTGAGAAGAATAATTCCATAACTAAGGAAAGTTGGAAATTTAAGAGAAGATAAGTTTCATTGATTCAAGGAAATCAAATTGAAATTGTCTAGTAACGCCAAGAAATTAAATAGCTTTGGGACAGCTCAAAATTTTCATGACTAAAGGAAATTCAATAATATAATGGATTCAAAATGTGATCAATTTTTTGACCGTTCCTGCTTCATGGTATTCAATCATAGAAGCTTTTTAGGCCTTTGATTTGATCAAAAAAAATTTGCATAGAGAGAGTAGGGTTTCAAGATGAATGGAGGAAGTCAACAGATGAGAATATTCTCGGTCTTTGGAATAACTCAGGAGATAACAATCAATATTGAAATTGAAAATAACCCCTTTAAGAGAATCATGAACTAAACTAATTCTTCTGGTAATAATTGACCTTGAGGTTTAAATGATCCCAGAAGAATTTTGATTCAGGATTGATTCCGAGAAAGTTAGTCAATTAGAAAGGAGATCAAGACAAAAGGTTGGATAATGGTTGTAGATATATATTGGGTAGATAAGAATTTATCAGGGTTGCTAAGAGAATTCGAAATTCTACATAGCGAACGAATCAGGATTTCAATTAAAGGTAGAGAAGTAATGAAGAATTCGAAATTTTGGTTTGATAAAGAAGAAGAAGACCAAAGAATTCAATCTTATTACAAAAAGAATATGAATCCTAAGGTATACTAGAACCTGAAAATTATGGTAGGAAAATAATCTCAAAAATTATGGGACACTCAAAGGTACAATCAGCCTAATCAAGATAAGGTTTAGGTACAAACACAAACAAGGTATCCTACGAATCTATAAGCAGGAAAAAATAGATATTTAAGTAAATAATTTTTGGCCCTATAATGTAACATTGTGAATATCATCTAAGTGTTCTAGTTGTTTCTAAAGTCTGTTTTCCTAAAGTCTCAACTATCCCTAGGTCAAGTTATAGAACTACGCGATGGTCTAGACTAAGTTGACTAGACCAATTTACAGATCTGATCTGCATGGGCCACCACTAAAAATATGTCACGACCCGGTCCCAATTTCTTGGGTCAAATCGGATCATGCCCAACCTGCACCATTGTTGAGACGGCGGCAGTAAGCTGTATCAAGCAGTGAAACACATGCAGATAAAATTCTAACAAAATATAAAAATATTTTATTCAATTTGAAAAGCCTAAAATATAACAAATATTAATACAACATTCAATTATTACACTTGTTTCCAAAAGAAAAATAAATACTAATCCAGCTCTTTAGGATTCTGGGGTTCCAAGTTCTGCGGGACCAGAGTTAGACATCAGATCCTCGATGACGCAATCACCTAAAAAATGTTGGTCTCCAGTCAGGAGAGAGCAAAGTACAATTCATGATAATCCAACAATTGAAATAATAATAGAGTTATGCACTTTTAAACAATTTGAAATAAATAGTTCTCCAGCAGTTAGAACATTATGATGTGAATAGGCAATGAATATGACCGGATTGGGTTGTACAGTTGTATCCTATTGATACGATATGGCTTATCCCCGTGTGTATGAGGGGTAAGCTAACACAGTCAGTATACTACTTTGGATGTGGTCATACTCATTACACTACTCCCCCAGTACCCAACAGTCAATGCTCTCAGAGAGAGTTCCGTGTTGCATCGTGGTTTAAACTTGCAATAAATCGATTACTAAATAATTGGTAAACTAATACAAATTGTACTTGCCTTTTTTTTATTGACTGGATTGAGATGTCTGAACCGAAAAAGATGTCAAGTATGTTCTTAAAATCCTACATTTTGAGAATTCTATCTTAGAACCAATGTTGAACCATATCTAGGTGTGCTAGTTGAAATCTCTAGAACAGAACCCTAGTCAAATTTTAGTTTTATTTATTTAATCTACTGAAACACGATTATCGATGTGAGTTAAAACTATTAATGAACGAAGTAAAATCCAGTTAACATTTATGTGGAAAATCGCATTTACAGGTTATTTTAGCAAAACTTTGTGAGTTTGTAATATATATAAAAATAGATTTCCTTTTTAACAAGAAAACGTGAAGTTGCTAAATAATACAAACTTGTATTTCATTATTAATTTAATGTGAGAAAACTATTAATTTTTTTTCCATATAAAATAAATACTCATTTAATATTCTACGCGTTTATCAACAACTAAAAAAATACTAGAAAATGCCAAAACCACACTACACAAATACATTGCCATAGAGAAAAATAGAAAAGCTGGGCTTATGCCCTTACAGACCTTTTTACATAAATTAAAATAAGAGAAAAGGTTAGTTAGCTCTAAATAATATCCTGCACTTTAATTACTGAAACATAATTAATAAATTAAATTAAAATAAATATTATTAAGAGTCTCAGACTTGGTCCAATCGTCACAAAATTAGCTAATGCCTCAACGTCTGGAACAATGCCGGTTTCGTTTGCAATTCGCTAAGGGCCCATTGACCGATACGGTCGTCGCCCGAAATCTACTTTATATAAAATATTTCTGAAATCCGATTTAAAATATTCCTTTATAAATTTTATAAAAATTTCGGCAGCATTCCCTCTATTTTCGGGATAACCCAAAACTAGGAAAATGTGCCACAATCACCAAATATAAGTCCCATACCAGGGAATTAACTTAAGAAATTATTTCCACCATTTAAAAACCCGAAAATAATATCGAACCCGAAAATACATCCACAGAATATTTCCGGTATTCGGTAAACCGAAAATATTCAAAACACGAAAATACCATAAAACCAATCTCCAGAATATATCCGAACATAACTCGGAATTTCCGAAAAGCCCAGGAAACAAAACCACAGAACATAATAGTTTCGAAAAATCCAAAACTAATCAACAGAACTAAAATTCTCCAACCACAGCACAACCCAAAGAGGATTTCGAAATTAAACTCATCTAAACCGAATCCCGTAACGGGATCGGAGAACCAAAATCATCATCGACTCGGGAGGGACGAACTACTGAGATTAACAGAATTTACCCAATATCCGTTGGTCAGGGAGCCGCAGGATAAAATCGGGAACGGAAACGGACAGAGCTGGAACAGTGGAAACGGGCCACGGATCGAGCACGGGCAGCCGGATCAGGGACCACAGGAGGTCGGACACGGGCGCGGGGATCGCCGGTGGCCTTGGGTCGTCGGACAGAGGAGGCGACGCCTGGGCGGTCGGCCTGGGTCGGGCTGAGCCACGTCGGGTCGGGCGGCCTCGGATCGAGGCACGCAGGGGGAGGCGGCGACAAAGCACGGGGCCACGCAGGTCGCCGGGGATGAGCGGCGGCGGACGGCGAGAGTCGACCGCGGGAAGGTCGCACGGGGTCGACCTGAAGAGGCGCGACCGAGACTCGCCGGATTTAGGGTTAGACTAGGGGAGTAGGAGTAGATGATGGAGAAGGTGATGGAAAAGAATGGAGGAGGAAGAGTATATATAGGAAAGGAGGAGTGGGGGTTACCGGAAGCCGAAGTCGAGGGGTCGCGGCCGGTCGGGAAGTCGAAACAGAGGGGCTTGGCGGTTTGGGAGTTGAAGGGAGCTCGGGCTCCAGAATAAAAGAGAGAAAGAGAGTTTGTTAAAGAAATTAAAGAGTATAGTTAACAGTGAAGTGGGTTAATAGCTTTTAAGTTTTTTTTAAAAAAAATATAATAACACTAAATATTTAATACATAAAAATATTCCGAAAATTAATTCGGACTTGGGATTGGGTTCGGGTCTGGACCAACATTCAAAAATCTACGTTATTAATTTTTGAAAAGAATTTTTTTCTATTAACTAATATTAATAATAATTTGAAAAACTAACTGGCAAACACACATTAATAAAATTAAAAAAATGTAACTGGAAAATTGTGGGTTTCACAAAAGAGTTACTCACGAGGCAGACTCACTTCACGCTCACAGCTGTGTTGCTTGCATGAGTTTGTCGTCACATTATTCGTTTCCTGGCCTGGTTCGTGCACGAAAGCGACCAATCAACAGGGGGATTTTAAGTGTTGTGTTGTCCCCACAGTAGTCGTCCCCTAGCCTGGTTCGTGCACGAAAGTACCCAAGCAACAAGAGGATTTTGAATACTGTATTAGTCGAGGCGTCGAAGCACTCGGACCAGTTCTGTACAGCTTGCCGTCAGCTACGCGCGTTACTGTCAACGCATGCTTCCGGTCAACTATTGGCGTAGCACGTTGGTCGCACGAGACACGTGCTGTCTTGGATTTCTTTGGACTACCCCTAGAAGGTGCGTAGTATTCAGAGTCCAACATGGTCTTACCCAAGGGGTTGGCAATTCTGTCGAAGACAAAAGTTACTTCCTGTGCAACCACCTTCGTGCGCGGACGGGATACTGCACCTTTCTTCTTCGGCTGTGCCTTCGTATTGTGTGCAGCTTGAGAGCAGCGACCTTTCCTGTACTTTCCTGTAACTGGAGTTGACTAAGGAATTGCAGCAACAGTTAATAAAGGTGTATTAAGTACGCCTGAGTTCAGAGGAGCGTGGAGTGCATCCTTTTCAGTATTGCCATTCGGTACAGTAGCCTTGGGCACCCAGGTGCGTCGAGTCTTCTTCTTCGACTTTACTGTAGTTTCCGGCTTGTTGCGGTCCACTATGTAATGCCCACGACTTGCTGACTCAGTCTTGAACTGAGTATTGGGGAAACCATTGCCGGTATCGATTGATCACGGACGAAATACAATGAACCTTTCCAACTGATGGATCGACTTCTATTGAAATGAGTCCAATAGTTTTTGTTGGATGTTTTCTTTCGCTTCTTGGTTTTGATGAATACATTTTTGTGTTGGTTTTCGATGATTGATTTTTATTGTTCGCTTTCATCGTATTTTGCATACATTCCGAATCTTGAGAGAAAGAGACTGAAGTATGCTAATTAACTATTGGTGCTAATGTAGGACGCGTGAACTGTTCGTGAATGGCGCGTGAAGTCCCTCCTTCTCTCAACTAAGATTCATCTTGGTGAGTTGCTTTAACCGGGCTTGCATTTATTTGTACGCCCTAAGAAAATGATCTCTAGTTCACTCTTTTGTTGCGTCCTAGTGATCAACGATACCACAATAACAAAAGATATGAGAAGATAAATGAATGAATCAAATGTAATTCGGAACTGTCGCTTGCTTGTTTCAATATGAACTGTATGCTCTTATGAATTGCCTAAAAGAGATAGCTCGGTATGGAAATCACGGCTTAACCGTACAAGAAAAAGAAGAAGAAATGGAAATGTTTACATGTTGCTAGACTCATGCATAGTAGTATTATTTAATCGCATTAGTCTAGACAACTTGAGCACAAGGAGGTAATCTCTCGATCGATTTTGGGGGCACCTGGAATCGATCGACCTAGGAGAGAACAAGACACCTGGGGCTAGAAGTCCCCGCAGTAAGAGGGGGTATCAGTTTATTGGTAGTTGGGCTAGAACGTTCCAATTGCTAGTAATGGGAATACCTATGGACCACAGTAGCTAGGTTCATGCATATAGACAGAGATTTATTGTAAGCCTAACATGCATGGACGGAAAATAAGAATGCTTTATATATATATTTAAATTGTGCTAACCTGTTTTATGTAGGGATGACTGTCGGCGATGGGTAAGTTGGTTATAAAATATTTCTACTATCATATTTCTTATGAATTGTTAAAAAAACCTAGACAAGTAGAAAGAGCACTAGTAAATATGTAGCTTCACATGTTGAATTAGTACAGATATTTGTGAGTTACGTCGAAGAGCCGCTCGCCAGTATATGATGTGTGCTAACCCACGTTGTGGGCATTCTTTTCAGAAAGCAAGAGAACAGGGGGATTTCAAGTGAGGTACTGAAGCTCGTCTAGCCCAGTAGAGCTCGTGGATTGCCTCAAGCTACTTTTATTTCTAGTCAAGTTACAAGTTTCTTTTCCTTTGAAGGTGTCTTTACATTTCCAGCATGTAATAAAAGGATATGATGTATGGGCATTACAGCTATTTACAAAAAGAGTTTTCAAAGAGAAATATGTAGCCAGGATAAGGCATTCTGAGTTTGCAAAGCTTGTACTTGTATTCCTATCAAGTTTATCAATAAAAGAAGTATTTTTATTTCAAATCTTCCATGTCCAAATGTAGGTTTATATATGCTATGTGCGTGTGTTTTGCTTTATCTAGTTATTTTGTGCAGGTAATGGCCTTGTGCAAGCGCAACTTAGGCTTGCACAACATCACGCCTTAGCGAGGAAGAACGATCCCGTAGGGATCAAAGTGAGAACGAACGACCCAAGCGGAATTGGGGCGTGACAAAGTGGTATCAAAGCCAGGTTTTACGTCTTTGGCCTCTTGCAAATATCGTTTTCAAAAAAAAAGTATATAAAGTATTTTGATGGTTTTCAAAAGTCCCAATTTTGAGTAATGAAAACCAATGCCCCATACAATAAGTCCATAATATTTTATGAGATTGAAGAAGTTATACTCTTTTATAGAGAAATGGCTCCTCCTTGACCATATGGCTCGACCGATCTGATAGAGCGGATCATGATAGAACTACAGAGGCAGGATAATAAGGAGCGTGGCCAGATACAACAGGACCGACTGGATGTCATGCCCCGCTCCCGTAGGAGCGATCGTCCTCGCTGAGGCGTGATGCCGCACGGGCCTAGGTTGCACCCGTGTAAGGCTATGTCCAGAAACGGCCGATTCGAGCTAGGCCACAGAGTCGTACAGAGTGTCCCCATTTGCAGCAGAAAGTAAATGAACGCAAGTTGAAATAAATTCAAACTCTTTATTGTCATTCAAGAAGTTTACAAGCGGCACTAGGCCGAGTTTACAAATCGCTCAAGCTCTCTCTCTCTGAAACATAAAAGGCGTGCCAAGTGGCTTACATGATGGAATGATTCATGGCGATGTTACGATACATTATGTCCTGTATAGGGTGCTTCAGCTCCTTGCAACGCTCCAAGGCCCCAGAGTTAGCTCCGCGCCTTAGCACGTTTGAGGGAAGCTCCGCCCCCGACGACGTCTCCTGCATCCTGCAAGCAGACTGTGGGGTTATCAGTATATTGTTATGCATTGGTGTGGAGGCTAGCTCGCCCACAATGCTATCATTACCAAATACGTTCTATTTTCTTTTGTGCACCGTCTATCATTCATTGTCTTACTAATCTTGCCTTAGGATCAGTTTTATGGCATATTTCATAACCTAACTCGTGTTGCCGAATTCAAGTGTGTGCATGGAAATACATGCATAACTTACCCATACTTACCGTCCGGCCTTCCCTGTCCACAGTAAACCAAGTTAGTCAACAATTCATATAAACTTTCAATATCAAGCCCGTGTCCCTGCCTCAGGTCCTAGCGCATCGTGAAGAACAGTTTGGCAACTCTAGAGGGGGGGTGAATAGAGTATATATATATATAATGACCAATTAAAAAATTACTCTTTCACGAACAATGAATAATCAGAGTAAAATGCGGAATGTAAATGAAAGACAAGAGAGCATACGCAAACACAGCAATTTTAACCTGGTTTCCCTCGTGGAGGACTAGTCCAGGCCTGAGAACTCTAGCTCAGGATTAAATTCACTATTTGTGAAATAGTAGCTTACAACCCGTGCCTTTACTTCAGAAGAGCACGTCAACTTCTTACAGAGAATCGCAGTGGCGATTGCTTGGAATTGTCCAAGCGATTTCTTCACTCTTGCACAAGAATCCTAACTGAGAGATGCTGAGCACTCGAGACTTAGGAGGCTTGTGGCTAGTAGATGGAAAGGGTATGGCTTATAGAGCTTGTAGGAGAGAAGAGAAGAGAAGATTGAGTGATTCAAAATGAGAGAATTCATGCCCTATTTATACTGATTTTTGAGGCAGAATTCGGCCAGAATTCGGGTAGGAGAATTCAAAAATTTGGCCGTTGGACAGCTAGCAACCAGCTAACCCTAAAATTAGGGTTCCTAATTTCTAGGGGACAGAGTTCGGCCTGAACTCTGTGTGGAGGCAGAGTTCGGCCTGAACTCTGTCTCCAGAGCACAGAGTGATTCTAAGTGGGACTTGTGGGCAATTTTGTTTTGGTGGAGCTTGGGATTTTGGGTAGGCTTGTAGACTAAGTTCCAAGAGCTCAGCATAACTCAGAGTACATACTTCTAGACTCAATGAAATGTAAAAGTACAGACTCGAAAATATACTGAGAGTCGGAAACTGAGCTGTCGTTTGTCCTGAACTGAAAGCAGACGTCGTGTGTCGTATTGAATTTATACAGATATTATTTAGTCAATGTAGTCAATATTTGGTTGACTGTGACTTTGTGTCAACAATCTCCCCCATATTGATAATTGACAAAATAATATATGTATATTTCAATATTCATACCTTGACACAGTTGATTACAACATAGCTCCCCCATAACTGATGCAGAGCTAGAATCGGATAGCTCCCCCGTAATCAGTGAACGGTTCCGAGCTAGAAGTAGTAGCTCTCTCCCGTAAACAGTGCATATACCCTGTAACCTGATAGATAACATATTCCCAGAACGAGCACAGATATACACAGATGAATGCATAGAACCTGCATAGAACCTGTAATAGTTTCCCAAAACAAGCCAGCACAAAAATATACATATGTTTCTCCCCCTTTTGGCAGTTAGCAATATAAATAAGCAATGAATAGTAATGCAACCACACCAAGAGAAAAAATAGTATAATACTAGACAAGAGAGTGCATTGGCATAAAAGAAACTACGAGAAATAGCATAAAATGATATCCACCAACCAGAATGTCAAACACATCATCAGGGTTCTAAGATAAAAATCCAGTACATAAATCCATAACTAAATAACTAAAAACATAAAGCAACTAAGACCATCAGCAGTGGCAGCAGCATAACAAGCCAGTCTCCATCACGGAGCACCAGAAGGTCCTGGAACATCTGAAGGACCAGGGAAAGAGCGACGAGGGTCCACGAAAGCATCATCCGGATCCATATACTGCATGACCCACGGATCGTCTAGACGATGACCCGAGCGATGTGGATCCCGCTCAATAGGCACATGCAAATCAGGATGACGAGCAAGCGAATACCGCATATCATGCAGAGAGTTCCCAAGGGCACTAATCTGCAGAGTGGTACGGTAATCCTGCTGCGTCCAGCGATCATCCTCAATAGCAAAACGATCGCGAAGCATAGTCTGAAGCGAATCCAGGTTGGCAGGAGGTGCAGTCTGACCGAGCGGAGGGGCGTCAGGCTCCTCATCAGCAGACAACTCAGTAGTAGCAACAGGCTGAAGGCGTCGTACCTTAGATAGAAAGGTAGGTGCCGGCAGGAACGGACAAGCATCAAGTGGTATACGAAAAGCACGAAAGATCATAGGAAGATACAGAGGATAAACCAAAGCTCGTGGTTTCCTCCTACAGCGAATCATCCAGTCCATCATAGTACGTGGAAGATTGAAATGAATTCCAAAGTGAAGATGATAAAGAGCAGAAATGTCAAGATAAGTGATTTCATCAGGGGAACCGATCTTGGGTAGAATGGTATTAGAGATGATCCAATAAAGATCAGAAAAATATGGGTTGAGATATTTCGTCATGAGCTTTCGAGGACGTGTGTATGGAGTGCACAAATCGTCCTTGAAGCTTTCAAGTGAAAGTCCGTTGGGAAAACGGAATGAGCGAGCATCAACAAGCCTTTCCCAAGAACTTGGCTCAAGAAGATCAAGATATTCGGCTAGTTCAAAGTCATCAAACGAGATATCGATACCAGCAACTCGTGAATAAATACGAAGGTCATCAAAGGTTAAGTTGCAGTAGAACATTTGAACGGCATGACGATAAATAGCAGAAGATGTAGTGACTAGTTCATCAATATAGAGGTCATGGAATAAAGAATCATATTGAGAGAATATAGAAAAATTGATAGGATGTCCTGTGAATACCTGACGATTCCGAAAGTCACTAAACCAGTTGTTTGATGCATCAAGTGAGACAAAAAGTCTATTGTCATAAGTGAAAGGATGTTGAGGACGAGGTGGATTGAACAAAGGGTGAGGTGGTTGAAGTTGTTCAATGATTTGTTCAATTGATGGAGGAGAATCCGAAGAGGAAATACTCTCAACTCGAATCCTCTTCCCACGATTGAACAAGCAAGGAGCCATTAAAAGATTTTAAAAAAATGGTACCTCAAACAGGTAAAGAACAATGGAGGAGAATGGAGAGGAGACACCTTTTTCTTGATTTGAGAAGCAATAAGGCACTCTAGATCAAAAACTAGGGTTAGGGTTTCAAGGAAAGAGTGTGTATAGGTGAGAAAAGGTGGTAATAGTGAAGGAGAGAGAAAGAATCCCGACATAAAGTAGGGTTTTGTCTTTGGTCGGGTGAAATATTGACCATTGGATTAGAATAGATCCAACAGCAGAGCCAGATCCCGACCCTGGAACCAAGGGACCGAACTCGGCCCGAACTCGGATTGGAGCAGAGTTCGGCTCGAGTTCTGGATCATTGGTCCAGAACAGAACAAAGGCTAAAATGAAAACAAAAGTTTAAGAATAACAAGAAATGATAACAAAGAAAAAGATTTAAGAGTTAAACAAAAGAAAGTTGAGGACACCAAAGAGAATAGAATAGATAGAGAAGGAGAGGTACACAGAAAACAGAATGAACTTTTTAGAAAATATCAATTAGGCAATATTAAATCAAAACGAGCCATATAATAAATAAAGATATATATTGTGGTTCAATAGTCCAAATTTGCCATGGGTTAGCTGCAGGGGCCGGATCCCAGCTAGCGGTAGTCCTGAGGACTAGTGCACCGTGTCGCTTAGGCTTTTACGCCTTGTTGTCAGAAGGACCCTTTCGGCTTGTATCCATACCAAATTCTTCGTAAAAGAATCACAATATACTCGATATTTACGTAGGTGAGTTTCAATTTATGACTGCTTCATCTAAGATTCCAAGTTCACGACAAAGAAAATTGAAATGCTCTTCGGATAGTGGCTTAGTAAAGAAATCTGCCAGCTGATGATCAGTGTCAATAAATTCTAAGTTAATCGTGCCATTTTGCTGATGATCACGCAAAAAGTGGTGTCTGATCTCAATGTGTTTAGTGCGTGAGTGGCATACAGGGTTCTTAGTCAAATTGATGGCACTAGTATTGTCACAGAATATAGGAATAAGCATGAAAGATAACTTATAGTCTTCCAGGGTTTGCTTCATCCACAGAATTTGTGCACAACAACGCCCAGCTGCTATATATTTAGCTTCTGTTGTGGATAGTGCAACAGAGTTCTGTTTCTTGCTAAACCAGGAGACTAAAGCTTTTCCTAATAAATGACACGTGCCGCTCGTACTTTTACGGTCGACCTTGCATCCAGCGAAGTCAGCATCAGAGTAACCAATAAGATCAAATGATGTTGACTTGGGATACCATAGGCCTACTGTAACCGTACCCTTAAGGTATCTAAAGATACGCTTAACTACGGTCATGTGTGATTCCTTAGGATTAGCTTGATATCTAGCACATAGGCAAACACTGAACATGATATCGGGACGACTAGCAGTTAAATAAAGTAAGCTGCCTATCATACCTCGATACTTACGTTGATCAACAGGTTTGCCGCTCTCATCTGGTTCGAGTTTGGTTGAAGTGGCCATTGGCGTGCTGATTGGTTTGATGTTGTCAAGATCGAACTTTTTCAGCATGTCCTTGGTGTACTTTGATTGGCAGATGAAAGTTCCATTAGCCAGTTGTTTTACTTGCAGACCAAGAAAGTAGTTGAGCTCTCCCATCATGCTCATCTCAAATTCCGTCTGCATACACTTGGCAAATTCTTGACAAAGAGTTTCATCAGTAGACCCAAAAATAATATCATCAACATAAATCTGAATTAATAGAATGGTGTCTTTGAAAGATTTGATAAACAGTGTAGTGTCAATTTTCCCTTTAGAAAAACCTTTCTCAAGCAAGAAGCTGCTTAGCCTTTCATACCAAGCTCTGGGGGCTTGTTTAAGGCCATAAAGCGCTTTCTTTAGCTTGAAAACGTGGTCGGGAAATTTGTGATTTTCAAAGCCAGGGGGTTGTTTGACATAAACTTCCTCCTTAATAAAGCCATTCAAGAAAGCACTTTTAACATCCATTTGAAATAATTTAAAGTTCTGATGATTGGCAAAAGCACAAAGCATCCGAATGGATTCTAGTCTAGCAACAGGAGCATATGTCTCATCGTAGTCGATACCTTCCTCTTGGTTGTATCCTTGAGCTACTAGACGAGCTTTGTTACGTGTGACTGAACCATCTTCATTTACTTTGTTTCTAAACACCCATTTGGTACCAATTATTGAGTGATTAGCCGGTTTAGGAACTAGTTCCCATACTTGGCTTCTCTCAAATTGGTTGAGTTCTTCTTGCATAGCAGAGATCCAAAATTCATCAGTAAAAGCTTCAGAAATGTTTTTAGGCTCTACTTGTGAAATGAAGGCAGTGCTAGCAACAGAGTCTCTTAATGATGATCTAGTAGTAACTCCACGTGAAACTTCACCTATGACTAAATTTTCTGGATGAGAAGGTTTGAAAGAGAATTTCTTAGGCAAACCCTCCAGAGAATTAGTTTCGGTTGAAGTATTCATTGGAGTAGAAGTTGATGGCTCAATGTCATCATTAAGAGTATTTGCTGTACTGTTGTCTTCATCAAAAGTCACATTTGTTGACTCTTCCACAATAAGTGAGCGTTTATTGAAAACTCTATATCCCTTACTCTTGGCGGCATAACCAAGAAAGATACCATCGTCAGCTTTGGCATCAAATTTGCCTAAGTTGTCTTTGGTGTTAAGGATAAAACATCTGCAGCCAAAAACTCTAAAATAAGAAACATTTGGGGTTCTCCCAAACCAAAGCTCATAGGGTGTTTTCTTCGAAATGGGACGAATAAGCACCCTATTCAAAATGTGGCATGCTGTACTTACAGCCTCTGCCCAAAAATATTTTGGAAGAGAAAATTTATTCAACATGACTCTAGCCATATCGCCAAGAGTCCTATTCTTCCGCTCCACAACACCATTTTGTTGAGGAGTTCTAGGACAAGAAAATTCATGATCAAAACCATTTGCATTACAAAAACTTTCAAAATCTGAATTTACGAATTCGCCTCCATGATCACTTCGGATTCGAGTAATCATGTAGCCTTTTTTGTTTTGAACTTTATTTACAAAAACTTTGAAAACAGAGATAGCGTCGCTCTTATTAGCGAGAAAGAAAACCCAAGTAAATCTCGAAAAATCATCAACAATAACAAAAGCATAAAGTTTGCCACCAAGGCTAGCTATTCTACTAGGACCAAATAAATCCATATGAAGTAATTGCAAGGGTCTAGTAGTACTTACAGAGTTGATGGAATGAAATGAGGATTTAGTTGCCTTGTTTAGTTCACATTCGGCACATACCGTGTCCTTTTTGAATGTGATGTCAGGCAATCCTCTCACTAGCTTCTTGGTAGAAAGCCTGGATATAGCATCCATGTTGGCATGACCGAGACGCTGGTGCCAAAGTAGTCGTTCGTCTTTGTGGGCATATAAACATCTACCTGCATGGTTAGTATTTATAGAGAGATAAAAAATATAGATATTGTCCTCTCTTTTCCCTTCAAAAGCAATGTCTCCTGTTGACCTATCATAGATATAGCAACAGTTTTGTCTAAAGTTAATATCATATCCATGATCAGCAAGATGGCTAATGCTGAGCAGGTTATGCTTTAACTCGGTCACTAGACAGACATCCTTTATAACAGGAGAAGGAGGATGACCAATGATACCGTTACCTATTATGTGCCCTTTGAGATTGTTACCGAAGGATACGTATCCTTCTCTTTTCATCGATAGTGATGCAAAAAGATTTGCGTCTCCCGTCATATGTCGCGAGCATCCACTATCGAGAATCCACTTACTCTCAGTTGAGGAGGGAAGGTCCACCTACATCAAGAGTAGATGTGACCTTTGGTACCCATTTTCTTGAGGGTCCTGAAAAGTTAGTTTTTGGAAACCAAGCATATATTTTCTTGTCTACCAATCTTCTAACTCTATACTGTGGTGAGATGTGTCCATGTATTCCACAGTAAGTACAGATAGCATTTTTATTTATACTGGGAGCATGAGAATGATATCTATAAGCAACAGGATGAGGATGATATGGAGAGTTAGCATGGTAATGAGGACTATGCATAGAGTGAGTGACATGATGATGATGTCTGTGTGGCATAGCATGATGATATTGACTGTGAGGAGTGGCATGCTGAGATTGTCTATATGGCATAGTGTGATGCTGTGGCATGATATGATGATTTTGTTTATGTGGCATAACATGATGATTTTGTCTACGTGGCATGGCATGTTGATGTGGTATGGTATGATGACTTTGTCTATGTGTAGAGTGATATTGGTTGTGTCTTTGTGCAGTATAATGAGTATGAGGAATATTCTTACGTGCACGTAGTTTGTGAAAGTTTGTGTATATAAATGCATGGTTATGTGCTGCATGAGAATGACGTGGTTGACTAGTATGAGTGGTGTTGTGCCCATGTGATTGGGTTTGAGGTTGAACAACCTGTTTACCCAATTTGGTTTCTAATCTTTTAGACATAGCTTGTAGTTCATCAATCTTGATATTTAAGCCATAAATCTTAGTCATGGAAATCTTGTGTCTACTCTTTTCTTCAGCAAGCAACGTGTTGAGAGTAGTGATTTCTTGAGTTTGTTGCTCAATGCGTGCTTCAGCATCATGTAAGCTTAATTTAAGCTTGGATACTTCATCAGTGTCATTTGTGGGTGATGTGTTTCTAACATTATCAAGAAGTAAAGAAATTCTTTGTATCTCATCTTCTAGACTTTTGATTTTGTCCTTGGCATGCTTGTATTTACCGATAACCTTTTTGTGATCATCAAGTAAATCGGTGAAAGCATCGCCAAGTTCATCAAAAGAGAAGTCATCTAAAGTTTCGTTTGATACCTTGGTGGAATTTGCCATGAGGCACACATTTGCTTTGTCTTGAGGAGAGTTCTTTTCTTCCTCGGAGTCACTTGCTTCGCTTTCATGCCAAATGCTTGTGTTGGCATACCTTTTTGATGAGTTCTTCTTGTAGGGCTTTTCATACCGGTTGCTTTTCTTTAAGAGCGGACAGTCTCTTCTGACGTGTCCAGTCTTTTTGCAACCATAGCAGGTTGGCTCTTCTTCATCGTCTTCTTGTGGTTCCTTCTTTCTTTGATTGAAGCGAAGGAATTTCTTGAAGTTACGTACCATGAGAGCTTGGTCTTCATCATCTGAGATATCGTCTTCAGTCTCATCGTGATCAACCTTTCGTCGATGAACTTTGAGTGCGATCTCCCTGGTCTTCGGAGCAGGCTCTTCGAAGTCCTTGAGGTCAAGCTCGTGAGTCATGAGCTTGCCCATCAAAGTCTCCATAGACATACTTGTGAGATCATTTCCTTCTATGATGGCTGTCACCTTAGGGTTCCAAATCTTTGGTAGCCCTCTGAGTAGCTTGCGGATCTTCTCATGGTTTGAGTACTGCTTACCAAGCGAGGATAACGGGTTGATGATATTGAGGAATCTTGTAAACATTTGAGTGATCGTCTCATTTGGCTTCATCTTGAAGGCTTCGTACTTTTGAGTGAGACGGCTTATCTTTGATTCCTTGACTTGAGTGGTTCCTTCATGCGTCACTTCCAGAAGTCTCCATACTTCATGAGCAGTGGTGCATGTAGAGACCCTGTTAAACTCGTTCCTGTCTATAGCACAGAATAAAGCATTAATAGCCCTAGCATCTAGACTTGCCTGTTTCTTCTCCTCGACAGAATATTTGTCGTGTGGTTTCTCAGTGAGGTCACCATCGACAACTATTCTGGCGGGCTTTTTGTAACCGTCAGTTACGACAGTCCACAGGTCAAAGTCTAGAGACTTCAGATAAAAACTCATCCTTGTTTTCCAATATGTGTAGTTAGTCCCATCAAATAGGGGAGGCCTATGAGTGGACTGACCTTTACCATGATTGGAGATCAAGGATTGTGTGGTTGCCATGGATCAGCTCTTAGGATGTTAGTCCTTATAAAGAGAACAGAGCTCTGATACCAATTGAAGAACAGTTTGGCAACTCTAGAGGGGGGGGGTGAATAGAGTATATATATATATAATGACCAATTAAAAAATTACTCTTTCACGAACAATGAATAATCAGAGTAAAATTCGGAATGTAAATGAAAGACAAGAGAGCATACGCAAACACAACAATTTTAACCTGGTTTCCCTCGTGGAGGACTAGTCCAGGCCTGAGAACTCTAGCTCAGGATTAAATCCACTATTTGTGAAATAGTAGCTTACAACCCGTGCCTTTACTTCAGAAGAGCACGTCAACTTCTTACAGAGAATCGCAGTGGCGATTGCTTGGAATTGTCCAAGCGATTTCTTCACTCTTGCACAAGAATCCTAACTGAGAGATGCTGAGCACTCGAGACTTAGGAGGCTTGTGGCTAGTAGATGGGAAGGGTATGGCTTATAGAGCTTGTAGGAGAGAAGAGAAGAGAAGATTGAGTGATTCAAAATGAGAGAATTCATGCCCTATTTATACTGATTTTTGAGGCAGAATTCGGCCAGAATTCGGGTAGGAGAATTCAAAAATTTGGCCGTTGGACAGCTAGCAACCAGCTAACCCTAAAATTAGGGTTCCTGATTTCTAGGGGACAGAGTTCGGCCCGAACTCTGTGTGGAGGCAGAGTTCGGCCCGAACTCTGTCTCCAGAGCACAGAGTGATTCTAAGTGGGACTTGTGGGCAATTTTGTTTTGGTGGAGCTTGGGATTTTGGGTAGGCTTGTAGACTAAGTTCCAAGAGCTCAGCATAACTCAGAGTACATACTTCTAGACTCAATGAAATGTAAAAGTACAGACTCGAAAATATACTGAGAGTCGGAAACTGAGCTGTCGTTTGTCCTGAACTGAAAGCAGACGTCGTGTGTCGTATTGAATTTATACAGATATTATTTAGTCAATGTAGTCAATATTTGGTTGACTGTGACTTTGTGTCAACACATCGTAGACGTATTTTCTAACTCGTTTGCTCGAAGTACTCTTGATCATTTTGTGTGTTATATTCAAGCCTATTCAGAAGGTGCTTTGTTCAGTTAACTTAGACTACTTTGATTTCAATACAAGGACTTGCACGTGGATTGCCACCAGCAAAGCCTACTTAAATTTATATACACCGGTCGTTGGCATCACAAGCCATTTTGGACATAACCAAGCCGTAGTATTTCTCAACTAGCATAGGGTGCGGGCTGGCACACACCCCGTTAGTCTCTTGAAATACGCCTGTACTTACGTCCCCTGGGTGGCCAAGTCCTCACCCAGGTGTTTGACATTGATTATAAAAAACAGAACAATTATATCGGAGGACTGGAATTTTAATTCACAATACAAACTCACTCGTACAAAGAAAGCCTAGGGATGAAAACCTAGGTACAACAATGTAAGTACGATTGTTTATTTTTGATTCTGGGGGTGACGATAGAGGCTCGGGAAAGTTTCTCGGGCTTGGAACATAGCCCGGAATCTTGGACCTCTTTTCTTGCCTTCCTGGCTTCATTTGCAGCGGTAGGAGCCGATATTTCAGGAGGATTATCGCCTGGGTTTGGTGCAGCTGAGTTCGAGTCCGCATTGACTACGGGACCCAAGCTTGTTTGGCCAGGCGTTCTTCCTTGCAGAGTTGGAAGGACAGCTTTGATCTCGTCCACGGATTTGACCAAGGCATGCAGTATGGCCTCCAGGGTGTCGATGCGGTAGCGATCACTGGGACCCTCTTGGTTGCTTTCCGTCATGAACACCATCCTCACATGAGGAGAGATAGAAGGAATAATTGAGGACGTGCCCTCTGAGTCGTACCCTCGTACAGAAAAGTCGTCAGGGTATGTGGGAATGTTCTCCTCTGGTTCGGACTCAGAAAGGGTGGTACCCCCAGCTTCAAAGCTTGCCTCATCTTGAGAATTGTGGACGTTCTCGGGGATGTCGGGATCTGCTGCATCTGTTGGGTGAACCATTTCCCCCGGACTATCTTCTTGGAACACCGGGTTGTTGTGGATATTTGGAGGAATGCTACCCCCGGCTCCAGTGTCTCCCATAGATGTGGACGAATCTCCTAGTATGACAGATTTTGTTTTTGAGCGGATACCTTGGTAAACTCCTCCTACAACGGTGGTAGACAACCGTTTAGAAGAAATTTTCTTGGTTATGCCTGTTGAAATTTTTTGGCTGGAGACATTTGTTTTCTTCCCTCTTCCGCTACCAGGAATTTTCAGAGCAGAATTGCAAGAGGCGGCGAGAAGTGCCTCGTCTTTTGAGCTTGGGTGTTATAGCCTTTGGAAGACGGACCGTCGATCTTTTTGTGCTGCTGCCTTGTTGCAGCAGCAGTTGACTATAACTTGGGTGCATTGATGTCCTTGACAGGACTCTTTGCACGTCGAATCTTCGTCTCTTTCCTTGCGCTTGTGAAGAGTCACATTGCGCAAGTCACCTGCTTTGTGGGCTGGGGAGTCCTGAGCACATGAGTGTGTTGGTCTCCTGCCTGCTCCCTGATGTGGGGGTAGCACGAGTACTTGCCCCTGATCTTTGTTGGGAGATTTTTGATAACTATCCCGTTCGTTGGCCGCCGGGGGCTGGATACGGGTAGTTCTGTACAACTTTCAATCAGGGGACCGAGTAATAATCAGCGGGATGCCCTGGTAGTTAGAAGTTAAGACAGTCAACTGAGCTCGTCGAGCTCGCGCTGCCCGAGACTTCTTTCTTCTAGCACCTGAGAGTGCATAGTAAGAAGAGTCCAAGCTGGTCACAACAGAGTCTGGCATATGCTCCAGAGAGCCTTCGTGGTCAGGACCGTATGAGAGGTGGTCAAAGACTGACCGTGAGTCGCATGGAAAAGATGATATGCGACTGGAATCGGTGGACGTGCAGGCTGTCTTCATGCGACTGGTATGTATGGCCGTACAGGCTGTCTACATACGACTATCCTTTGTGGTCGCATGAACTTTCTGTATGCGGCTAGAAGTCGTGGCCGTGCAGGCTGTCTGCATGCGGCTGGAAGTTCTGGCCGTGCAGGCTGTCTGCATGCGGATGGAAGTTCTGGCCGCTTGGGCTTTCTGCATGCGGCTGACAGTTGCGGCCGTATGAGCCTTCATGCGGCTGGCGCCCTTATGCGGCTTGGATTGCACAGAGTTTCTCTTTGCCCTTGCAAGTTCGACATCATAGTGTTTTCTTCTGTCGGACTTGGGGACAGCAGAGTCTTCTGTGATCTGAAGTGGGGCCGCAAGCGAGACTTCTCCGTTGTCTCGGGCAACAGAGAGTACTTATTCGAGAGCTTGGGGAGGAGCAAAATTTTTGGGTCTCCACTCCCGGTGGGCCTTCTTTGTGCGGGCTCGCCGCTGAATCGGGCCAGCGCTCCCATTGGAGGGTATTTCTTCAAACGCCTGCTGGTCGAACCGGGCGACCAGCATTTGTTGAGTGGAGCCAAGTTTGGCTGCGTCTAAGTGCGTCACCAACTCCTCAGCCGTGGAGAAGTTAGTCCCCAGCAGAGTCGCCATCGTGTTTGCCATTGATTATAAAAGAATAGAACAATTATATCGGAGGACTGGACTTTTACTTCACAATACAAACTCTCTCGTACAAAAAAAGCCTAGGGACAAAAATCTAGGTACAGCAATCTATGTACGATTGTTTATTTTTGATTCTGAGGGTGACGATAGAGGCTCGGGAAAGCGACGGCCGCTCTGCCTTACTCCTTGGACGATCAGACGTAGCCTTGGCTCCGGTAAAGAACTTTTCTCAAGATGGGAAGACTCTTCTGTGTGCGCCTTTGTCTCTCTATGTGTCCAGCCGGGTGGAGAGGATCTCTTTCGTAAGGGAATGGCACCTTGCTATATTTTTTTTCAGTTTTTGATCGGGAATCCTTTTGCAAGGGAATGGCACTTTGCTATTTATAGGAGTGGGGTGTCATCATTAGGGTTTGCAATAATTATCCTAATAAGTCGGCGGCTTGGGGATTTAATTGTCATTTTCCTGGATCCTATTTTGTTGGCAATTAATCTGGACCACTAATCTTGATTGCAGTAAATCTGGACAATTAATGTTGATTGTGTCAAATCCGTACGGGCATTTAATGTTGATTGTCGTGAATCTTTGGAAGCTCGAATCTCTTGCCACGTGTCGCAATTGCAATAAATCTGCTTTGATTCGGGTAATTATGATGATTGCACTAAATCTGGTCGTCGAGATTTATTGATGACTCTTGATTGATTTAGTGCCACGTGGGAAGCTGATCTTCTGCCACGTGTCACAACCGCGAGCCAAAGCCGCATGCGGGTAGTTTCTTAGGTTCTGAACCGCATAAAGGTGGCAGCCGCATAGGTGTAGCCTCCGACATCTGAGCCGCATGGGGATGGTTTCCAATTGAGCCGCATAGAACTAGCCACGTGTCAAGGCTACATGGGCGTGGCCTCTCAATATTTAAGTCGCATGGAGATGATCCCCATGTTCCGAGCCGCATGAGAACAGCAGCCGCATAGGGTAACTTCTTATAATTTGAGCCGCATGACGAGGGTCTTCACGCTCCGAGCCGCATAAGAGCATCAGCCGCATGGGGTGGTGGCAGCCGCATAAGGAGCTTTATAGTTGGTGGATCATGCCAGCTGTAGAGGAGATTTTCTTCATTTCCCGAGGAATATGCCGTCATGTCATCATTTCAGTTTAATGTCAGAGTTATCACTTTACGTCAGAGCATTTAATGGTGGCAGTCACTTTATGGCCAGTTGTAAAGGCAAGTTGCATAGGATCACGTAATTCTTGCCTGAGCCGCATGAGGCTATTGAAGAGTTTCTGAGCCGCATGAGGCTCTGGTAGATTTCTGAGCCGCATGAGACTCCTTCTATTTTTGAGCCGTATGGGCTTCTTCTGTTTTGAGCTGCATGGGGCTCCTTCTGTTTTGAGCCGCATGGGCTTTTTCTGTTTTGAGCCGCATGGACTTTTCTTGTTCTTTTCCATGCTTCTACAAGACCCCCTTCAAAGTTTTCAATTTGAAAAATTGGAATACTTTAAATAAGAAGCATGGTTACATGAGCTCTGCTGGCCGCATAGGATGTTTTTGGCCGCATGGCTTGTCTGGCCGCATAGACTCCCTAGCCGCATGGGCTCCCTGCCTCACGTGCGTCTCATTAATTGCCCTTTAATTCGTCTTTCTAGAGCCGTCTTTTGGGGGAATCCTAAGAGTTGGTTCATTAAATATTTGGATTTTATGCCCTGGATGAATCTTCTTTATGAGAGAGGGGGCAAAATCCGAGGAGTCGGTTTTGCCTGCAGCACACGACCCGAAGCGGTTTATCGGTCCACGTGCCCTCCCTTATGTCTGCCTATAAATAGGGTGCTGTTTAGGACAGAAAAACTCCTTTGCTTTCTTTTGTCTTCCTTCTCCCTTGCCCTAAGCTGCTGTTCTTCCTTCTTCGATCATCATCACCAATGGCCCCCAAAGCTTCCACAGCCGCTGCGAAAGAAAAGGGTGTGGCTGCTTCGTCAGCCCCGGCGCCTGAAGTCCACCCCGACGTTCACCCTCCCTATTGCTGGTAAGGGTTTGGGGCAGATCATATCTTTTGAAACAAAGACGGCTCTGTTGCATGCTTTATGCACAAGCCTTTAATGCGTTCCTCGTTCTCGTCGGCTCTGTTCAATTTGTATGGGCCACATGTGCGTCCCATGTCCGAGCTGCATGGGGTATATCCCATGTCTGAGCCGCATGGGAGTTATCTAGTGGCCGTCCAGACGCTTCACAAACTGGACCGCGGGATGACCCTTCGAACAGAGCCGGATGAGTTCCTCTCAAACAGGAACACATAAGTTCATCTGAATTGGGCCGCATGAGGCTCTGACCATCTCCTAAGTTTATTTTTTTTTATCTTTGATTCTTGCAGCAACCCTGCCGAAGGCTGAGATCATTGTGAAGGAAGAGCTGCTGCCCCCTTTCAAACAAGAGTCATCGCTTGTTAAGGAGGGGGTAATACCAAAAACGGAGGAACAGAAAGGAGAGCTGGCGCCTATTGCTGTAAAGGAGGAGCCCCAGTCTGACGATGGTAGTACTGGGAGTCTTGACCTTCCTACTTCGGACGAGAATTTTGCTCAAGTACATCCTTCATGTGCAAAATGGTTGAGGGATTGGTATATGCGCCCCCACAACTAGGATTCGTGGGCTCTCACAAATGTCCATCTTTTGTCTTGATATTCCTGTCCGTCTTTAGCTGCAGTTTGTGTTTTGCTTCTTTTGGACATCAATGTAATCTTTTTCCTTCTTGTCTGAATGAAACAATAGAGAACTTTTTTGGCTTGCTCATGAGATGTAGTTATATGAATGTAACTGATTTTGAACAGAATATATTCGCTCTGTTCTTTGCTTGTAGTAGTTGCCCCAATGTGAGACTTTTTGTGGACCTATTATCCTTGGCGTACCCTGGTTCTGGATACGGATAATAAGTTGGGAGAGAACCAACATACTTACTCAGAGGTAATGAGGACATAGTAAATATGAGGGTTTTTTTGATGGAGCCTTCCCACTCAGAGGTAATGAGGACATGGCAGAAGTGGGCTCCATGAAGGGAATATGGAACAACTCAGAGGTAATGAGGACATGGAGGTTCTATGTGAGGGGCGGTTTGTTTTTGATGGAAGGGAAACAACTCAGAGGTAACATCGACGTAGTTGTTTCGGAGAATCTGTGGATCTATTACTCTTTTTGTGCACTGAAAGTGCGGGTATTGGATCATAAGGAGAGAGCTCTTTTAGGAGAAAAGTTCAGAGGTATGATCATACATGACTTACTACCTAAGAGAGGCGATATAGATTTATCTGTAGTGACCAGAGTGTGAGTTCAACGGTACCAGGGGTACATAACCCAACAATCTGGAGATTTGGGATCAAAATGTAAGTTCAGTGGTACCTGTAGGTACATAACTCGACAATATGGAGGATTTGTAGTCGGGATGCGAGTTCAGCGGTACGAGAGAGTATATGACTCGTCATTCTGGAAGATTTGTAGGCGGGATGTGAGTTCAGCGGTACGAGAGAGTACATGACTCGTCATCTTGGCAATTTGTAGGCGGGATATGAGTTCAGCGGTACGAGAGAGTACATGACTCGTCATCTTGGTAATTTGTAGGCGGGATGTGAGTTCAACGGTACGAGAGAGTACATGACTCGTCATCTTGGCAATTTATAGGTGGGATATGAGTTCAGCGGTACGAGAGAGTACATGACTCATCACCCTGGCAATTTGTAGGCGGGATGTGAGTTCAGCGGTACGAGAGAGTACATGACTCATCAACCTGGCAATTTGTAGGCGGGATGTGAGTTCAGCGGTACGAGAGAGTACATGACTCATCATCCTGGAGGATGTCGTTTCAGACGTAATACTTCTTTAGGAACTTGCCGTTGATGGGCAACATGTACAAGTCTCCGTTTTGTTTTGCGAGGCGGTAAGCTCTATTGGAGAATACAACATCAATGATGAACAGGCCTTCCCACTTTGGCTGGAACTTGCTGGCGGTTTTGTGAGTCATAACCATCGGCCTCCGAACTGCCAGAACGAGGTCGCCCACTTGGAATGTTCTGATTTTAACCTTCTTGTTGAAGGCTCCGAAGATACGTGCCTGGTACAGCTCGATTCGTTGTTGAGTTAATAGGCGCTTCTCATCTAGGGCCTCCAACTCTTGTAGTCGACGGTGGTGATTATCATCTGTCGTCAATCTGTATGTGAGAGCGACACGGAGTAAGGGGATTTGAGTCTCCAGTGGGAGAATTGCCTCACTTCCGAATACCAGAGAGAATGGTGTATTCCCGATGGCAGTCCGTACTGTGGTACGGTACGCCCATAAGCACTCATCGAACTTTTTATTCCAGTCGTGCCGAGCTTTTTATTCCAGTCGCGTTTGTTTGATGACACGAACTTCTTGAGAAGCTTGATGATTGTTTTGTTGAATGCTTCAGCCAGACCATTAGCCGCTGGGTTGTATAGTGTTGAAGCAATATTCTGGATGCGGTTTTTATCGCAAAACCGATAGAAGGCGTGGCTTGCGAACTGCGGACCATTATCATGGATGATCCTTCGGGGCAGTCCAAAGCGATAGATGACGTGATTCTTAAGGAAGTTGATCACGTTTGAAGTCTTCACTTCTGCCAGCGGAACAGCCTCCGCCTATTTGGAGAAGTAATCTATAATTGCGAGTATGAAGCGATGTCCTTGGGACGAAGGCGGAGTGATCGGACCGAAGATGTCCATTCCCCATGCTTCGAAGGGCCAGGATGCCACCGTCGGGTGTAGAAACTCGGATGGCTAGTGGATGAAATCTGCGTGGACTTGACAGGCTTTGCATTTTTGTGCATAGTCCATTGCGTTTGCAACCATCGTGGGCCAGTAGTAGCCCATTCGGCGAAGGCGATCTTGTAGTTTCGGGCCAGGCTGATGGGCCCCACAGATGCCATCGTGAGCTTCACGTATAGCTTCTTTGGCCTCTGTATTTGACAGGCATCGAAGCAGTAATCCATCGTATGATCGCCGATATAGCATTTTTGTCTCTGTATCGTAGAAGAATCTGAGGGAACGTCTTCTAATAGAAGTGGCTTCCTTCGGACTCTCCGACAGGATGTCGTAGACTATAAAGTCAATGAACGGTTGTCTCCAGTCTGGCACTTCATCGACTATCAGAGCGGAGTAGCTCTCGGCACACTGAACATTATTCCTAGGACAGACCAACTCACGGCCTATGATGTCAACCAGATGATGAGCATAATTCGGAACTGCTAAAGAAGCGGCAAGACCTGCTAGGGCATCGGCATCAATGTTTTGGAGCCTGGAAACGTGCTCTATGAAGAACCCCTCCAGGGATGAGATGATGTCGATCGCTATTTGGTGGTAGGGGATCATGTCCTCATGGCGGACTTCGTATGAGCCCCGGATCTGATTGACGATTAGCTGCGAATCGCCGTATGCTTCAAGGTGCTCTACCCCCAGCTCTTTTGCAAGTCGGAGACCAATGACCAAAGCATTGTACTCGGCCATATTGTTTGAACAGGGCTCTGTGAGGGAATAAGCTCGATTGATCACCAACCCGGAGGGAGAAATCAGCACTACTCCGACTCCAACGATGATACTGTCCTTAGGCCCGGTTCTAGAAGCGCCGTCGAAGAACATCCGCCATATGGTACCATGGGAGGCCATATTTGAATTAGCGACCTCGTCTGGAATCTCTTCGTCTATTTTGGTTGACTCCGAACCTGGATGAGCTGCTAGAAAGTCTACCAGAGCTTGACCTTTAACAACCTTTTATGGGACGAAGATCATGTGGTAGGGGGACAGTAATATCGCCCAGGTAGCGAGGCGAGAGCTGAGTGCACCTGGCTTAGTCTTGAGGACCCTGAGGGGGTTGACTATTGATATGACGTAGATGGTTTGTCCTGTGATGTAGTGTCGCGTCTTTTGAATGGCGAAAACCAGAGCTAGGCACTCTTTCTCTATGGCAGTGTATCGATGCTCCGGCCCCATCATCATTCGGCTGAGGTAATATATAGCTTGCTCATGGCCTGCGTCGTTGTTTTGTGCTAGTAGGGCACCGAGAGAATGTTCCATTGCTCGTACGTAGAGCAAGAATGGTCTTCTAGCAATCGGGGCTACCAGAACTGGAGGGTTCGTCAGATATTCTTTGATGCTGTCGAAGGCGCGCTGGCATTCTTCATCCCATACGAATGAAACACCCTTCTTCATGAGGTGGGTGAATGGTTGACATCGCCCGGAAAGGTTAGAGATGAACCTCCTGATGTAGGCCAGCCTCCCTTGAAGGCCTCAGAGTTTACGGAGATTTCTCGGGGGACCCATCTCCATGATTGCTTTCGTCTTCTCAAGGTCTACGTGGATACCCTGGGAGGTAATGATGAAACCCAAGAACTTCCCGCTGGATACGCCTAAGAAGGATTTTGTGGGGTTTATTTTTAAATTGTGCGCTCGTATTAGGTCGAACATTGTCCTCAGATCATGCAGATGATCTTCCTTAGAGCGGCTTTTGAAGGTGATGTCGTCGACGTAGCATTCCGCCGTCTTGTGCAAGTGGTCTCTAAAGATGATGCTCATAGCTCTTTGATAGGTGGCGCCAGCATTCTTTAAACCAAAAGGCATTACTGTGTAGCAGTATGTGCCAATTGGTGTTCGAAATAATGTGTGCTTCTCGTCGTCGGAAGACATCTTGATTTGGTTGTATCCCGAGAAACCATCCATGAATGACATGCGCTCGAAGCCGTAGGTGTTGTCAATCATAATGTCCGTGATAGGGAGAGGGAACTCATCTTTAGGACATGCCTCATTCAGATTGCAAAAGTCGATGCATATTCGAATCTTTCCACTCTTCTTGAGGACTGAAACTATGTTGGCGACCCAGTCAGGATGCTGTTCCTCATGAATGAAGCCGCTGGCTATCAGTTTGTTTACCTCGGCTTCAATGGCATTCATGACGTCAGGACGGAACCGACGTTGCTGTTGCTTGACTAGTTTTGCGTCCGGACGGATGTTGAGTTTGTGAAATACAATCTCGGGGTTCAGTCCCGGCATATCTTCGTAGCTCCAGACGAACACGTCGATATATTCTTTGACGAGTTGCAGTAGTGATTCTTGCTCTTCGTCTGTCAGATATTTGCTGACGAAGATGGGATTTGGAGAGGACTCATCACCGAGATCGACTTATACAACCTCATCCTCGGTGGGATGCTCTCTTTTGTTCAAACCGCTTCTCCCACTGCGCATCTAGTTGTTGTGTCCATGGCTCTAGCTCAAGAAGTTCGAGAATGTCTTCATCTTCTTCGTAGGCGTCGGCAAATGCCATATTGACGGACCAGACTTGCCTGAGCATGTCCCCGATGCTGACATCTGAATCGGAAGTGGGTGGTCCGGTTGAGTGTGAGTGCCAGTCATATTCCTCGTCTGAGCTTTCAGGGGTTGTCGCGGGTGTGACATAACCTAGCCCACATCTGGTTTTGTTGTAGTAGTCTCGTGGTTTCCCAGCCGGGACCGACGATTGTAAGGGTAATCGCCGTCTAGTACCGTAGTTCAAGCCTGGTATAGTTTCTAGATCATATCCTTGTTTTTGTATGAGGTACTTGGATTAAGAACTATACAGATAAAGGGGCAATCTCCCGGTGTCGGGTTCGAGCTCAACTTCTTCTATCTTGAAGGGCTGTGGATCATTCTTCCGGCCGAAGATGATTGGGTGATCCCCTCCCTCGATTATGCGGTAAGCGTCTTCCACTGGAGTAAGTTGGTTTGCGGTGTAGACATTTGTTACCTGTGTGTGCAGGTGAGCGCCTATACCGTGTTCCATAGCATATATTGTACAAAGCTTATTAAGATCGAGGTAATTCAAAGATAGCCCTTTATTGATGAAATAAAGTATCTTTTCCAGTGGAATTACATCATCTGTGGATGGAAATCGATGTAAACAGCCACATACTTGGCCAGCTCTGATTCTTCTTCAGCTACCCTCTGTGTAAATGCAGACTGAGAGGATGACTTGGGCAACTTGATTATCAGGGGCTCCATGGGTGGGGCAGAACGTAGAGTAGTTGGCATATTAGCTACCCCCAATTTGGTGCTTGGTGCTGAGCGGGGAGTTGTTGGCTGGCTAGTAGTCCCTGGCTTAGTGCTCGGTTGCCGATTCATTCTGGGAAGACGAATTGTCATCGGTTTGACAGAGGGATTGAGCTCCTCTGCTTGTGGCTGGTTAGCTTTAGACAGCTTGATGGTCAGTGGCTCTGTCGTGGATCTCGGCGCTTGGCCAGACCTTTGCAGTCGGATTATCATCTGTTTCTCCTGTGTAGAGAGGCTAATTGCGTCCTTACGCAGAGTGGCTGTAAGGGGCACAGTTATGCCAGGTTTGGGGGCTCGGAGGTGGATCGTCAGTGGTTCTTCTGATCCAGTTGCTGCCTCAGTTCGAGCTTGAGTATCTCCTTCGGCAAGATGATTTTTCGACTTCTCGTACAAGCATGAATCTGAGTAGTAGGATTCGACCCCTTTGAAGGGATCGATGTCGACAAATTCTATTTTTACGAAGCCGTGCTTGTCGATGTACTTGAAACACTGGTGCAGTGTGGAGGGCACGATCATATAATCGTGTATCCAGGGACGTCCCAGGAGAATATTGTAGGAAGTGTCCGTATCTATGACATAACAGGTCACTTCTGACTGAAGGTCGCCGATTTGGCACTTTAGGCGAATCTTTCCGATCGGGTGGCTCCTGCCCGAATTGAAACCGCTGATGGCGGTGCTTGTCGGTGTCAGGCGATGTATTGGGATGCGCAGATGGTGTAGTCGGCTCTTCGGGATGATGCTTATGGAGGACCCGGGGTCAATATGCATCCGATCGACCTTGATATCGCCAATGTATCCAGTATAATACAGAGGGCGATCGTGCTGGTTAGTCTTGATAAGCATATCCTACGGTGTGAAGACAATGTTTGGCATTGACCCTGTACAAGCGCTGTCCTGGAGATCCGCCGGCGAGTCCTCCCCAGTGAGATTGGACTGAGCCAGGTATGCGTCGACATTCTGGAGTGCTTCACTTAGTGCGATGCGGACGTCCTTGGAGAGTCTCAGGAGTTCGTATAGCGATAGTTTGGCCGGTGTGTTGGCCAATTGCGCCAAGATGTCAAAGTTGTACGACCTTTCCAGCCCATGAGGCGTCTCCCTTCGGAGTGGTTTGTCGAAGCGAGTCTCCTTTGGCCTAGGCTTGTCGGTCATCGAAGGCTGCGAAGGTCCGGGAGCATCATGGGCTGTCGGCTGATGGTCCTCAGCTGAGTTACTCGATGGAGATTGGGTTTGTGCGTCGGAGCGGGTAACAACAGCAGTAGCTTCTTCGACCTTTGTCGAGATCTAGCAGCATGATTTGACTTTCCCATTCTTCTTCTTGCAGGTGGAGGGAGGCGCGAACTGAGTCACCTCAGGTACCAAGTCCGGATGGACCCACATGATCTCCCCGCGTGATATGGTAAGGGGCACTAGACCAGCAGCTTGGTCTCGGGGAGGTGGAAGGTTAGCGACCTCCATCCTTGCTCGGGGGACAGGTATTACTCCGTCTTGAGTCCTTGTCAGAGGGAAGTTGCTGAATTAGACTGACACCATGTTGGCTGCTACGGTCACTTCTTTGAAATCAAAGACCAGGGCCTTAGAATCGATGAGATGTTGGATGTATCGCTTCAACTGATAGCAGTCATGTGTAGCATGGTGAACATAGCGATGGTAATGGCAGTACTTAGGACTTTCCATATCTGCAGGACGAGGCTCACGCCTGGAAGGAGGAAGCTGAATTCATCCTCCCTGGATGAGCATGTCTAAGATGGGTTTAACATGGCTATCCTCGAAGGAGTAGGTCATCTGAGGCCACTGCTTTTCTACCGGTGTTAATTCGGGCTTTGGGGCTCTGTCAGCCACCATAGCCTGCTTGCCCTTGTTGTCTCGGATGCTGGAGTAATTACCACCATTGTTGTTGTTGACGTTAGGGCGTTTGCCCTTGTCTTTCCCTTCCGAGATGTGCAATCCCAGTTGGCAGGCTTTCTTCACCTTATCTTCTGCACTAGTGGTACTGATGATGAACGTCTTCCAATCCTTAAATTAACATTCGCCCATCTAGAGGCTGATTGTGGTAAGCAGTCTCTTTTGGCAAATTTCAATCAAGGAGGAATCAGGGTTGCCGGAAGGCAGCTTCATCGCGGTTTGGCAAAACCGCTCGATATAATTTTTTATTAGCTCCTTTTCTCCCTGAATAACGTCCATGAGAGTGGACATTGTCACGTCTTGTCCTACTTCATAGAACCTCTCTAGGAACATGCGTTTGAAGTCGGTGAAGGAGTGGATGCAATTGTCCGGCAAGTTGCGGTACAAGTCAAAGACGACCCCTTCCAAGGCTCCGATGAACAGTCGCGTAAGGATGGCGTCGTCATGAGGCAGATGGTCGATTGTGACTTCGAAGTAGGTGATGTACCTGCTTGCAGATGCCTTCCCATCATATGGATTGATGTGGAATGGTTTATATTTTGGTGGGAAAGGAACATCTCTCCACGTAGCGGGATACGGTTGTCGTATCCTGAGGTCTTGGCAAGTTTCTCGGGCTTGGAACATAGCCCAGAGCTCTTGGACCTCTCTTCTTGCCTCCCTGGCTTCGTCTGCAGCGGTAGGAGCCGATATTTCAGGAGAATTATCGCCTGGGTTTGGTGCAGCTGAGTTCGAGTCCGCATTGACCGCGGGACCCAAGCTTGTTTGGCCAGGCGTTCTTCCTTACAAAGTTGGAAGGGCCGCTTTGATTTCGTCCACGGATTTGACCAAGGCATGCAGTATGGCCTCCATGGTGTCGATGCGGTGGCGATTACTGGGACCCTCTTAGTTGCTTTTCGTCATGAACACCGTCCTCATATGAGGAGAGATGGAAGGAACAGTAGAGGACGTGCCCTCTGAGTCGTACCCTCGTACAGAGAAGTCGTCAGGGTATGTAAGAATGTTCTCCTCTGGTTCGGACTCAGAAAGGGTGGTACCCCCAGCTTCAGAGCTTGCCTCGTCTTGAAAATTATGGACGTTCTCGGGGACGTCGGGATCTGCTGCATCTGTTGGGTAAACCATTTCCCCCCGACTATCTTCTTGGAACACCAGATTATTGTGGATATTTGGAGGAATGCTACCCTCGGCTCCAGTGTCTCCTATAGATGTGGACGAATCTCCCAGTATGGCAGATTTTGTTTTTGAGCGGGTACTTTGGAAAACTCCTCCTACAACGGTGGTAGACAACCGTTTAGAAGAAATTTTCTTGGTTACGCCGGTTGAAATTTTTGGGCTGGAGACATTTGTTTTCTTTCCTCTTCCGCTGCCAGGAATTTTCAGAGCAGAATTACAAGAGGCGACGAGAAGCGCCTCGTCTTCTGAGCTTGGGTGTTGTAGCCTTTGGAAGACGGACCGCCGGTCTTTTTGTGCTGCTGCCTTATTGCAGCAGCAGTTGACTATGACTTGGGTGCATTGATGTCCTTGACAGGACTCTTTGCACGTCGAATCTTCGTCTCTTTCCTTGTGCTTGTGAAGAGTCGTGTTACGCAAGTCACCTGCTTTGTGGGCTGGAGAGTCCTGAGCACATGAGTGTGTTAGCCTCCTGCATGCTCCCTGATGTGGGGGTAGCGCGAGTACTTGCCCCTGATCCTTGTTGGGAGATTCTTGATAACTATCCCGTTCGTTGGCCGTCGGGGGCTGGATACGGGTAGTTCTGTACAACTTTCCATCAGGGGCCTGAGTAATAATCAGCGGGATGCCCTGGTAGTCAGAAGTTAAGACAGTCGACTGAGTTCGTCGAGCCCGCGCTGCCCGAGACTTCTATCTTCTAGCACCTGAGAGTGCGTAGTAGGAAGAGTCCAAGCTGGTCACAACAGAGTCTGGCATATGCTCCAGAGAGCCTTCGTGGTCAGGACTGTATGAGAGACGGTCAAAGACTGACCGTGAGCCGCATGGGAGAGATGATATGCGGCTAGGATCGGTGGCCGTACAGGGTGTCTACATAAGGCTGGTATGTGTGGCCGTACAGGGTGTCTGCATGCGGCTATCCTTTGTGGTCGCATGAACTTTCTGTATGCTGCTAGAAGTCGTGGCCGTGCAGGCTGTCTGCATGCGGCTGGAAGTTCTGGCCGTGTAGGCTGTATGCATGTGGCTGAAAGTTCTGGCCGTATGGGCTTTCTGCATGCGGCTGACAGTTGCGGCCGCATGAGCCTTCATGCGGTTGGTGCCCCTATGCAGCTTGGATTGCACAGAGTTCCTCTTTGCCCCTGCAAGTCCGACATCATAGTGTTTTCTTCTGCCGGACTTGGGGACAGCAGAGTCTTCTGTGATCTGAAGTGGGGCCGCAAGTGAGACTTCTCCGTTGTCTCGGGCGACAGAGAGTACTTCTTTGAGAGCTTGGAAAGGAGCAAAATTTTTGGGTCTCCACTCCCTGCGGGCCTTCTTTGTGCGGGCTCGCCGCTGAACCGGGCCAGCGCTCCCGTCGGAGAGCATTTCTTCAAACGCCTGCTGGTCGAACCGGGCGACCAGCGTTTGTTGAGTAGAGCCAAGTTTGGCTACGTCTGATTGCGTCACCAACTCCTCAGCCGTGGAGAAGTTAATCCCCAGCAGAGTCGCCATCGTGTTTGCCATTGATTATAAAAGAATAGAATAATTATATCGGAGGACTGGACTTTTACTTCATAATACAAACTCGCTCGTACAAAGAAAGCCTAGGGACGAAAACCTAGGTACAACAATCTAAGTACGATTGTTTATTTTTGATTCTGGGGGGTAACGATAGAGGCTCGGGAAAGCGACGGCCGCTCTGCCTTACTCCTTGGACGATCAGACGTAGCCTTGGCTCCGGTGAAGAACTGCTCTCAAGATGGGAAGACTCTTCTGTGCGCGCCTTTGTCTCTCTGTGTGTCCAGCCAGGTGGGGAGGATCTCTTTCGCAAGGGAATGGCACCTTGTTATATTTTTTTCGGTTTTTGATCGGAGATCCTTTTCAAGGGAATGGCACCATGGTATTTATAGGAGTGGGGTATCATCATTAGGGTTTGTAATGATTACCCTAAAAAGTCGACGGCTTGGGGATTTAAATGCCATTTTCCTTGATCCTATTTTGTTGGCAATTAATTCGGACCACTAATCTTGATTGTAATGAATCTGGACAATTAATGCTGATTGTGTCAAATCCATACGGGCATTTAATGTTGATTGTCATGAATCTTTGGAAGCTCGGATCTCCTGCCACGTGTCGCGATTGTAATAAATCTGCTTTGATTCGGGTAATTATAATGATTATACTAAATCTGGTCGTCGAGATTTATTGATGACTCTTGATTGATTTAGTACCACGTGGGAAGCTGATCTTCTGCCACGTGTCACAACCGCGAGCCAAAGCCACATGAGGGTAGTTTCTTAGGTTCTGAACCGCATGAAGGTGGCAGTCGCATAGGTGTAGCCTCTGACATCTGAGCCGTATGGGGATAGTTTCCAATTGAGCCGCATAGAACTAGCCACATGTCAAGGCTGCATGGGCGTGGCCTCTCAATATTTAAGCCGCATGGAGATGATCCCCATGATCCGAGCCGCATGAGAACAGCAGCCGCATAGGACGACTTCTTATAATTTGAGCCGCATGACGAGGGTCTTCACGCTCCGAGCCGCATGCGAGCATCAGCCGCATGGGGTGGTGGCAGCCGCATAAGGAGCTTTGTAGTTGGTGGATCATGCCAGCTACAGAGGAGATTTTCTTTGTTTCCCGAGGAATACGCCGTCATGTCATCATTTCAGCTTTAATGTCAGAGTTATCACTTTACGTCAGAGCATTTAATGGGAGCAGTCACTTTATGGCCAGCTGTAAAGACAAGTTACATAGGATCACGTGATTCTTGCCTGAGCCGCATGAGGCTATTGAAGAGTTTCTGAGCCGCATGAGGCTCTGGTAGATTCCTGAGCCGCATGAGACTCATTCTGTTTTTGAGCCGTATGGGCTTCTTCTGTTTTGAGCCGCATGAGGCTTCTTCTGTTTTGAGCCGCATGGGCTTCTTCTGTTTTGAGCCGCATGGGCTTTTCTTGTTCTTTTCCATGCTTCTACACCAGGCAGCCCGTAAGCCATATTTTTTATTTCACCTAGGCCGGCGACGATCCTCCCTTTGATCATGCCGTAGAATCCCTATCACTCGTGCACGAGTCCGTACATGACCATTTCGTATTTTATTGTCGTACCCTTAGCCATAATGCGTTATCGACCAGGTTGGCTTCCGTGCAGCACGGGTAGCGAGCCCCGTTGCACGTGCCCGTCATACCTGTCGCTAACCATTCCTTTCTTTCTTATCTTTTATTTATTCTTCCTTTTCTTTCTTTCGCTTGTCCGTTCATTCATGGATTCATTCACACATTCGTTCATTCATTCGTTGATTCATTTATTCACTAATTCGTTTATTCATTCGTTGATTCATTTATTCACTCATTTGTTCGTTCTTTCATTTATACATTATGCAACTCCCCGTGCGGGAGTCGCCTTGGCGACCCATCGGTCCCGAAGTCTTTCAATGTTGCTATACTCTACTCGGAACGACTATATCGATAGTCTTCCATTTCATTGTTGTAAACCATTCATTGTTTCATTGTTTGAACGCATAAGGGACTTGAACGTAATCTTGTGCCTTAGCACGAGTGCGGAGTGCGGTACGAGAGTTCTTACATTTTTCATGTTCCTTTCCATATTCTATACAAGCATGCAAGATGGGATTATTCCTTTAGCTAGTGTGCGTTGAGTCATTTATTAGCATGCGCGGTGTTATCACCTAGCGATCCCAGCAATAGTGTCCGTATTGTTATGTGTCTAGGCTAAGAAAAGAAGGGTTCATCGGAGCCACCCACCTTAGCGATGTTCGCATCGGCCGAGCGATACTCCGAGCGCGCCTTTGAAAGTCTAAGTCTGGATTCATCTTCGGCGGGCCAATGTAAGCCTTGTATCGATTCTTCTTCTGGTCGATGCCAACTCTTCGGGTCGACGGCTTGTTTGAGTCGTTGCACTTGCCATTTGAATCGGCGTTCCATTAGGGCGGAGCGGGTCGTTACATAATACTCCACTCAAAACAAGTCTCGTCGTCGAGACTTTCTGAGTGCAGGTCATCCTACCGTTCCTTGACTCGTGTCATCACGTTTCTTAGACAATCCTTATCGAATGGCTTTACCGTCGATGTCATCGAACTATATTCGATACCATTTCAAGTTCCACGTCGCATACGTTTGGTCGATTTCATTGGATGACTTTTATTCTTTTTTTTTGAGTTGATGGTACTTATTCAATTGTCGCATTTCTTCGACTTGGTTGCTATTTCGACGTATCATGGGACTAAAATGGTCGTATGGGGTGCGTTGTAATTTATCAAACTCGAGAGTCGTAGGCTGAGGCAAACTCACTCATTCGTTCATGCGTATCACAACACCCACTTGCAGCTGTATTCGAGTTCATCATATCGCTGAGTTTGAATCGTGCACGTATCCAAGGCATCCCCCGAATACGTACATTTCAACCAAACTTAGCGATTAGCGAAGTCGGACAAGCTACTCGTGATAGTTTTGATTTGCCGATCGTTTTACTAACTTCGATTTAAAACCGAACTCGCGTGCATCTCACTATCGTTTATCTCGGTCCTCGAGATGATTCGATTCACTTCTCAAGCGTTCTTGTCTATGAAATTAATACGACTTCTTCTTAGCTAGGTCGACCAAGTCTAAGTAATTCTCGTCCAATTTAAGACCAAGTATTGCACTATCATCGAGTCCGTCTTACTATCAATGATTCAATTTGTTATCCCAACTTTACTTGTACGTCATCCATTCCTATCATTCGCTTTGTTTGGGGCCAATCTCATCGTCGTTCACGCACACTCCCATTTTCTCGTCATACTCTAAGTCTTATTGCCCCAAGTCTATCGTCCGTCCAGACGATACTGTAAGGTCAATCGCACAAGTTCAATCACTCGGCATAGGGTCGTCCGCCTATCCGCTAGGTCGTCTCACAGGGTCATAGTTACAAGTCAAGTCCGTGGCTTATCGTGCAAAGCCGCTGCACGAAGCTCGCCCCAAATCCTATGGTCAAACCATTTATTCGTTTGTACGGGAGTTTCTACCCAAGTTCGTTTCGCTCAAACTTTTAAACATCAAGCAGCGTTCACCCTATTCGCATCAACACATTCTCCGCTCCAAGTTTGAGCTCGTTAGGAATGTCATCCTACGATAGGTTGTCCTCAATCAAATACTTGACATGTCAATATCGTGGGTCCGCACTAGCAATTTTTGTAGTCTATCCCTTCAGGTATGTTTGACACAATTCACCTATCCAATTCACGTAGTCGATCACAAGGTCGCCTAGCCTTGCAATATGTCGTGCCCCAATCTCACGTAAGTCTGATTATCCACGGCGGACATGAATCACCATGTCAACATTCCCGTAGAATAATCGTCCTCATTGGGACGTAACTCTTGCGTTGAATCTAGACTTACTCATTTTTGAAATGCGGATTGGGTCTACTCAATCCTCAAGTTTTCTTATTCTTCAATCACAAGTCCTAACAATCCTCGAATTTATCTTCGCTTCAAACCACAAGTCGAAGCAATCAAAATTTCCATGTCAAGGTATTTTGAGTTCGATCCTTCCCGCTGGACATAAATCACCATGCCAATGCTCACGCGGAATGATCGTCCCAAATCCGACGTGACGCATGTGCGAGGCTGTAGTTGCGCTCGCACAAGACAAGATCGTTGTCGTTATGGTTATCACTGAATAATCAAGTCACTTCCCTTCCTCATTCCAAACATTCATTTCTATCCAAATTCTCCAACATGTTATCCTTCAAAACAATAACTTCTAACACGATCATCATTCATCGAATTAGAGTACCCCCGAGTTATCGTACATCAATCTTTGATACGCCTCAATACCATCGATGATGTACATAACCTGACGATCTTCCTTTTGCAACGAATTCCAAGTCGTGCAACTTAATTTCCTCAATTCATATTGTCGTGTGCTAACTCTTCATCGAGCAACATCAATTTCAATTCCTTAGTCATTCTCGTATCTCCAAACTAACATTTTCCATGCACGCTATCTTTCGATCGTGCTATCTTCGATCTCGTCCATGAGTATTTCACCTTAACTCAAGTTTTAATCCCTTCGACTAAGTTCAAAATTGCATGCATGATCTTCTATGTTTCCTCGACCAAGACCTCTATTCGTTTTATCGTTCTGACTCTTTATTCGATCGTTTCGTAATTCGTACTACACATTCTTAATTCGTCCGAATGATATCTCGTTTGAGACTATCAAAGTCAAAACCAACTAAGGGTTACTCGTTCTAAGGCTTTGCGCGATATCATCGCTTGCCGACATACTCGTTCTATCCGTAAATCCTTTAGTCTTACTCGAACAATTTCTATAACGTCCATACACCACTCAGGGTTCGAGCCACTCGACCAGTCGTCGACACTCATTCTTATTCTTTTTCGAAGCTATCACATACACCACTCGGGGTCAAGTCATTCTATAAATCCTCAAATGATCATTCGATTCCCTTTCGATATGTTTAATCGCGCGTTCGCCCGTTCCTCAAAATCCAAATCAATCTTCCGTGCACGCCTAAGCATTAGTTTGATAGTGTTCCTATCGATATACACTCTATGTGTAGCTTCGTTCCCGACCTAGCGGTATTTGATATCGTTCGCAACTCGATTGCACCAAAAAGTCGAGGTACGCGACACGCGGCACAACTTAGCCAAAAGGCCGTGTGCATAGCTATCCCGTGCAGACTATATTCGAGTTTGCACGCTCACTTATTCTCGTTCGAGCGATAATCGATCTCACTCGTAACTCGTTTGCACCAGAAGGTCTAGGTGCGCGATACTCCACACAACTTAGCCAAAAGGCTGCATGCATAACTATCCCGTTCGAACTATACTTTAGTCTCGTGTACTCGTTCGCCATTGTCAGCATAAGGTTATTCAAGCACGCCTTGCGTTTGCTAACTTCTAGCATTTTAGTTTTCTTTCAACTTAAGTCCGTCATGATTTGGCACAAAGGCCTTCGCCTATCGATCCCGTTCAACCGAGTACTCGTACGATCTTTTGAAAATATTAGACTTATTGTATGGAACATTCCAAGGCATAACGAGAGAGAGCGTATACTTCTTTTGTTTCCAACCGAGCTTTCAAAACTGAGAGAATTGAAATAAAGTCCAAGGACGTAAAGCCGTGCTTTGATACCAATCTGTCACGCCCCACTCCCGCAGGAGCAATCGTCCTCGCTAAGGCGTGATGCCGCAAGGGCCTAGGTTGCACCCGTGCAAGGCTATGCCCAGAAACGGCCGATTCGAGCTAGGCCACAGAGTCGCACAGAGTGTCCCCATTTGCAGCAGAAAGTAAATTAACGCAAGTTGAAGCAAATTCAAACTCTTTATTATCATTCAAGAAGCTTACAAGCGGCGCTAGGCCGAGTTTACAAATCGCTCAAGCTCTCTCTCTCTGAAACATAAAAGACGTTCCAAGTGGCTTACATGATGGAATGATTCATGGCGATGTTCCGATACATTATGTCCTATATAGGGTGCTTCAGCTCCTTGCAACGCTCCAAGGCCCCAGAGTTAGCTCCGCGCCTTAGCACGTTCGAGGGAAGCTCCGCACCCGACGACGTCTCCTGCATCCTGCAAGCAGACTGTGGGGTTATCAGTACATTATAATGCACTGGTAGGGAGGCTAGCTCGCCCACAATGCTATCATTACCAAACACGTTCTATTTACCTTTGTGCACTGTCTACCATTCATTGTCTTACTAATCTTGCCTTAGGATCAATGTTATGGCATATTTCATAACCTATCTCGTGTTGCCGAATTCAAGTGTGTGCATGGAAATACATGCACAACTTACCCATACTTACCGTCCGGCCTTCCCTGTCCACAGTAAACCAAGTTAGTCAACAATTCATATAAACTTTCAATGTCAAGCCCGTGTCCCTGCCTCAGGTCCTAGCGCGTCGTAGGCGTGTTTTCTAACTCGTTTGCTCGAAGTACTCTTGATCATTTTGTGTGTTATATTCAAGCCTATTCATAAGGTGCTTTGTTCAGTTAACTTAGACTACTTTGATTTCAATGCAAGGACTTGCACGTGGATTGCCACCAGCAAAGCCCACTTAAATCTATATGCACCGGTCGCTGGCATCACAAGCCATTTTGGACATAACCAAGCCGTGGTATTTCTCAACTAGCATAGGGTGCGGGCTGGCACACACCCCGTTAGTCTCTTGAAATACGCCTGCACTTACGTCCCCTGGGTGGCCAAGTTCGCACCCAGGCAGCCCGTAAGCCATATTTTTGATTCTACTTAGGCCGGCCACGATCCTCCCTTTGATCATGCCGAGGAAACCCTATCACTCGTACACGAGTCCGTCCACGACCATTTCGTATTTTATTGTCGTACCCTTAGCCATAATGCGTTATCAACCAGGTTGGCGTCCGTGCAGCGCGGGTAGCGAGCCCCGTTGCACGTGCCCATCATACCTGTCGCTAACTATTCCTTTTTTTCTTATCTTTTGTTCATTCTTCCTTTTCTTTCTTTTGCTTGTCCGTTCATTCATGGATTCATTCACACATTCGTTCATTCATTCGTTGATTCATTTATTCACTCATTCGTTCATTCATTCATTGATTCATTTATTCACTCATTCATTCGTTCTTTTATTCATACATTATGCAACTCCCCATATGGGAGTCGCCTTGGCGACCCATCGGTCCTGAAGTCTTTCAATGTTGCTATACTTTACTCGGAATGACTATATCGATAGTCTTCTGTTTTATTGTTGTAAACCTTTCATTATTTCATTGTTTGAACGCATAAGGGACTTGAACGTAATCTTGTGCCTTAGCACGAGTGCGGAGTGCGGTGTGAGAGTTCTCACATTTTCCATGTTCATTTCCATATTCTATACAAGCATACAAGATGGGATTATTCCCTTAGCTAGGTGCGTTGAGTCATTTATTAGCATGCGCGGTGTTATCGCCTAGCGATTCTAGCAATAGTGTCCGTATTGTTTTGTGTCTAGGCTAAGCAAAGATGGGTTCATCGGAGCCACCCACCTTAGCGATGTTCGCATCGGCCGAGCGATACTCCGAGCGCGCCTTTGAAAGTCTAAGTCTGGATTCATCTTCGGCGGGCCAATGTAAGCCTTGCATTGATTCTTCTTCAGGTCGATGCCAACTCTTTGGGTCGACGGCTCGTTTGAGTCGTTGCATTTGTCGTTTGAATTGGCGTTCCGCTAGGGCGGAGCGGGTCGTTACACTGGAGGCCCAGCAAAAACAACTGGATGCCTTGACCCAACTTGTAACTGCACTTGCGGGAAATCGGGATACCACCGCAGCAACCGAACCGACGGGCACACCCGAGATTGAGCCCGTGGATGGTGACGAACCCCAGCCGACACATAGGCACTCTTCTTTTAAGCCAAAAGACTTTTTGGATGTGAAACCTCCGAAATTTGAGGGTAGGACATCACCTGATAAGGTGGTGGACTGGATCGATAAAATAGAGAGTCTGTTCATATTCGTAGTGAGTTTCGAGTAGCAATGTGTGCCGCTATGCTACTACGGCTGCGGGCAAAAGACTGGTAGAAAACGAAGATGCTGATGCTGCTCGCAACGGCTGGAATAGGAAAATTTCATGGGTCTCGTTCAAGAAGGCATTTCTGGATCAATATCTATCTCCAGCCACGAATAAGAAGATGGAGAATGACTTCTTAACTTTGAAACAAGGAAACATGTCCGTGGAGGACTATGAATCTAAATTTGCCAAGCTGGCAAATTTTGCTGCTTTAATGTTACCAACGGAACAAACTCATATAGATCGGTTCGTTGAAGGTCTGAATGACGACATTCAGTTGAGTGTTGAATGGAGGATGTGAGACATATTCTCAGGCCTTTGAGGCGGCCCTGCAGGTGGAACAGTTTTACCTGAGGAAGACATCAGCTAAAATTTTGAACGGGCGCTATCAGCCCGCCAAGAGATATCATGATGGAGAGAAAAAGACCGACGGAGAAAAGAAGATTGGCGGGGAACAAAATAATAAGCCCGTGTGCACCTTCTGTGGTAGGCATAGACACAAAGGAAATTTGCCATTCTGCTAAAGGAGAGTTCTTCAACTATGGTCAAAAGGGCCACCGCGCTATGAACTGGCAGAATAAGAGAGTTCGGCCGTCGAACCACAACGATACGGAATAGCATGGGCCGCTGAAGGACCCACCGCCAATCAGAGACAATCCGCACAACCACCAGCTGCGGACTAATGCTCGTATTTTTTAACCTGTCCATCCTACTTGATCATGAGTGCAATACAAGTGGAGGTGAGATTGTTTCTTATGTTTTAAGGACAAAATTTTTTATCGGTGGGATATTATGTAGTATCCCACTTCTCGCGGTCCACTATGTAGTGCCCACAACTTGCTGACTCAGTCTTGAACTGAGTATTGGGGAAACCATTGCCGATATCGATTGATCACGGACGAAATGCTATGAACCTTTACAACTGATGGATCGACTTCTATTTAAATGAGTCCAATAGTTTTTATTGGATGTTTTCTTTCGCTGCTTGGTTTTGATGAATGCATTTTCGTGTTGGTTTTCATTGTTCGCTTTCATCGCATTTTGTATTCATTCCGAATCTTGAGAGAAAGAGACCGAAGTATGCTAATCAACTGTTGGTGCTAATGTAGGACGTATGAACTGTTCGTGAATGGTGCATGAAGTCCCTCCTTCTCTCAACTAAGATTCATCTTGGTGAGTTTCTTTAACCGGGCTTGCATTTATTTGTATGCCCTAAGAAAATGATCTCTAGTTCACTCTTTTGTTGCGTTCCAGTGATCAACGGTACCATAGTAACAAAAGATAAAAAAAGATAAATAAATGAAATGTAATTCGGAACTGTCGCTTGCTTGTTTCAATATGAACTGTATCCTCTTATGAATTGCCTAAAAGAGATAGCCCGGTATGGAAATCATGGCTTGACCATGCAAGAAGAAGAAGAAATGGAAATGTTTACATGTTGCTAGACTCATGCATAGTAGTATTATTTGATAGCTGCATTCGCATTGGTCTAGACAACTTGTGCACAAGGAGGTAATCTCTTGATCGATTCTAGGGGCACCTGGGATCGATCGTGTAAAACCCTATTTTTTAAAATTATTTTTTTATTATTTTATTAGACTTAAAAATAAATTTATACAATCTAGGGTTTATTTTATTTTTTAAATGACCTTAGCCATTGTTGAATTATGGAACACAAGGCGACCATAAATTTTGGGACGAAAGATGTAGCAGTGTGCTTTGACCAGTATATTAGCCATGTCGTGGGAGGCCTAGCCATAGTTCAGTCCAAACTAGGAAAACCAGGCCGAGTTGTAAAATAACGCATTTAAAATATTTTATTAGATATTATTTTATATATTGATTTTTAGATGATCCGGGTTGTCCAAACCAGTCCGAATTGGGCGCGAACCTATTTTAGCCCATGTAAGCAGGTAGTGTGACCAAATGTGACCATGAAGACATACTATATGTACTTAAAAATATTTCCTAAACTATTTTAGAATTTTATGTACAATTTCTCATTATTTAAATATTTGTACAATTATTGGTATTTTATTATTAAATAATATTTTACAATATTGTACATGTTCTTGGACCCGGAAAAGGGTGTGCGGTATAAATGCACCCATTGGAACAATTTTATTAGTTTATTATTATTGAAGTTATTTTTGGAGATTTAATAAACATGTTTTTTAAATTTAAATATTATATTACTTTGAGTTATTAAGGATTGAATTTATATATATATGAAGATATGCTCAAATATATTAAATTTATAGATAGTTGAATTTTAAATGGTATTTGAATTTTTAAATAGACTTTTTGGTATATTTATGGATATATATATATATATATATATATATATATATATATATATATATATATATATATATATATATATTAAAGATTTGAGATAAGAAGGGAAAAAAAAGAAAAAAAGAAAGAAAAGAAGTATTCCATTGGGTGGTCGGCCCCACCACCTGGCCGGCCACCCACCTCACCAATCAGGAATAGCAGCAGCTAGCATTTGAAGCAGTAACAAATAGAGGGGAGCCGCCCACTTTATAAAAAAAAGGCAACAACATTAGTATTAAGTGGCCGATCCCTTATATATGAAGTACACAACATCAACACCATTGCCGCCACCACCTTAATCCTAAACCCTAAATTTTTCTTCTCTCTCCTCCATCCTCCTCCCCTCTCATCGACAAACGTGTCAACCGCAGCAGCCGCTCACGACGACGACAACAACAACAACAGATTCCCACTTTAAGGTATCCCACTTCCCCGATCTATATCTTCCTCATTTTAAATCCATTTTTTAGATCCATAAATTCGTGTAGAAAACCCCCATGACCCTCTATCCTCCCCTTCAAATAGATTTATTTATTCTACAATAAATTTCAGTTTTAATTAAATTAAAAATCTCGAAAAATCAGTTTTTATAAACCTTAAAAATCTCGTACGAGGTACGTTTCGACAAACCGGGCAACCCCGTCGCAAACCAAGAGTACCGAAAGGTCCGTATTGAATTTGTTGACGTGCGGGCTTTGACGGAATTCAAATTGGTTGCGTGTGCGCGACGAATTTGACCCGTATCCGTCAAATTTTCCCGTATCGGGCTTTTCGGAATTTCCTAATTACTTTGTGCACACTCATCATATCGTGATGAAACTTGCGCCATTGGACTCAAAATATTTTTCTGCTCCTGTGAGCCAAGTTTGGTCCGATTCTGAGACCGTTGATCGGGACGCTATTTTGGCAGGCCCACAATCCCACTCAACGGACAATTTTGTGCACAGCCCACCGGAATCCAAATTGGACATACCGTTGGGTTCGTCTCGTCAAAACAAATCTGTAGACATGTAGTTTGACAACTTTAGAGACTGTAGGTTCTGGCACGTATTTCGGTGCAAAGCGGATTCAACGACGGACATCGTTTTGACCCGAAATTACGATTTTGCCCCTGTTCCAAAATTTGACTTTTGGATAGGCATTTCCTAGGCATATCATTTATTCCAAACTCGTTCGTGATGTTTGTTTCAGCATCTGGAGCTTCTTGTGGATTTTGACTTTAGTGTTGACGATTCTGATTGTTGGATTTTGCTGCTTCTCGCACCACCCACAGGCAAGATACCTTGCCTTATTTACTGTTATAATTATATGCACTTTTATTTATTTATTTACTGCATATTTTATTATTTGTTCTCAGTTGGATCCAGTACTTGCTATTTGTTCACTTTATTTTATTTCAGTTATTTTTCCTTCTTGTCTTTTGTATGCATATGGACCTAGTCTTAGTGAACTACCTCCTGTTAGGGACCTTGGGAGGGAGAAGACAGTTAAATGTATGGGCTACCCCAAATCCAAAAGCTGTAGTAGCTGCGTACTACGGTAGTCGAGTCGCGAGGGTCACTAGCCTCGAGCTATGTAGACTGATGGGTCACGTGGGCCGCTAGCCTCGAGTTATGCCGGCTGATAGTATTGGTACTGACGTGTGCGTGTTGTGAGTGTTACCTTGTCCTGGGGGAGTCAGCCTTCACCTGCCTATACATTGATATGTCTTCTAAATTGCCTACTAGAAAGGTTAGGAGACCTTAGCAAATTTTATGCTCCAATCATGGCACGAAAAAATGTTACATCGTGGAATAGTAAGTTACCCCTTGTCCTTGTTTGGTTGTAGGGGTAGCCTACTATTTTGATAATGGAATATTGAGCCGTGTTATGGTTTGGACACTTTTACTTTATCTTTATTTTATGGTGCATTTACATTCAGTTCATATGGCATGTTCTTCCTGTATCTTGTTACGTCCCTCTGAGGACCTGGTTATCTCTCCAGGTGTGTGCTTCTGTGATATTTGCAGGTGTTCCCGCCGAGGCCGTGATCTTCTCCATCCTTTCGAAGGGGATTGCACTTGGCTCGTCTTGTTATTTCATCTATTCCTTCTTGTACATTTTATTCGAGGTAGTTGGTAGTGGACTTTGTCTAGGCCCAACGATTTTATACATGAAAAATTTAAAGTTGCTTTTATGTCATTTATTTATCTAGTGGATGAGATTTAGTTATTATGGTTCTACTGCATTTTACAGCTTATGTTTACATACGAGTTTCCATATATTGGAGTATACTTTGTATGTATACAGCTGGCATATCGATGTACCTAGTCCTACGTATTTTGGGACTGGAGCGTTACATGTTTTTGTGGTGGCCCATGCAGGTCGAGTTTGTCACTTCGGTTACGTTACTCTACCGATGTGAACCTGCAACATAGGATTAGAATATAGAAATCTCATCCATACAGTTTGACCTCTTCCCTTGACTTCAAATTTCGAACTCTTGTTCGACCTCCTTGAACTGCATCTTGCTTGATTCCTTTCTACCATCGATTCTTATTTTCGTACTTAGAATCAACTAGGAAGATGACTACATTAGTATATGCTCATAGGTCACACATATGGCTAGAATGGTTATATTGGCAATTGGAATACATTCAAGACTCTAATTTAGTTAAAAAGGTTTTTTTTTTCTGTGATTTAATGATTAGTCATTTGTAAAGTAGAATATTGTTACGGAAAGTTTTAATCTTGAGATTTCTAAATAGTAAACACCATAGGATTGATACTGCAGGAAGAAAAAAAAAATATATATAGCTATAATCTTTATACCATTGATTTAAGAAATTAATTGGATTTTTGAGTTTTGATATTTATGAATTATGGGGTTATAGTTATACATCTTTGAACAAATATAAAATTGAATTGCATTTCGAGTTGTGATATTTAAAATTTTGGGTGATAGATATACATCTTTGAACAAATATAAAATTTATTGATTTTCGAGTTTTGATGTTTATGATTCATTGGATTATGGTTATACACCTTTGTACGATTATAAATTTGGTTTGAAAATGATCTTAGCTTTTAAAAATGGCCGTAGGAATTATTTAAACTGAGTTGTACAACTTGCGACTTTCGTGTTTAGTAAATTTTGAATTTTAAGTGGAAGTAATGATGGTAAATTTTGGTTTACAATAATTGAAAATGATTTTTGGGAATTTCTCTTTATTTTAAATTGTGTCCTATGATTGAGGATTTACAAATCTATTTAGATTTTTGGTAAAAAAAAAGGGATTTTGACTGATAAGATTATTTGAAAATTTAGTTTAATGAGGGATTGCTAATATTAAAATTTTTGGGAGAATTTCGAAGGATGTGATGGAACGTTATTTTGATTGATTAAAGGAAGTTACCATTTAGAAGTTGTGATTTTGTTGGAATAACTTAGCATGAATAGAAGTTAAAATTGATGAGAGAATTGAGCTTAAATTTTTTTTGAGATTGCTTTTAATATGCTAAGAGTCTTATTATGAGTTATTTAAAAATTTTGGAGTGTTAAATTTTTGATTGATTGTGAAATTTTTATGGATTCGTAAATTATGAACTCTTGAGTTAAATAGTTGAATTTAAACGTTAATTTTGGAAAATGTTAGTAGTAACGTGATAAAAATTTTGCTTTGAGATTTATGAGAGTGACTTAAATTTTTATGATGAATTAGAACGGCTTAGAGTGAATACAAATTTTGGTGGTTTATTTTTGAAAGTTTATTTGTGAAACTTTTTGGAGGAAACTCGAGTTGAAATATTAATGGTAGGCCACAAAGGTAGCCCTAATGAGTTAGAAGTATTCCACACTAATTGCCATGTCACCCATGACCAAGATAGTAGTATATACACAAGTGTTGTTAGTCATCTATCCAGCTATGTGACTGTATTTCTACCTTGACTTACTCGACCTTCCTTCAATTTCAGATCTTTTAATTGCGACCTTCTAACCATTTGCAATTTGATTAATGATTTAATTGTTCCTTAACTGTATTCATCTAGAAGACTATCTTCTCACTAGAACTGTGCCCCTAACTTATTATTTTTACTGGATTCTTTAATTAATTTTATTTCATGCTTTAACTTGATCTTCTTTATTTTGTGCATTAATTATCATCTCGTGAACTTCTACTTTCTATTTTTGATCTTCTGGCATCCCCTACCGTGACTTGTATAATTGGAGTACAACACTACACTTTTCCTTCCAATAAATTTCATATATAAAACCTAGACAAGCCCACCTTCCTATAGACATATCATGTCCCACCAAAACCTATCTCTTGTACTCTATTTCTTGATATGACCTTATGGTCAAAATGGCCAAACTATAATCTTTACCATGATACCGATATATTTTTGACCACGGATAGGGATTCAACCTCGACTCAATTCTTTCGACCCGATATGTGATTGTGTTCTACTAAATTCCTTAAATGCTTAAATTTGTACTTTATCTTGATTGCTTGACCCATTGTCCCATGATACTATTAGTTTAACTCTTGTAAGTTGGGTAGAATACCTCACCACCTAACAAACCTTTTTTCCTTGTGAACCACATTGGTAAGTTCACTTAGACTATAAATTCAGAGGACCCTACCTTATCTAGTCTACCAAGCCATAAATGAAGAAACACTAGGACAACTGTATAGGCCCAAACTTCGGGCGAGCCTTGATTTTAAAAGATCTTGGACTATTTAATTTCCTTCATCATTACCTCCATTACTCATATTTTGACAATCTCATGCTGCTAAATTAGCTTTAGTTTTTGCAAGCTTATTCTTTTCGAGCTTGATCATGACATATTTTATTGGGTGCACCCACTAACATATTGTCTAATCAGAACCAGTGCATGATGGTCTGATCAACCTATTGCACTTTGGTTCGCTTATCATAACTTATTCTATGCGGATGGATACATAGTTAAACTTGCCTTAGCGTCTCATCCGCGACCGCCTTGACAATTCTCTTTTGAATTATTTTTGCTGCCTATGAACCCCGCAATTCGTACTCAATATATAACACCATCTTCGAAACCTTTGTTGTTATTGTCTTCTACTTATTTTGGAAAGACAAGGCACTGTACTTGCTAAGATAGACTCAAGGTATCATCTTTGGTTGCCCAATCGGTTAATTATATACAAATGTAGATAGCCACCGACCGACTCATGTGGCTATATCCTCGCCTTTAACTATTCCTCATTTCTCAACCCTAGAATTATTATCGTGTCCTTCCAATTGTTCTTGAGCACTCGAGAACAATTCTAATCATTCACTTAAATCAAACCCTCAATCGAGGCGATTAGTCTCTAGTTTCTCTCTAGGAACCACATCTCTCAAATGTCTAAATTATTCTCCTTGATCTACTCAATTCCTTATTATTCTCCAAATTAGATTATCGAAATTTTGCTACCTTCACTGGCAACCCTTATTCAATTCCATAACCATGATATATTTTTGTATATATCGACTCCACAATTTTCTACGGCATGATGGTGTTGAACGCCGTTTTATCGCCTCCACCAAATTTAATTGTATTTTTGGTATTGACGAACTCTTCCTATCTCTCAACCCTATCTACCCTATTAATCCTAAATTTCGAGGACGAAAATCTTGTAAGTTGGGTAGGATGTAAAACCCTATTTTTTAAAATTATTTTTTATTATTTTATTAGACTTAAAAATGAATTTATACAATCTAGGGTTTATTTTATTTTTTAAATGACCTTAGCCATTGTTGAATTTTGAAACACAAGACGACCATAAATTTTGGGACGAAAGATGTAGCAGTGTGCTTTGACCAGTATATTAGCCATGTCGTGGGAGGCCTAGCCATAGTTCAGTCCGAACTAGGAAAACCAGGCCGAGTTGTGAAATAACGCATTTAAAATATTTTATTAGATATTATTTTATATATTAATTTTTAGATGACCCGGGTTGTCCAAACCAGTCCGAATTGGGCCCGAACCTAGTTTAGCCCATGTAAGCAGGTAGTGTGACCAAATGTGACCATGAAGACATATTATATGTACTTAAAAATATTTTCTAAACTATTTTAGAATTTTATGTACAATTTCTCATTATTTAAATATTTGTACAATTATTGGTATTTTATTATTAAATAATATTTTACAATATTGTACATGTTCTTGGACCCGGAAAAGGGTGTGCGGTATAAGTGCACCCATTGGAAAATTTTATTAGTTTATTATTATTGAAGTTATTTTTGGAGATTTAGTAAACATATTTTTTTATTTAAATATTATATTACTTTGAGTTATTAAGGATTGAATTTATATATATATGAAGATATGCTCAAATATATTAAATTTATGGATAGTTGAATTTTAAATGGTATTTGAATTTTTAAATAGACTTTTTGGTATATTTATGGATATATATATATATATATATATATATATATATATATATATATATATATATATATATATATATATATATATATATATATAATTAAAGATTTGAGATAAGAAGGAAAAAAAAAGAAAAAAAGAAAAAAAGAAAGAAAGAAGTATTCCATGGGGTGGTCGGCCCCACCATCTGGCCGACCACCCACCTCACCAACCAGGAATAGCAGCAGCTAGCATTTGAAGCAGTAACAAATAGAGGGGAGCCGCCCACTTTATAAAAAAAAAAAAAGAGGCAACAACATTAGTATTAAGTGGCCGATCCCTTATATACGAAGTACACAACATCAACACCATTGCCGCCACCACCTTAATCCCAAACCCTAAATTTTCTCCTCTCTCCTCCATCCTTCTCCCCTCTCATCAACAAACGTGTCAACCGCAGCAGCCGCTCACGACGACGACAACAACAACAACAACAGATTCCCACTTTAAGGTATCCCACTTCCCCGATCTATATCTTCCTCATTTTAAATCCGTTTTTTAGATCCGTAAATTCGTGTAGAAAACCCCCATGACCCTCTATCCTCCCCTTCAAATAGATTTATTTATTCTACAATAAATTTCAGTTTTAATTAAATTAAAAATCTCAAAAAATTAGTTTTTATAAACCTTAAAAATCTCGTACGAGGTACGTTTCGACAAACCGGACAACCCCATCGCAAACTGACAGTACCGAAAGGTCCGTATTGAATTTGTGGATGTGCGGGCTTTGACGGAATTCAAATTGGTTGCGTGTGCGCGACGAATTTGACCCGTATCCGTTAAATTTTCTCGTATCGGGCTTTTCGGAATTTCACAATTACTTTGTGCACACTCATCATATCGCGATGAAACTTGTGCCATTGGACTCGAAATATTTTTCTGGTCCTGTGAGCCAAGTTTGGTCCGATTCTGAGACCGTTGATCGGGACGCTATTTTGGCGGGCCCACAATCCCACTCAACGGACAATTTTGTGCACAGCCCACCGAAATCCAAAATTGGACATACTGTTGGGTTCGTCTCGTCAAAACAAATCTGTAGACATGTAGTTTGACGACTTTAGAGACCGTAGGTTCTGGCACGTATTTCGGTGCAAAGCGGATCCAACGACGGAAATCGTTTAGACCCAAAATTACGATTTTGCCCCTGTTCCAGAATTTGACTTTTGGACAGGCGTTTTCTAGGCATATTATTTATTCCAAACTCGTTCGTGATGTTTGTTTCAGCATCCGGAGCTTCTTGTGGATTTTGACTTTAGTGTTGACGATTCTGATTGTTGGATTTTGCTGCTTCTCGCACCACCCACAGGCAAGATACCTTGCCTTATTTACTATTATAATTATATGCACTTTTATTTATTTATTTACTGCATATTTTATTATTTGTTCTCAGTTAGATCCAGTACTTGCTATTTGTTCACTTTATTTTATTTCGGTTATTTTTTCTTCTTGTCTTTTGTATGCATATGGACCTAGTCTTAGTGAACTACCTCCTGTTAGGGACCTTGGAAGGGAGAAGACAGTTAAATGTATGGGCTACCCCAAATCCAAAAGCTGTAGTAGCTGCATACTACGGTAGTCGAGTCGCGAGGGTCACTAGCCTCGAGCTATGTGGACTGATGGGTCACGTGGGTCGCTAGCCTCGAGTTATGCCGACTGATAGTATTGGTACTGACGTGTGCGTGTTGTGAGTGTTACCTTGTCCTGGGGGAAGTCAGCCTTCACCTGTCTATACATTGATATGTCTTCTAAATTGCCTACTAGAAAGGTTAGGAGACCTTAGCAAATTTCATGCTCCAATCATGGCACGGAAAAATGTCACATCGTGGAATAGTAAGTTACCTCTTGTCCTTGTTTGGTTGTAGGGGTAGCCTACTATTTCGATGATGGGATATTGGGCCGTTTTATGGTTTGGACACTTTTACTTTATCTTTATTTTATGGTGCATTTACATTCAGTTCATATGGCATGTTCTTCCTGTATCTTGTTACGTCCCTCTGAGGACCTGGTTATCTCTCCAGGTGTGTGCTTCTGTGATATTTACAGGTGTTTCCGCCGAGGCCGTGATCTTCTCCATCCTTTCGAAGGAGATTGCACTTGGCTCGTCTTGTTATTTCATCTATTCCTTCTTGTACATTTTATTCGAGGTAGTTGGTAGTGGACTTTGTCTAGGCCCAACGATTTTATACATAAAAAATTCAAAGTTGCTTTTATGTCATTTATTTATCTAGTGGATGAGATTTAGTTATTATGGTTCCACTACATTTTACAGCTTATGTTTACATACGAGTTTCCATATATTGGAGTATACTTCGTATGTATACAGCTGGCATGTCGATGTACCTAGTCCTACGTATTTTGGGACTGGGGCATTACAGATCGGCCTAGGAGAGAACAGGACACCTGGGGCTAGAAGTCCCCACAGTAAGAGAGGGTGTCAGCCTACTAGTAGTTGGGCTAGAACGTTCCAATTGCTAGTAATGGGAATACCCATGGACCACAGTAGCTAGGTTTATGCATATAGACAGAGATTTATTGTAAGCCTAACATGCAGGGATGAAAAATAAGAATGCTTTATATATATTTAAATTGTGCTAACCTGTTTTATGCAGGTATTACTGTCGGCGATGGGTAAGTTGGTTATGAAATATTTCTGTTGTCTTGTTTCTTATGAATTGTTAAAAAAAACCTAGACAAGTAGAAAGAGCACTAGTAAATATGTAGCTTCACATGTTGAATTTGTGCAGATATTTGTGAGTTTCGGCGAAGAGCCGCTCGCCAATACATGATGTGTGCTGACCCACGTTGTGGGCATTCTTTTCAGAAAGCAAAGGAACATGGGGATTTCAAGTGAGACACTAAAGCTCATCTAACCCAGTAGAGCTCGTGGATTGCCTCAAGCTACTTTCATTTTCAGTCAAGTTGCAACTTTCTCTTCCTTTGAAGGTGTCTTTACATTTCCAGCATGTAATAAAGGAATATGAGGTATGAGCATTGCGGTTATTTACAAAAATAGTTTCCAAAGAGAAATATGTAGCCAAGATAAGGCATTCTGAGTTTGGAAAGCTTGTACTTGTATTCCTATCAAGTTTATCAATAAAAGAAGTATTTTTATTTCAAAGCTTCTGTGTCCAAATGTAGGTTTATATATGCTGTGTGCATGTGTTTTACTTTGTCTAGTTATTTTGTGCCAGTACTGGCCTTGTGCAAGCGCAACTTAGGCTTGCACTGCATCATGCCTTAGCGAGGACGAACGATCTTGCAGGGATCAAAGCGAGGACGAACGACCCTAGCGGGATCGGAGCGTGACATTTACTAGCCACTTTGAAGGACTCGAATTGCCGTCAGAGAGGAGATCTTCGAAAGCCTGTTGATTAAAGCGTTCAACCAACATCTTCTGCAAAGATTCCAGCAGGTTGTTGTCGGATTGCGTCACTACCTTCTCGTTGGAGGAGAAGGACGTCCCTGGCAGAGTCACCATTTTGTTTGCCATGAATAAAAAGTTACAAAACTTTTGTATTTCAAACGAAAAAAGTAAAATAGATCCTTAAACAAGAAACCTAAGTATAGTTTTTTTTATTCTGGGAAAGTGTGGCAATTGAGATCAAGCGCTATGGTGGCTCCTTTACTCCGTTGATGATCTGACGACGAAATGAACTTGCTCTGACTCTCTGAATGACTATGAGTGGTGATCTGGGTTTGCCAATCAAAATACAGTCAAAAACTTTCGAAGACCCTGAATGAAGGGAGTGTGCTGCTATTTATAGGCATGCACATGTACGATCTGTACAGGGGTTTTGGCGCACATGGGCACTGCGCGTACGAGATTCTCGGAGAATCTGTTGTAACTGTCTTATTGGGGCTGTTGTTGAACTGACACATAGCAGTTGTTAGGATTCTCCTATTGCTGAGATCTTGGGTGGTTATCATCCATTCATCAACATGACTGAGTCAGTGACACATGGCGTGTGCACATTGATCAAAGATCTCTTTCTGTTGAAATATAATGGATTCAATTGTATCTAAAGATATACGATCCTGAGGACAATTTGAATGAACTAGATTTGATTGTATCTGAAGAGATACGATTGCCATACTGGCCACGTGGACAAGTGCCATGTTGTGAGTGAGCTGCGTGCGGAACATTACTAAGGCTGCACTTTTGGACAAATTAAAGCTGCGCTTTTGGACATTTTTAAGGCTGCACTTTTAGACGTCTAATTGACTGCGCTTTTGGGGCGACTGAGTCAATGTCTCCTTAATTGCTGCCACTTTTGGGGGCTTGAGAAGTGGTGACTAAAGACTTAGTCAAAGACTTCATTAAATGAGAATCATTATGATGATTTCTAGGTTCATCCAATTAACTCGGAGTATTTGACTTGCTGCCACTTTGCGTGCGGGTTGGACCACACACACAACTTATTTAAAGGGGAGATTTTGAGGAAGCCATTTGCTTATTGCTTCTTAACACTCCTTTATTATGCTCGATCCCGACTTAGCTTCAGACGGACGTGGGCCTTGCATAAGTCGACTGTTGGATGTAGATCTCTTTGTTCGAAGAAGCTGTAGTCTTGGTGAAGAACAACTTCAGAGTTTCGAGATGCACTTGAGTTTGTGGCAGGGGGTTCGAACCTGGACAACATCTTGGAGGCCTTCGAGGCCTAAGATACTTGACTTGGATCGATGACTGGCCCTTCGTTATGCTGGAAGAGCCACAAGTTGTGCTGTTAGCCTCGTGTAGGAGCTTCGCCCCCCATTCTGCACAATAATTACTTTATTAGACATATTGGAGCGGGAAAGTGCTGCGCTTCTGACCAGGAAGTGATTCGCTATGGTGAAGAAGAGTGCTGCGCACTTGTAGGCTGCGCGCTTTAGGTTGAGTAGATAGTCATTATACGTAATCACGAGGAATCTGTAATAAACCTTTGTAATCATGATAAAGTATTTTTCATTATACGCTGTGCTTTTCTGTTCCTTGATGTGCGCAGTAATGTTTTGTATCATGCGCTTTATAACTGCTGTGCTTTTTCATGCTTCTATAATTAGTACCTAACTATCTATCTAAATAAAAAATAATATATATATATATATATATATATATAAAATATATATATATATATATATATATATATATATACATACATACATGCACATGTAAATATATATAGTAAAACCCTATTCTCTTATCCCCTCCAAGATTTTTGCTACGCCATAGTAACAACATGGTTGTTATGCCACCAAAGTGGGCCAGGCCACCACAACTGCACGACTACCAGCGTCGCCAGGACGCCACCCCGCGCGCATGCCAGGGCTGCCACAGCCATGCATGACTTGATAGAAGTAGTAGCGGCCATGTACAGCGGCAATGCCGCATCGCAACGGCAAGACAACGCATCGACGCTCTCGTCGGACCACCCACGAGGGTCTAGCGACCCCGATGAAGCCTTCTTCCATGTCCCCAAAGTCCCTGATGCACGACAAAGGCTATTTATGCATTTTGCACGAGATCCCGCCGTGACGCGCAAGATTTAAACTCAGAAATTATACTTCGTCGTAGCAACTTTGAACGTATTTGCTGGACAATTCGACCATTGGTTTGTTGATCCGATTATTCTGCCTTAATCTCGGTATATACCCCTTCGCTCACCTAACATTTCATCCGTTAATTCGATCGTTTGATAAATCAAAACCAGCCACCAAGTTGACTGTTTAAATCACGTTTATTTTAGACGGTTTTGTGGAGCCAACTTCGCAGGTTTGTTTCTCTTTCGTCGAAGCTACGATTGATGAACCACCAACTCTGATGCATAGTAGGTATATCCACCTTCGTGCCATAAAATTTTTTAGATTCAAAGGATGTCGTTTGGTTGGTTGAAATCGACGACAAAGTTGGACGTTCGAAATTGTAATTTCCAACATGTAAAATTATATATGATTTTGAATCCAGGATATCAAATTTCAAATCTGACACCACCATTGGAATCGTGGCCAAGATTGACATATAATTTGTTAAATTTGGACAACCTTTGCCTTGGCACATTTTTTGATACAAAGCGGGTCCGTTTTGGCCCAAAATTACTATTTTGCCCCTGTGTCCATAATTGGACTTATGGGTAGCATAATCTAGCTATTTTTTTTATTTTGGGAATGTTGGCAATGTCTATTTCAGCATTCAAAAGTATTTATGGGAGTTCCACCTTTACTACTTTATTTGGATTGGAGAGTTCGCTTACGATACGTCGTCGAATCATCGGTCAGCCTTCAGGAAGGATACCGTGCCACTGTGATCTTATTTTATTTCCTGCTATACATGGTCATGTTGTTGTGTGTTAGGAATAGATGTGTTAGGAGATCGTCCAAGTGTGACTTGGGTGCAGTCGATGATACCATCGATGACTGATAGTGGGTGTGGATGTGACCTAGCATGCTAGTAGACTTCCTCATGTTGAAGTTGTTTTTCAATGACTTCTATGACTTGGACACGACTCATGATATGGCACTTAGAGTGAGAGTTTCATTGGTATTGGCACATACCATGTACTTGGCCGGTACAAGGGGTTCGTGTGACGGATCATATATGACTAGTTGTGTTAGTTAAACGACTTGCATGTGAGATACGAGTCATGCGAGTCATGGACATGACCTTATACTACTCCTTGGCGGGGAAGACTATTAGTAGGCATACAGGATTACCCTATCCTCATCAGCCTCAGTGTGTCGAGTTATAGGCTATATTAGTGGATATTCTATTATCGTCTGTGGACTAGTCTCCGGTTTGGGCCAGAGTATGCTAGTATGTTCGCGATATTAGTTGATGCAGATATCACTCCATACCAACCTGTACGATCCCAATGTAGACTTCAAATGCATACACTTAGATGGATAGTCTACCTTGTCAGTTATATTGATGTTCATGTATATTACTTTTACTGTTCATATTGTGGCTAGTTGTTGTATCTTGTTACGTCCCTCTGAGGATCTTGTGATCTCTCCAAGTTGTTGCTTAGCTTATAGCTAGTATAGATAGGTGGATGGTATGATTTTGGCTGCGAGGTTCAAGTATTGCTTGTAGAGTTAGTTTTTCATTTTATGGTATTTTTTTATTTTCTTTCTTGTTATATCTTGCTCATTTAGCCTAGTTTTACTGGACTTCTATTATTCTTTGGGTCTACTATAAGCAGATATACTAATGGGCTGCAGACCAGACATATATTATTTTTCTTGATTTTTTTATTATTGTCGATTATGACATAGATTAGTTAGCATATATTAGTTTACTTTACAGCATACTACGATTAGGATAAGTCCATTAAATTGGGAATACTTACTCTAACCGTACAGCTGGCATGCTCATGTCTTAGGTTCCTATATATTTTGGAGCTGGGCCATGACAGTCCTTAATTTGTTATTTTAAACAAGTCTATCTATGATACGGTTATAAGACTAATAAAGGTATGGTAGGTGGTACGTCACAATGCTAATGCTAAATAATAATCCCAATGTGTTTAGGCAATAGTGAGATAACTATTCTACCCATGAATATCATACTAGTGAAGGTGTGGCTCTAGCATCAAATCATGTCTTAGCAAATAATGAAGTAACTAGAACAATACATGTTGTATCAATAAACTCAGGAGGGGTGTCTAATACTGTCATAGTGAAGGCTCTTCCTTGCCTCAGATTATTCATTTCTTCTCTAGCAGGCCTAAATTGGGCTATTTGGTCAATCAAGGCTGGTCCTTCCTGGTATCCTTTTAGTGCAGTTGACTGTGGTACTTCTGGTCCTAGAGCTACCGGACCTTGTGAATGCTGCTAAGATGGTGTTAGAGCCAAACTATGCAAGGCGTGTCGGTTGGGGCAATCTTGAATTTTATGCTCACTGGAACCGCAATTGAAGTAATACTTTAATTGTCGATGACAATCTCTCTGATGGTGCCATCTCCTTTTATAATATTGGCAAGTTATTGCATTCAAAATTTGGTAGGGTGTTGCTTGCTGTTGATGTTGTGCAGAAAGCCATCGCTCAGGACCTTAGGAACCAAGTTGAACTTGGAAGTCTGCTGGGGCATAATATCTTTATTTTTTGTGCTTCTTTGTGAGGGAGCTTTTGACTCCTAGCTTCTTCTAACATCGTGGCGTGCAAAAATCTAGATTGTACGGTTGTGTGTTTCTTAATCTCGGGTCTTAATCCTTTATGAAACCTTTTCGTTCTCTTCCTCTCCATCGGTATCAATCCTTCGCCAAATCTGCTTAGTCGGCTAAATTCTGCATCATACTTATCAACTGTCATGTCGCCTTGCTTGAGGTGGAGGAACTGACCATATAGTACATCCCGAACAATGGTTGGAAAGTACCTCTCGTTGAAGAGTTTGTAGAACTCTTCCCAAGACTGATTGGTACCCAAGCGTCTCTCCTCCTCCTTCTACCAATGATGGGTATTGTCCTCGAGTAGTAAATCAACGATGATCATCCAATCCTCCTTAGGCATCTATGACGCCTTAAACAACTTCTGGGTGCTAATAAGCCACGCAGAGACTTCTACTGGACTTTCAGTACCCTTGAAGGCCTTCGGGTTCATTTGCGTGAAATTTGGAATATTATCTAAGAATGGTGTCACTCCCCGTTCCCGGAATGCGTATTTTTATATATGTACAACTCATGTGTATTTAGTTAGTATTTATCATGTATTATTCTGTATTTAAATTCCTTTAGTTTCATGTTAATTAATTATCTGCTCTTTAAATTTTTATGATATTTTATTTCTGCAATTTTATTTCTGCAATTATATTTCTGTAATTTTATTTCTGTATTTTCTTCCTGCTTTTATTTCCTGCTTTTAGTCTTGCTTATTTGGTTCGGCCTTATTGGGTTCGGATTGGTGGTGGACAACCCGGCCCACTAGCTCCCACCTACTACCCCCTTCCTATTTAAAGCTTCCATCTCTTTCTCTCTCCTCATTACTTCATTCTCACCATTACTTCTTCTTCCTCCTCTCATTACTCCCCACCACCTACCAGCAGCAGGAGAAGGCAAGTGCAAACTTGTTTCTCAATCACCCATTTTTATGGTTCATTTGCCTTCTTCTCGTGATTCCAAGAGAGATTAGTTCTTAGCATTTTTGATTTCTACGGCTGGTTTTCTCTAGATCTAAGTTATAGTATTTCGGCTGTTCATGGGTTCTTGATCCACCGACTTAGCGTGTATTTCTGGCACAGGAACAAGGCTCCATGGGACTTGGAGTTTGGGAGATGTTTCACGCACACGTTCTTACGTGCTCGCGTAAACCTCAGCCCAGTCACGCACACGTCTATACGTGTTTGCGTGTATTTTAGTCAAGCTAACGTTCTCATGAGCGTGCGTGTATTTCAGTCACGCTCATGTCTGTGCGTGTCTGCGTGACTTTTGAGTTACGTTCACACTATGCGTGCCTGCGTGACTTTTGAGTTACGTCCACTCTGTGTGTGCGTGTATTTTTAGTCACGCTCGCATTTGAGTGCGTGTATTTTCAGTCACGCTCGCGTTGTCTGCGTGTATTTGAGTCACGCTCCTGTCTTTGTACTGCATGCGTGACTTTTCACGCTCATGTCCCCGAGCTTGCGTGCGTGACTTTTCACGATCACATTGTGCGTGACTTTTGGCGTGCGTAACTTTTCACCCTCACGCTGTGCGTGCGTGCGTGAATTATTTGTCACGCTCATACGCTCACGTTGCCAGCACGTATCACTTGTCACGCATCACTTGTCACACCTCACTGTTCACGATCACGCTTTCCTGAGTGTACTACTTCTTTTACGCTCGCTCCTTCATGCCAGACTTGGCGTACTTTTCACGCATACGATTCTTGCGTGACTTTTGGACTTAGCTTAGACTTGTTAGCAGGACTTCCTGATTTGGGAGTTTTATTTGTTCTATATTTTATTCATTTAATGTTGGCATGATAATTCCCTATTATATCCTTACGCCTTTTTGCATGAACCCGAAAATCTTAGCATGTTAATATTTTAATACCTAGGGTTGTGTATTAGTGCCAAGTGTCTGGATTGGTATATGGATATCCAGTGAGACTGGAACTTGACCTTGAGAGTTATAGACTCAACCCTATTTAATGCTAATGACTTTCATGCCTTGTCACCATTAATGACGATGGTTATCTTGACTAATTTGATCATGCGTTCCTAGTTGGAACTAAGAGACTGGCTAGTCGTCTTATTGAAATAAATGAATGAGACACGTTCATGTTATAAACTATTGCAATCGACTGGCTGATCCCAAAATATTGACATACATGTACATGCAGGCTTCAATCTATTTATTTATTTATTTATTTTCTACAAAAGAAGCATGTGTACCTTATGGTTAAGGCATGATTACCGTGGTTAGATTTGATTGTTGCATTACGCTATGTAAGATCTGCAACCTAACCGCACTGGTATCGTTGTAGAGTTGTGCATATCGTACCCCGTCCAAAATACTCATTTGAATGACCATGATCCATGGCATGGGATTTTACTTAACCTAGGGACTATTAAGTTAAATAAAATAATGATTGCATGGAGAGAATGGATTCCCAAGTTCTTACATGGCAGCCCCCTTGGGACGAGTAGTACCCGACGGGCCGGCTAGTTCCCACAGATACTGTAAATCTGCCACACGGGCAGGGAACAGTATCTGCTTTTATTATTATGGTATATTGTATATTGACGGGCGTCCTGCTAGGACTCGTCTAATTCATGCATGGCGTACATGATTGACTGGATAGACTAGCCTTGCTCGCACATAGTAAGAACTGAGGAATCTTTATTGCATAATTCTAGGATAACTTGGGACTCATAATAGCAAGCCGTAGGATTTGATTGGCCATTCAAGATGATTTGTTTGTGTACTATACTACTCTATTACCTAATTGGGATGATCAGAATGTCAGGACATGACGGGTCAACTTCTGTCCTTGTTTGGTTGGGAGGTTGGTTCGAAGTGTCGTGATGTGATGTGAATCCTAGTAGCAAGCAGAGATCTATTATTATATTCTTTTACTTACTGGTTTATGTCCTTCATATCGTCCTTCCTTGTGGTACTTGCTATTAGAGGTCTAACCTCTCTGGTTTTGCATGGCCAGATTTAGAGCCGGTTCCCGAGGACTCAGCTTACTTCTACCTCCAGGATGGTCAATACTAGGAGAATGATTGCAGGAGGACTCGAGTGGGTTCCTTACTTCACCGCTCGTTTTGTTATTTACCTTTATACTTAGCCGTTTGGCACCGACATGTTAGTCGGATTATCTTGTACTTACTTTTACATGATTGTAATTAAGTCAGACTGCAGCTGATAACAATTGTGTATACTTGCTATACCATCTGGCTATATTTTGTAAAGCCAGATCTCAAGAACATTTTGACTGAGCGTTTGGGACGCCTTACTGTTTTATCTTACATGTTCTCTATTTCTGTTTCCTTGCTTGAATGATTGAGACAATGGATGTGTAATGACCATAACAAGACTTTTATGTAGTATGCACCCCCTCGTCTGGTTAGACAGCATTGATCGTATTATACGGTATTCATCTACCCGTAATACGTAGCTGGCTGAGTCATTCCCTCGCTCTCCAGTATTCTGGTTCCGGGGTGTGACAAGGTTTTAGTGGTGGCCCATGCAGGTCTGATTTCAGACTTGTGGGGTGTTTTGATAGGATGTCTCAATCACACATGTTTTCCCTTGATCTCCTGATTCGTTATTCTCAACTCTTGCTTGACATTCCGGTATCCTTTGACTTCATTGATCCTTCATGTCCGGTCGTTTGATTGTTCTCTTGTCCCTTTTCTTAGGGGCACTTCGTCCGCAGCGGTCAGAGCTGGGCAGCAACAACAAAGGCAACAAGGACAACCTGACCAGGATGGTCAGCAACCAGGGCCAGTCTCACCTCAGGAGACTATCCAGGAAGAAGTGATAGTAGAACCAACGGTTGGACCGCAGTATCCAGATATTCCAGACCCACCCACAGTTCCACCTACCCCTGTGGAAGTGGACACACCAGCCCTTCTGGAGATCATGAGAGGAATGATGGCTGCTTAGCAATATCAGATGTTGGCCCAGCAGCGCATGCACACTCAGCTACAAGAGCAGAATGTGTTGCTTAATCAAGGATTGCAGACGGCATTGGAAAGAGGAGTGAGGACTGATTCAGGAGCATCAGCCAAGTTTTGCAAGTACATCCCCTGCCGTTTCGAGGGCACGGAGGATGCCATCTCAGCAGATGCATGGCTTAAGGATATGGAGGCTATTCTGACAGCAGCAAAGGTGCCGGCAGAAGAACGTGTAGATCTAGTGAAGTTGTTACTTCAGGATCTCGCACGTGATTGGTGGGAATCAAAGGAAGTGGGCATCAGGCATCCTGTGGCTGGGGACGATTTTACAGCAAGATTCAAGACTAAGTACTATGGAGTTGTGGCGCAGTTTGAGCTACAACAGAAGTTTATCAACCTCAGGCAGGCCGGTAAGACTGTAGATGCTTATGCAGCGAAGTTCTGCAGATTGAGTAGATTTGCCCTAGAGATGGTAGCAACAGAGCGCCAGAGGGCCATGAGGTTTCAGCAAGGGTTTCATCTTGAGCTCTTGCAATTGATAGAGGGGCACAATTACCGAACTTTTGATGAGATATTAACGGCAACTCGAAGGCATGAGATCACTATTCAGAGGCTTGCAGTAAGGACTGGGGGTCAGAAGAGATCCCACAGTCAGATTGAAGGAGGAGGGGGAGCAGCGCCCCGAACAACAGCACCATCCACTGGCATTCGTATCCACGATGTGGCGATACGAGGACCAGCACCACCCAGACAGCAGCAGCAACAGCAACAGAAGAAGAACCAGCAACCCCCGGTGGGCTGCACTTATTGTGGAAAGATGGGACACACTAGAGATGTGTGTCGGACCTTGAATGGACTGTGTCTGATATGTGGAAATCCAGACCATCGGGTTACTACATGTCCCATGAATTCGAGGTCAGGAGGACCAGGGCAGCAGTTTCCTGCTCTGCCAGCACCAGGGACAGGCCAGTATCGGGGACCAGCGGTGGCAGTTAGGCCATTGGCACAGCGTCCGTTAGTACCGCAGGCTCAGATGTTTCGGCAGCAGGAACCGCCGATACAGCAACACCAGCATTGACCACCCCAACATCATCAAGGCAGAGGCCAGCAGCAGCATCAGGCTAGGCCGCAGCATGGAAATCAGCAAGGAGGTCGAGGGCAAGCATTCACTCTGTCCTTGGAGGAGGCATTGGCATCGGGAGATATTGTGGCAGGTAACATTCTCGTCGCCTCATATCCCGCAGTAGCATTGTTTGATTCGGGAGCATCCCATTCATTTATATCTGTACAATTTACGACACGACTAGGAATGGAGTTCGAGGCATTGCCAGGGAGGTTGAATATACTCACTGGTAATGGGCTCGTAGGAGTTAGTAGAGTTATTTTAGCGTGTAGCGTTGTAGTTTGCGGGCATTCTTTACCTGCTCGGTTGATAGAATTTTCTGTTGGAAATTTCGACGTTATCTTAGGCATGGACTGGCTGAAAGACAGTCATGCGACAATAGATTATCGTAGAGGGAGTGTATCTTTTGATATTCCAGGCATGAAGAGGTTTACCTTAGTCAGATCAGAGGCAACTCAACAAGAGCAGGGAGTAGTGACGGCAATGGAGGAAGTTCAGATTCCGAAGGTAGTTGAAAAATTTTTAGATGTATTTCCTGAAGAACTTCCAGGTCTACCACCAGTTAGAGATATTGAGTTCAGTATAGAATTGGCACCAGGAACTAAACCGATATCAGATCGGGTTTACAGGATGGCGGATTCAGAGCAGGCCAAGGTATATGAGCACATAGAGGAATTGAAGGAGAAGAAGTTCATCCAAGCTAGTGTATCACCGTGGGCAGCACTAGTGGTACTTGTGGGAAAGAAGGATGGGTCATCCAGATTGTGCATTGACTACAGGAAGCTTAACGCGACAATAGTGAAGAATAAGTATCCATTACCCAGGATCGACGACTTATTTGATCAGTTGAGCAGAGCTAGAGTTTTCTCCAAGATAGATCTTCGTTCAGGGTACCATCAGGTGAGGGTTCGGAAGGAAGACATTCCCAAGACAGCATTCAGGTCGAAGTATGGGCATTATGAGTTCTTAGTAATGCCGTTTGGTTTGACCAATGCTCCAGCAATATTCATGGATTTGATGAATCGTATCTTTATGCCATACTTAGACCAGTTTGTCGTTGTGTTTCTTGACGACATTCTCGTATACTTTGCTAGTGAAGAGGAGCATGAAGACCACCTCAGGAAAGTGTTGCAAGTTCTGAGAGAGAACCAGTTGTATGCCAAGCACAGCAAGTGTGAGTTTTGGTCGGATCACATTTCATTTTTGGGTCATATCATATCAGGAGCTGGAGTAGCAGTAGATCCCAAGAAGGTAGAAGCAGTAGAGAGTTGGCCAGTACCCAAGATCGTAGCAGATGTGCGAAGTTTCTTGGGATTGGCATGGTATTACAGAAGGTTTGTGTCAGACTTTGCAAGGCTTTCAGCGCCCATGACCCGTTTGACCCGGAAGGATGTGCCATTTGTTTGGTCGACAGAATGTCAGGCATCATTTGAGACTTTGAAGCAGAAGTTGATATCAGCACCTATTCTTACATTGCCAGTTGGACCCAGAGGTTTTACAGTATATTGTGATGCTTCAGGTAAAGGACTTGGATGTGTCCTTATGCAGCATGGGAAGGTGATAGCATACGCATCTAGGCAGCTTCGGGACCACGAGAAGAATTACCCAAGTCATGATTTGGAGTTAGCGGCAGTAGTGTTTGCTCTGAAGCTATGGAGGCATTACTTATATGGTGACCGAGTGGAAATGTACACAGACCATAAAAGTCTGAAGTACATCTTTACTCAGAAGGAACTAAACATGAGGCAGAGAAGGTGGTTGGAGTTGATCAAGGATTATGACGTGGAGCTTCAGTATCACCCAGGCAAGGCTAATGTAGTAGCAGACGCTCTTAGCAGGAGAGGCGGCGTATTTATGTTGACAACACAGAAGCACATTTTAGAAGACCTTCAGGAGATGGGCATCGAAGTTATATTTCCTAGTGATATAGGAGTTCTAACTAGTCTACAAGTCCAATCTGACTTGGTAGACAGGATCAAGGCAGCTCAGGCACAGGACCCAAGGATTCAGAAGCTTAGGGCAGAATGTGAGTCAGGACTCAGGAAGGAGATGAGGATTCACGAAGATGGTACACTTAGGTTCGGATCACGTTTATGTGTGCCTAGTGGAGATATCAGACAGGAGGTCATGGCAGAAACTTACAGTTCTCAGTATTCTATTCACCCTGGAGGGACCAAGATGTACCAAGATATCAAGCAGCACTTCTGGTGGAACGGAATGAAGAGAGAGAGAGCTAGATTTATTTCCCGTTGCTTGGTATGTCAGCAGGTAAAGGCAGAACAGCAGAGGCTAGCTGGGTTATTGCAACCACTTCCTATTCCGGAATAGAAGTGGGAGCATATTACAATAGACTTTGTGATCGGTTTACCAAGATCACCAAGTGATAAAGATGCTATTTGGGTAAAAGTAGACCGACTTACGAAGGTAGCACATTTTCTTCCTTTCAGAGTAGGACAATCTACAGAAAAGTTGGCAAAGTTGTATATGCAACAGATAGTCAGGCAGCATGGAGTCCCTGTTAGTATTGTGTCAGATCGAGATACCCGCTTTACATCACATTTCTGGAAGAGCTTACATCATAGTCTGGGTACCAAGTTAAGGTTTAGCACGGCCTACCATCCGCAGACGGATGGGCAATCAGAAAGAACGATTCAGACTTTAGAAGACATGTTGCGAGCTTGCACTCTAGATTTTGGAGGGTCTTGGGAGAGTCACCTGCACTTGGTCGAGTTCTCATACAACAATAGTTATCAAGCCAGTATCCAGATGGCGCCATTTGAAGCATTATATGGTAAGAAGTGCAGGTCACCGCTTGCATGGGATGATATCGGGGAGAGGAAGATGTTAGGCCCAGAAATGATTGTTCAGACGGTTGAAGTAGTTAAAGGAATTAGAGAGCGACTTCGAGTTGCGCAGGACCGGCATCGTCATTGGGCGGACCAGCATCGTAGGCCGTTAGAATTCTCTGTTGGGGACCACGTATTCTTGCGGATCTCACCTACTCGTGGGGTCATTAGATTTGGCGTTCGTAGGAAATTGAGTCCGCGGTACGTGGGCCCATTTATTATCCTTGATCGGATAGGCGATGTTGCTTATCGTTTATCACTCCCACCTTCGTTACGAGAGGTGCATGACATTTTTCATGTATCTCAATTATGTAGGTATGTATCGGACCCAAGCCATGTCCTCGATCATTCTGAGCTGGTTGTTGGTACCAACCTGTCTTACGAGGAACAGCCTATGTCCATTTTGGACCGAAGAGAGAAGATACTCAAGAACCGAACAATTAGTCTTGTCCGTGTTGCTTGGGGTCATCACTCCTTGGGAGAGTCAACGTGGGAACATGAGGATGATATCCGATCACGGTATCCACACCTGTTTGACTCACAAGGTATATCTCTTTCTGTATACCTTGATTGTCTTGATTTCTCATGCTTATCGCTTTATGGGTAGAGCTACTTGATATCATAGATTGATGGATTTACATATATAGTACTTGCTTTTGATATGGTAAAAACAATTGCTTGTTCACTAGAATTGCTTGATCACTAGAATTGCTTGTATTAGTTTAGCCCCGATGTTTCTATCCTGCTTGGATTTGAAATTCCGAGGACGGAATTTTTCTAAGGTGGGTAGAGATGTCACTCCCCGTTCCCGGAATGCATATTTTTATATATGTACAACTCATGTGTATTTAGTTAGTATTTATCATATATTATTCTGTATTTAAATTCCTTTAGTTTCATGTTAATTAATTATCTGCTCTTTAAATTTTCATGATATTTTATTTCTGCAATTTTATTTCTGCAATTATATTTCTGCAATTTTATTTCTGTATTTTCTTCCTGCTTTTATTTCCTGCTTTTAGTCTTGCTTATTTGGTTCGGCCTTATTGGGTTCGGATTGGTGGTGGACAACCCGGCCCACTAGCTCCCACCTACCACCCCCTTCCTATTTAAAGCTTCCATCTCTTTCTTTCTCCTCATTACTTCATTCTCACCATTACTTCTTCTTCTTCCTCTCATTACTCCCCACCACCTACCAGCAGCAGGAGAAGGCAAGTGCAAACTTGCTTCTCAATCACCCATTTTTATGGTTCATTTGCTTTCTTCTCGTGATTCCAAGAGAGATTAGTTCTTAGCGTTTTTGATTTCTACGGCTGGTTTTCTCTAGATCTAAGTTATAGTATTTTGGCTGTTCATGGGTTCTTGATCCACCGACTTAGCGTGTATTTCTGGCACTGGAACAAGGCTCCATGGGACTTGGAGTTTGGGAGATGTTTCACGCACACGTTCTTACGTGCTCGCGTAAACCTCAGCCCAGTCACGCACACGTCTATACGTGTTTGCGTGTATTTTAGCCACGCTAACGTTCTCATGAGCGTGCGTGTATTTCAGTCACGCTCATGTTTGTGCGTATCTGCGTGACTTTTGAGTTACGTTCACACTGTGCGTGCCTGCGTGACTTTTGAGTTACGTCCACTCTGTGCGCGCATGTATTTTTAGTCACGCTCGCATTTGAGTGCGTGTATTTTCAGTCACGCTCGCGTTGTCTGCGTGTATTTGAGTCACGCTCCTGTCTTTGTACTGCGTGCGTGACTTTTCACGCTCATGTCCCCGAGCTTGCGTGCGTGACTTTTCACGATCACATTGTGCATGACTTTTGGCGTGCGTAACTTTTCACCCTCACGCTGCGCGTGCGTGCGTGAATTATTTGTCACGCTCATACGCTCACGTTGCCAGCACGTATCACTTGTCACGCATCACTTGTCACACCTCACTGTTCACGATCACGCTTTCCTGAGTGTACTACTTCTTTTACGCTCGCTCCTTCATGCCAGACTTGGCGTACTTTTCACGCATACGATTCTTGCGTGACTTTTGGACTTAGCTTAGACTTGTTAGCAGGACTTCCTGATTTGGGAGTTTTATTTGTTCTATATTTTATTCATTTAATGTTGGCATGATAATTCCCTATTATATCCTTACGCCTTTTTGCATGAACCCGAAAATCTTAGCATGTTAATATTTTAATACCTAGGGTTGTGTATTAGTGCCAAGTGTCTGGATTGGTATATGGATATCCAGTGAGACTGGAACTTGACCTTGAGAGTTATAGACTCAACCCTATTTAATGCTAATGACTTTCATGCCTTGTCACCATTAATGACGATGGTTATCTTGACTAATTTGATCATGCGTTCCTAGTTGGAACTAAGAGACTGGCTAGTCGTCTTATTGAAATAAATGAATGAGACACGTTCATGTTATGAACTATTGCAATCGACTGGCTGATCCCAAAATATTGACATACATGCACATGCAGGCATCAATCTATTTATTTATTTATTTATTTATTTATTTTCTACAAAAGAAGCATGTGTACCTTATGGTCAAGGCATGATTACCGTGGTTAGATTTGATTGTTGCATTACGCTATGTAAGACCTACAACCTAACCGCACTGGTATCGTTGTAGAGTTGTACATATCGTACCCCGTACGAAAGTACTCATTTGAATGACCATGATCCACGGCATGGGATTTCACTCAACGTAGGGACTATTAAGTTAAATAAAATAATGATTGCATGGAGAGAATGGATTCCCAAGTTCTTACATGGCAGCCCCCTTGGGACGAGTAGTACCCGACGGGCCGGCTAGTTCCCACAGATACTGTAAATCTGCCACACGGGCAGGGAACAGTATCTGCTTTTATTATTATGGTATATTGTATATTGATGGGCGTCCTGCTAGGACTCGTCTAATTCATGCATGGCGCACATGATTGACTGGATAGACTAGCCTTGCTCGCACATAGTAAGAACTGAGGAATCTTTATTGCATAATTCCAGGATAACTTGGGACTCATAATAGCAAGCCGTAGGATTTGATTGGCCGTTCAAGATGATTTGTTTGTGTACTGTACTACTCTGTTACCTAACTGGGATGATCAGAATGTCAGGACATGACGGGTCAACTTCTGTCCTTGTTTGGTTGGGAGGTTGGTTCGAAGTGTCGTAATGTGATGTGAATCCTAGTAGCAAGCAGAGATCTATTATTATATTCTTTTACTTACTGGTTTATGTCCTTCATATCGTCCTTTCTTGTGGTACTTGCTATTAGAGGTCTAACCTCTCTGGTTTTGCATGGCCAGATTTAGAGCCGGTTCCCGAGGACTCAGCTTACTTCTACCTCCAGGATGGTCAACACTAGGAGAATGATTGCAGGAGGACTCGAGTGGGTTCTTTACTTCACCGCTCGTTTTGTTATTTACCTTTATACTTAGCCGTTTGGCACCGACATGTTAGTCGGATTGTCTTGTACTTACTTTTACATGATTGTAATTAAGTCAGACTGCAGCTGATAATAATTGTGTATACTTGCTATACCATCTGGCTATGTTTTGTAAAGCCAGATCTCAAGAACATTTTGACTGAGCGTTTGGGACGCCTTACTGCTTTATCTTACATGTTCTCTATTTCTGTTTTCTTGCTTGAATGATTGAGACAATAGATGTGTAATGACCATAGCAAGACTTTTATGTAGTATGCACCCCCTCGTCTGGTTAGACGGCATTGATCGTATTATACGGTATTCATCTACCCGTAATACGTAGCTGGCTGAGTCATTCCCCTGCTCTCCAGTATTCTGGTTCTGGGGTGTGACAAATGGCCAGGGCTCTGGTATAAGTGTTGGTACTGGGGCTAGTGGCAGATGGCAATCTATTTAATGGGGACCATCATGTCTTGTCTCAATAGCTTATTTTGCTCCCACTGTGTCACACCCCAGAACCAGAATACTAGAGAGCGGGGGACAGACACAACCAACTACATACATTGAAGGAAAACCCACCTCACAAAATGGTCATGGCTGTCTAGATTCATGATGGTTTATCTACAAGCCATCAGTCTCTTATGGTCAAGAACAAACCTAGTATCTCAATCTCAAGCAAGCAAGTAAATGTTACAAGATGTTAGATCATTAGACATACAAAGGCGTCCAAAATATTACATATTCAGATGATCATAAAGCTAGTCATACAAAATGTTAATACTAGCTAACACTTGTTCGGCGACTAAACGCCTCAAAGGAATAATTTACAATAGAGTGGGAGAGCAAAATAGGAAACCCACTCGTTGCCAGGATTACGTCTGGGTTCACAATGTGGCTGGAAAGCAGGTAGATCCTCGGGTGCTTCTTCGAAATCTGGCCATACAAAACCAGCTGGGTCAGACCCTAGAAAGAGCAAGTGCCACAAGGGAGGCTCCACTTAGGAACTAAAACCATCATATAATAAAAGAAGAACTGATAAAAGAGCATAGTTAAATAACATGAGAGACTGAGTTAACATAAAACATTAGCTTGCAGTAGGAGGAACAAGAGGTGGAATATAATTCCCATGTTAATCACGAGACAATTCATTCAAGCACGACCAATCAAGTCTTACGGCTTGCTGTTGTTAGCTAACTAGGGTTATCACAAGCTTAGTTACTAACAAGATGCAATGAGATGTTCCCGCAGTCACAAGCCCTTTAGACTATCCAGGTTATCCAGACAAGGGTTACAAGAGTTATAAGAGTTATCAAGATTACTGGTGTACTTTAGTGCTTGTGATTCAAGAAGTGCAACATATGACAGTGTGCTGGAAATGTGCCCTACTCGTCGGCAGGCTACAAGTCCACAAGTGTGGCCGGGATAACGGGATCGCCTGTAACTGGAAAATCACTCTATGTGAACTACTTAATCAATCTAGACATTAACCTAGTCAAATTTATTATGAATCCCTGACACTACCAATATTTATCGATTTAGCGACGGCCCTATCTGTCGCCAATCCGACGGGACTTTCTATTAGCGACCGATCACTGACGGGTTTTGGCCAAAAAAATCTGTCGGTAATCAGCTCGTCGCTAATAACTGTCCGTCGCTACGTAGTCGTCATACGACGGAATAGCGACATTTTGTCGACTTAACAATACGAAGCATTAGCGACGACTTTCCGACGGACTGTCGTCCATTTCAAGTATTAAGTACTGAACTATGTAGACAATAGCGACGTAAAGTTCCGTCGGTAACCCTTCGTAATAGCGTATCAGAGTGTATCATTCCGTCGCTAATCCGTCGACCGCCGTCAATAACAAAGGACAGATTAGCGACGGTTTGCTGACGGAAAATTCGTCGATCAGGTTCTGGAAATGCTTGTCATTTCCAGAACCATGACGACGGAATAGTCGTCGCTATTCCGTCGATACCTGTCGACGGATTATGGACGGATTATCCGTCGACCATGATCTGGAAATTCTTGGTATTTCCAGAACAAGGGCGACGGAAAGGTCGTCTCTATTCCGTCGAACTATATACCTTGCCGACGGATATTCCGTCGACCACCCGTCGCTACCTGAAAACATTTTCAAATCTCCAGTTAGCGACGGATTTTTCGTCGAAAAGTAGTCGGAAACTGGTAATATCCGTGGCGCAACGGTCACAAGTCCGTCGCTAACTGAGAATATTTTGAAAAAAAATTACAGCGCTTTCCCTGTTCGCAAAAATATGCATAAACCAAACCAATATATAATACACACCAATTATCCAACAATCACATAGACCAAATATATAATGCACACCAATTATCCAAGAATCACATAGACCAAATATGCACATACGAATTTAATGCACACCAATTATCCAAGAATCAAATAGACCAAAACAAATTAATATAAAATAGACATCAATTATCCTGAAGAGTAACATAATATCCGTCGTTATAATCCGATCATAGCATAAATATTCCAAAATTTCCACAAATATTCCAAAATTCCCACAAATATTCTAAAACACATAAGAAAATCGACTTTGGCCTCAACAAAGACCGCAAGTCAGACGATGAATCCTCACAGCCAGGAATCATAGTTGCGTTGAGGCATGTACCATTCTATCAGCCACTTTGCATACGAAGGCTCAATCTGGTTGAGGTCTTCTGTAGGGACAGGAGGGTCGGTCCCGATGCTACTACTCTCTGACGGTGGCTCCTCCTTAACTTCAAGCTTGGGAGCAATCTCTTCCATGATGGTCATCGGTTCTTTCTTGACCTATGGTGATAGGTTGTCGTATCATCATTGCCGAGGGATGAGGGTCGGAGGACAGTCAACTTTATCTACGGCTACATAATTTCTGTCTCGTCAGTCGAATGGCTGCAGGGACTATGTCCTGATCACCATGTCGTACCGTAGACTAATGCAAATGGAGCTGGAAATATCCATCGCTAACCGGTCACTAGTCCGTCGGTAACTGAGAATTTTTTTGAAAAAAAATTGCAGCACTTTCCCTGTTCACAAAAATATGCATAAACCAAACCAATATATAATGCACACCAATTATCCAACAACCACATAGACCAAATATGCACATACAAATTTAATGCACACCAATTATCCAAGAATCATATAGACCAAACCAAATTAATATAAAATAGACATCAATTATCCTGAAAAGTAACCTAATATCCGTCGTTATAATTCGATTTATCTTCAAGTGTGAGAACGGATGGTTCAGAACACAAACCAAGATTCATTCTAGCAAACATTAGTGTGAATCATCTATGTTCTATACATATGGTGTAGTATATGTTCTTATCGTATCTAGTATCTGAAGAATGTAACAGAATCAAGATGAACTCACATAATGTAATACTAAGACATCATCTACTACTATATAAGATATAGTGATAGGTTCTCGTATCATCATTGCCGAGGGATGAGGATCGGAGGACAGTCAACTTTATCTACGGCTACATAGTTTTTGCCTCGCCAGTCGAATTTCTGCAGGGACTATGTCCTAATCACCATGTCGTACCGTAGATTAATGCAAATGGAGCTAGAGCCAAAATATAGAAACCAAAATACAGAATCAAATCCCTGGGTTTGTCGAAAATATAAAACACAGTTCTAATTCATATATATTTTAAGTGTGAGAACGGATGGCTCAAAACACAACCCAACCGGAGAGGATACTCTGAGAGATCCATCTGAGTAGGACGTATACTCTAAGAGATCATCTTTATAAGAATGATATCAGTAGTTGGATTGAGTGCTGGAGGAGATATTATTAGAGTATACGTCCTACTCAGATGGGTCTCTCACCGTTACTATTTTTTTTCTTACAGCATGGTGGATGTGCTCCGTCAACAGATTCTTGCTCCGAGCCAAAACTTTGTCCCGGAGCTCAAGTGGACATCCTTGGTGTAGAGTTCGAGTGAGAGGTTCCTGACAGCATGGTGGTCTCCTTTGTCAAAGTATCCGTGCTCGTCCCACAACCAATGTGGGATGAGCACGGATACTTTGACAAAGGAGACCACCATGCTGTCAGGAACCTCTCACTCGAACTCTACACAAAGGATGTCCACTTGAGCTCCGGGGCAAAGTTTTGGCTCGGAGCAAAAATCTGTTGAGGGAGCACATCCACCATGCCGTCAGAAAAAAATATTAATGGTGAGAGACCCATCTGAGTAGGACGTATACTCTGATAATATCTCCTCCAACACTCAATTCCACTACTGATATCATTCTTGTAAAGGTGATCTCTCAGAGTATATGTCATACTCAGATGGATCTCTCAGAGTATTCTCTCTTGTTGGTTGTCGTATCATGATTGTCGAGGGATGAGGGTCGGAGGACAGTCAACTTTATCTACGGATACATAGTTTCTGCCTCGCCAGTCGAATGGCTACAGGGACTATGTCCTAATCACCATGTCATAGTCTAATACTGTAACACCCAGTTTTCTAAAATAAGGGTAATTTTGAAATTTTGTATTTTAATTTATTTAATTATGATATTTGATTAATAATATGATTTTTGGTAATTTTTAATTATTTTTAAACTATTTAAATCATGACTTATGATTTGGTGTCTTGCTAGTGTCCATTTCCAGACTGAGGGGTATTTTAGTCATTCTTTGTAATTTTAAGAATTATTTGGGATTATTAATTTTTATTTAAAGTTATTAGAATTTATTGAATTTATGAGAATTTTTAGGAATTATTTGAGATAGTTTGAACTAGGTTGACTTTTGACTAAGTGTTGACTTTGTAGACCTACCTAGAAGTTAACCCTAGTTAGTGGGTCATGGTTAGGTCAAGTGACTCTAGTCTAACCTAGCCTAGCACTTGGTTTAAGTCATTTTAGCAATAGGATTAAGAAGTCACAAGTAATGACTTATGGTTTTAGAACCTTGATTAAGTTTAATCCTCTTTAGCCTTGTAACTTGGCCCAAGGCCCAATAGTTTGACAAAACCCTAACCCTAAGCCTTAGTGGCCAGCCATACCCCTCTACCTAGGGATTCCCCCATATAAAACCCCTCCCAAATCTAGGGTTGCCTCTTTCTTAGGAAGAGCCCTAATTTCAAGGAGGTGAGTTTTATGTCATTTAATTTCTAGAGCTCCTTTCCTATTCCTTTTTCTTTCTAAATTGCTCCAATAGGTTCTAATAGGGCTGTTATTGCTATTGTTGAGCTCTCTTTTCAGTGGGAAGTTGTTGTGGATTGATTGGGTCATCAAGTGGAGAGCATTGAATAGGGGGTTTTTATTGAAAGTTCAACAATAGGTAAATTCCTCATCCCTCCATGAAATTTCGATTTGCTTACATATTCAGGAAGCCCTAGGGGTCCCCTAAGTGTCTGCATTAGTATCGTGTCGGGTTTCATGAGTTTCGTGTCCATTTGGACACGTATCAGGCCATGGCCGCAGGTGTTCGACGAAATGCCACAGTGGGCATTTCAATCGATTTTTCAGGAAATGTTTGAATAGGAAATTTAGTTCTTAGGTTGCTTATGGATTTATGATGGTTTGGACACATTTCGTGTCGTGTTGGGGCCGTACTGGACCCGTGGACACGCCACGCGCGAGCAAGCTGCACTGCCCTGCTACTAGGGGTCCAGTGCTTCGCGGACACGACATTTGGACTCGTGCCACTTGGCACAGACCAAGGGGCAACGTCTGTCAGGTCACCCCTTGAGTCTGGAGTCCAGTGGTGTCGTATAGGACACGTTCTTTGGCCTGCACTGGTTCGACTGGACTAAGTTGGCAGTCAGTTTTAGTGGCTTTGGTTATATCGATTTGGACACGTTGTGTCCTATTTTTGGATACCATTGTGCTAGCATGACACACACTAATATCCACCATTAACTACCTACCTATTCTTTTCATCAATAAACTGTTAATTGAATATTAGAATAGGGGGGATTCCTATTCGACTGATATATCCTGTATCAGTGAATACTGTTCACCAATTCCTGTTGTTTATCGATTTACATTGTGTTTAGTTATGATATGATTATTAATCTAATATGCTGGACATGTGTATTAACCTCTGTTAAGTTTGAATTTTCTTTTAGATTAGATTTGTGATGTGGAATGGGGATTTGGATATGTGGTTTGGACATGACTGATACCATACTGAACTTTCAATTCTAGGGACCTTAATCCCTGTTAAATCTGATTCAGATGGATGTTGGGTGTCTTGATTTATCCTATATTTCTGTTAGTTCATAATTAGTTCAAAAATTCATTTGGATTAAGTTTTATGATGTGGAATGGGAAATTAGACTTTGAGTTGGTTGTATATACACGCATTGCTAAACCACTAGTTGCCATTCATGAGCACATGGATACCACACCCTCATGACATGTTTTCATTCACACACAGCTGCCATATATCACCCATTGTTTTCAGAATTGTCACACTAATTTCAGGATCACACACACACACAGGTTTGCTATTCATTGATTTTCCTACACTCTGAAGCCTAACATGAATACACACATGCCTTACACTAATGTATTTTCCTATTTCCTCACACTCTCATGTCTCACTAGCACACACACATGTTTTTCCTTTCCCTCTCTCTAATTTGTGTAGTGATTGGTGGGTTTTGTTGTCGATTTTGGCCAATGACAGTGTGACTGATTTCTCAACTTAGGGACCTTAGTTTAGTGTCCCTATTTCTGTGCAGTACTATTTGAACCTTAGATCTGAAACCAGGGACTGGTTCCAGTCTCTAGGAGCAGCTTTGGGGATTCATTCCCAGGTGGTTTGCCAACTAATTTTCTTCCTTTCATTGGTTTTTTGCAATGCTTTATACTATTTAAACCTGAAATTAGGATTTCACATTTAGTATTGTGGATGGTTAAGTTTGATTTGAATCTGAGTTTTGTTTTATGACTGATAACTGTTTTCACTCCCTTACATGTAGGTTCTTGGACCTGTGAATGGGCATGTATACATGAAGTATTGTATTTGCCTTTCCCTCTTAAATCATTCATTGTTTTCCTGTGTTTTCCTTTTTGCACTGTTCTTATTTACCCTTCACTGTTCAGTATTTTCCTGAGCACACAAGTGCACACACACCACAGCTATCACACACAAGTCCTGTCACACCCATTCCTTCACACAGATGCCTATTGAAACTGCCACATTTATACACACACACATTGGTTAACTGTTTTTCCTGAAAACTGAATTTTTGGGTTGATAGTGCTGAAAACTGAGAACCTGTGAGCACACAAGTTATCCCACATGTGTACTCCTATGAGACACACACATATGCCTTGTTTTCCCTCTTTAACTCTCTATGTATATACATGTATATATATATAAATAAAATATATAACTAATGTGAAATTTGTAATACAATATACATGTTACCTATATGTATAGTATGTATATAAATATATGGATTGCATGTGTATTGCCTATAAGGGCCTATGGCACTCACCTACCTATCTAATTGATAGCACTGTACGCATTAAACTCACACACAGTCCTTTACATTTTGCACACACACCCTTTTGCTTGATTACCTATTCCCCTCTATGTATATATATGAATATATGTATATATCTATATATGTAACCTAGGTAATATGTAATGTGATATGGTATTGTAATCTAGTTCTTAATAGCTTCCCTATATACATATATATGTGAAAGTAATATATATATATATATATATATATATATATATATATATATATATATATATATATATATATATATATATAGCCTAGTGTGACTAGTAATGAGGTATGATGTAGATAGTGTAATGGCATAGCCTATAGGTAAATATGTGATGGTTTGTCTAGGCTTGTATAGCCTTGTGATTGGTGTGTGATTGCTAGACTAGGCTTGGTTAGGCCTAGTGAGACTTAGTAGACTTGTTGGACTAGGACTTGACCTAGTTTGACCAGTCAAGTTGACCAAGAGTTGATTTTGGCCCAGATTGACCTAGATTCATGTAGAATGCATAGTAGAACTTCATTTTACCATTTTGGACTTGTTGTGACTTGTACTGTTCTATAGGAGACAGACACCACTCCTCGGACAGTATATTCTCTTCAGACACTCTGGCTATCAGGCGAGTACATTCTCTGACCGTTTCATACTTGTATGGATTTACATTCTTGCTCTAGATTACTGTACTTGATGCTGACACGATTCATTATCACGGATTGGTACTATATGGATCTTCTTCTGAGATGTTATCTCCTTGTATTCACTAAGTACATATTGTGATGTACGTTTGACTTACATGTTGTATTTATTGAATACCTTATCATTGTACACTCATTGTGTATATTGTACTCTCAGTATCACATTGAGCCATTGTACAAGCCATTGTACAAGCCATTGTACAAGTCATTGTACAAGTCATTGTATAAGGTAACGTAACTGAATTGGATCCTTGTGTATTGATTGGGGAGGGGGAGTAGAAAATGGTTATGTGATCAATCGTATTGTATAAGAAATTGTATATGTCCATTGTATACCCACGTACAAAGGAGTCCCCATTTATTGTATAACCTAACCCGTTTACATAACCATATTGTGCTCTAAAATCACATGTTCCTTACAGTCTTACTTATCATATTTAGATATTTTCTGTTAGCAAATCTCTACTGTTTTTCATATATCTTCTTCTTTCAGCGTTTCATGTACTTTACTCTATTGCATGCTTTATATTTCCTAACTCGTTTTGAACTGCGTGAGATCTTTTGTGCTCACTCCCGTCCTGACTGGACCTGTTGAAAATTTTACAGAGGATGAGGAGGAGGCCTGCATAGATACCTACTATGGGGCAGCAGTGGATGCCATGTGTGACCCAGATTTCCAGCCTGATCCACTAGTTTAGAGACTGAGGCTCCCTAGTCTAGGTTTTCTATTTTCTGTTATTTGAGATCTAGATTGTATATATTCTTTCATTTCAGTTTTAGAGACTTGTATTGAGTTGGATGTTCAGTTTGTATGGCAGTAGACACTTAGACACTTACTCTCTGATTGTATCCGGTGGATCTTTTATTCCAGTATCTATCTATCTTTTATTTTCATTATTCTGCCTTAGATGTGATTGAGTCTGTATATTGTTATGTCACCTCCATTCGGAGTGTATATACTGTACAGGTACCTTTATATTGTTAGATGATTGACCTAGTACAGCGTTCTACCGCCGACAATACGGCGTAGGCTGGGCGTAGTTACGTTCTCGTACCCTCACAGTGGGTGCGGGTCGTGACACGTTTTTAGTGGTGGCCCATGCAGGTCTAGTTTATGTAGTGGTATTCGAACTAGAGTATCACTATAGCCTGCAGTAGGATTAGGATATTTGAAGGTACTCAATCGTACTAGGAAAAACTCATATCAATTCATACCATCTCAGTTCTTGCTGATATTGTTCTCCTTGAATATAACTGTCCTCCTTTGCTATTTCGACTCATTCTCAGCAATTGTTTGTATGATCTGTCTTCAGGATAGTGGAGACGCGATTACAGCGTACCATTCATGGAGATACTGTAGAGGGGACTGCTACCTCTCAGCCAGTTCAGCAGGGTCGGGAGGCTACAGCTCCTGCCACCTCTGCTCATATTGGGACTTCAGCAGCAGCAGTAGCTGAGGGTATGCCTTCACCAGTTCGGAGGCAGGACCCAGTCATTCCAGAGGATCCTTTCCAACCGCCACCGCCTCCAGGACATGTGGACGCAGCTCAGATGTTCGCGTATTTCCAGCAGTTCATGGACCGACAGCAGGCCCGGCAGGACAGAGGCATGGAGTTGGCCGTCACGACAGCCGCAGCTCGACCAGTGGTTCAGCAGCCGAAGACACCGGGGATCGAGCAGTTTCAGAAGATGAGCCCCAGAGACTTTTTGGGGACAGAGGGGATCCTATATGCCGATGAGTGGATCGAGCATATAGAGGAGATCTTTCGCTTGGCCAGGATTCCAGCAGACCTTCAGATCGAGGCAGCAGCTAGCCGGATACGAGATCTTGCTCGCACCTGGTATCAGTCGGACCCCAGGGTGGGGGTACCAGGGCAGACTTGGGAGCAGTTCAGGGACTTCTTCAAGAAGAAGTTCTTCCCAGATTCAGCAGTCAGAGCCTTGGAGACGCAGTTTGAGAGCTTGGTCCAGGGGAGCCTCTCCGTAGAGGAGTATACGGGAGAGTTTGGCTGTCTTAGCAGGTTTGTTGAGGGGTTGAGCGAGATGGCGAAGGCCCAGAGGTTCCGGAAGGGTCTGGTCAAGGAGGTCAAGTCCCTGACCAAGGGGAACAGAGATGCTACTTTTGAGAAGATTTTGACAGGAGCCTTATTGGCGGAGGATGATCTTGAGCTTAGGCTCAAGAGGGGGCGAGACCCAGTTGGGGGCAGCAGCAGCGGAGGACCGGCCAAGAGGCCGCATGTTCAGCATGAGTTTCAGCAGCAGTATCACCAGCCGATGGCCCATTTCCAGCAGCAGCAGCAGAGGCCTGTTCAGTATCAGGGACAGAGACAGGTGCAGTATCAGCAGGCACCCAGGCAGCAGCAGAACACCGTGTGCAACTTCTGCAAGAAGCCAGGCCATTGGTGGAACGATTGCAGGAAGAGACTGGGTATGTGTTTACTTTGCGGGTCCGCAGCGCATCAGTGTAGAGAGTGTCCCCAGAACCCGACACCATTGGCTCAGGTAGCACCAGGAGCTAGGGCTTCGGCAGGGCAGCAGAGGGGACCACCATTACAGACTCAGCAGCAGAGGTTCGTCCAGCATCAGCAGCAGGCCAGGGGAGGCCAGCCAGGGCGAGCTTTCGCCATGACAGCCGAGGATGCTCAGGCCGTTGGAGATCTAGTTGCAGGTTCTGTTCCTTGATTCAATTCTGAAATTCCTATCTTGAAATTCAGTTTCATCTATTCCTATCTGTTTCTTCATTGTTGATAAGTTTCGATCTGGTGCTTCATTATGATTTAATTTTCTTCTGAGATAAGTCGTATGGGCTAGGTCACCTCGATTATGAGATTTTAGAATCCTCTAGGGTCATGCTAGCATGTATAGATGGACATATAGTCGGACTATGGATGTATTTCTCGGGTGTGGGAATTTAAGGTTTTCGCTGCCAAGCGCGCGGTAATACGAAAATTTTAAATACCATAGTTCTAGAGGTATGTACCATAGTTGAGGAATCTGTGATTATCGTAGCCTTGCTCACTGGCATGACAGAGATTCTGAGTATCACGATTTTGGACAGACGCATATGATTATCTGACGGTATATTTGAGACTCTGATTGTGGGGTGTTTGACCTAGAAGGACTACTACCACTTTAATTTTGAGGACAAAATTTTTCTAAGGAGGGTAGACTTGTAACACCCAATTTTCTAAAATAAGAGTAATTTTGAAATTTTGTATTTTAATTTATTTAATTATGATATTTGATTAATAATATGATTTTTGGTAATTTTTAATTATTTTTAAACTATTTAAATCATGACTTATGATTTTGTGTCTTGCTAGTGTCCATTTCCAGACTGAGGGGTATTTTAGTCATTCTTTGTAATTTTAAGAATTATTTGGGATTATTAATTTTATTTAAAGTTATTAGAATTTATTGAATTTATGAGAATTTTTAGGAATTATTTGAGATAGTTTGAACTAGGTTGACTTTTGACTAAGTGTTGACTTTGTAGACCTACCTAGAAGTTAACCCTAGTTAGTGGGTCATAGTTAGGTCAAGTGACTCTAGTCTAACCTAGCCTAGCACTTGGTTTAAGTCATTTTAGCAATAGGATTAAGAAGTCACAAGTCATGACTTATGGTTTTAGAACCTTGATTAAGTTTAATCCTCTTTAGCCTTGTAACTTGGCCCAAGGCCCAATAGTTTGACAAAACCCTAACCCTAAGCCTTAGTGGCCAGCCACACCCCTCTACCTAGGGATTCCCCCATATAAAACCCCTCCCAAATCTAGGGTTGCCTCTTTCTTAGGAAGAGCCCTAATTTCAAGGAGGTGAGTTTTATGTTATTTAATTTCTAGAGCTCCTTTCCTATTCTTTTTTCTTTCTAAATTGCTCCAATAGGTTCTAATAGGACTGTTATTGCTGTTGTTGAGCTCTCTTTTCAGTGGGAAGTTGTTGTGGATTGATTGGGTCATCAAGTGGAGAGCATTGAATATGGGGTTTTTATTGAAAGTTCAACAATAGGAAAATTCCTCATCCCTCCATGAAATTTCGATTTGCTTACATATTCAGGAAGCCCTAGGGGTCCCCTAAGTGTCTGCATTAGTGTCGTATCGGGTTTCATGAGTTTCGTGTCCATTTGGACACGTATCAGGCCATGGCCGTAGGTGTTCGACGAAATGCCACAGTGGGCATTTCGATCGATTTTTCAGGAAATATTTGAATAGGAAATTTAGTTCTTAGGTTGCTTATGGATTTCTGATGGTTTGGACACATTTCGTGTCGTATTGGGGCCGTACTGGACCCGTGGACACGCCATGCGCGAGCAAGCTGCACTGCCCTGCTACTAGGGGTCCAGTGCTTCGCGGACACGGCGTTTGGACTCGTGCCACTTGGCACAGACCAAGGGGCAACGTCTGTCAGGTCACCCCTTGAGTCTGGAGTCCAGTGGTGTCGTGTCGGACACGTTCTTTGGCCTGCACTGGTTCGACTGGACCAAGTTGGCAGTCAGTTTCAGTGGCTTTGGTTATATCAATTTGGACACGTTGTGTCCTATTTTTGGATACCATTGTGCTAGCATGACACACACTAATATCCACCATTAACTACCTACCTATTCTTTCAATAAACTGTTAATTGAATATTGGAATGGGGGGGATTCCTATTCGACTGATACATCCTGTATCAGTGAATACTGTTCACCAATTCCTGTTGTTTATCGATTTACATTGTGTTTAGTTATGATATGATTGTTAATCTAATATGCTGAACATGTGTATTAACCTCTGTTAAGTTTGAATTTTCTTTTAGATTAGATTTGTGATATAGAATGGGGATTTGGATATGTGGTTTGGACATGACTGATACCATACTGAACTTTCAATTCTAGGGACCTTAATCCCTGTTAAATCTGATTCAGATGGATGTTGGGTGTCTTGATTTATCCTACATTTCTGTTAGTTCATAATTAGTTCAAAAATTCATTTGGATTAAGTTTTATGATGTGGAATGGAAAATTAGACTTTGAGTTGGTTGTATATACACGCATTGCTAAACCACTGGTTGCCATTCATGAGCACATGGATACCACACCCTCATGACATGTTTTCATTCACACACAGCTGCCATATATCACCCATTGTTTTTAGAATTGTCACACAAATTTCAGGATCACACACACACTCAGGTTTGCTATTCATTGATTTCCCTACACTCTCAAGCCTAACATGAATACACACATGCCTTACACTAATGTATTTTCCTATTTCCTCATACTCTTATGTCTCACTAGCACACACACATGTTTTTCATTTCCCTCTCTCTAATTTGTGTAGTGATTGGTGGGTTTTGTTGTCGATTTTGGCCAATGACAGTGTGACTGAGTTCTCAACTTAGGGACCTTAGTTTAGTGTCCCTATTTCTGTGCAGTACTATTTGAACCTTAGATCTGAAACCTGGGACTGGTTCCAGTCTCCAGGAGCAGCTTTGGGGATTCATTCCCAGGTGGTTTGCCAACTAATTTTCTTCCTTTTATTGGTTTTTTGCAATGCTTTATACTATTTAAACCTGAAATTAGGATTTCACATTTAGTATTGTGGATGGTTAAGTTTGATTTGAATCTGAGTTTTGCTTTATGACTGATAACTGTTTTCACTCCCTTACATGTCGGTTCTTGGACCTGCGAATGGGCATGTATACATGAAGTATTGTATTTGCCTTTCCCTCTTAAATCATTCATTGTTTTCCTGTGTTTTCCTTTTTGCACTGTTCTTATTTGCCCTTCACTGTTCAGTATTTTCCTGAGCACACAAGTGCACACACACCACAACTATCACACACAAGTCCTGTCACACCCATTCCTTTACACAGATGCCTATTGAAACTGCCACATTTATACACACACACACACATTGGTTAACTGTTTTTCCTGAAAACTGAATTTTTGGGTTGATAGTGCTGAAAACTGAGAACCTGTGAGCACACAAGTTATCCCACATGTGTACTCCTATGAGACACACACATATGCCTTGTTTTCCCTCTTTAACCCTCTATGTATATACATGTATATATATATAAATAAAATATATAACTAATGTGAAATTTGTAATACAATATACATGTTACCTATATGTATAGTGTGTATATAAATATATGGATTGCATGTGTATTGCCTATAAGGGCCTATGGCACTCACCCACCTATCTAATTGATGGCACTGTACACATTAAACTCACACACAGTCCTTTACATTTTGCACACACACCCTTTTGCTTGATTACCTATTCCCCTCTATGTATATATATGAATATATGTATATATCTATATATATGTAACCTAGGTAATATGTAATGTGATATGGTATTGTAATCTAGTTCTTAATAGCTTTCCTATATACATATATATGTGAGAGTAATATATATATATATATATATATATATATATATATATATATATATATATATATATATATATATATAGCCTAGTGTGACTAGTAATGAGGTATGATGTAGATAGTGTAATGGCATAGCCTATAGGTAAATATGTGATGGTTTGTCTAGGCTTGTATAGCCTTGTGATTGGTGTGTGATTGCTAGACTAGGCTTGGTTAGGCCTAGTGAGACTTAGTAGACTTGTTGGGCTAGGACTTGACCTAGTTTGACCAGTCAAGTTGACCAAGAGTTGACTTTGGCCCAGATTGACCTAGATTCATGTAGAATGCATAGTAGAACTTCATTTTACCATTTTGGACTTGTTGTGACTTGTACTGTTCTATAGGAGACAGACACCACTCCTCGGACAGTATATTCTCTTCAGACACTCAGGCTATCAGGCGAGTACATTCTCTGACCGTTTCATACTTGTATGGATTTACATTCTTGCTCTAGATTACTGTACTTGATGCTGACACGATTCATTATCACGGATTGGTACTATATGGATCTTCTTCTGAGATGTTATCTCCTTGTATTCACTATGTACATATTGTGATGTGCGTTTTACTTACATGTTGTATTTATTGAATACCTTATCATTGTACACTCATTGTGCATATTGTACTCTCAGTATCACATTGAGCCATTGTACAAGCCATTATACAAGCCATTGTATAAGTCATTGTACAAGTCATTGTATAAGGTAACGTAACTGAATTGGATCCTTGTGTATTGATTGGGGAGGGGGAGTAGAAAATGGTTATGTGATCAATCGTATTGTATAAGAAATTGTATGTCCATTGTACACCCACGTACAAAGGAGTCCTATTTTATTGTATAACCTAACCCGTTTACATAACCATATTGTGCTCTAAAATCACATGTTCCTTACAGTCTTACTTATCATATTTAGATATTTCCTGTTAGCAAATCTCTACTGTTTTTCATATATCTTCTTCTTTCAGCTTTTCATGTACTTTACTCTATTGCATGCTTTATATTTCCTAACTCGTTATGAACTGCGTGAGATGTTTTGTGCTCGCTCCCGTCCTGATTGGACCTGTTGAAAATTTTACAGAGGATGAGGAGGAGGCCTGCATAGATACCTACTATGGGGCAGCAGTGGATGCCATGTGTGACCCTGATTTCCAGCCTGGTCCACTAGTTTAGAGACTAAGGCTCCCTAGTCTAGGTTTTCTATTTTCTGTCATTTGAGATCTAGATTGTATATATTCTTTCATTTCAGTTTTAGAGACTTGTATTGAGTTGGATGTTCAGTTTGTATGGCAGTAGACACTTAGACTCTTACTCTCTGATTGTATCCTGTGGATCTTTTATTCCAGTATCTATCCATCTTTTATTTTCATCATTTTGCCTTAGATGTGATTGAGTCTGTATATTGTTATGTCACCTCCATTCGGAGTGTATATACTGTACAGGTACCTTTATATTGTTAGATGATTGACCTAGGACAGCGTTCTACCGCCGACACTGCGGCGTAGGCTGGGCGTAGTTACGTTCTCGTACCCTCACAGTGGGTACGGGTCGTGACAAATACAATCCAGAGATTGACACAGTTCTAATTCATATATGTAGTCCAATACAAATAGTCTAAAACAAAAACAACCCAATACAAACAGTCCAATACAAATAAGTACTAATAGCTAATGATAACCACACTGTTCACGCAAACGCTCAGTGATACGATCACGCAACCACCTCGAAAAAGCGAGATCTTTGGCGTGAGGAGAGAAGTCGTCCCTTGCAAGGACTGCATGAAGAGAACTCCCGGTCTCACTAGCTACCGGTGCTGGATGAATAGAACTCTCGGTCTCACTAGCAACCGGTGCCACTTCCTCCTTAACTGTAGGAGGAGCCACCTCAGCATTCACTGTTTTCCTCAAACGACGTACCGCTCCTCGGGTCATGGGTGCCTTCTGGTAAGATCGATAGTCACAAATAATATAATTGTAACATAAGCAAGCTAACTAAAGGAACCATCATGTAATTTGAGTACATTTTCGAAAGCCGATAAAGTATAAAAAATTCGATTTTTTGCCAAGTGTGAGAACGGATGGCTCAGAACACAACCCAAGATTCATTCAAGCATACATTAGTGTGAATCATCTATGTTCTGTACATATAGTGTAGTATATGTTCTTATCGTATCTAGTATCTGAAGAATGTAACAGAATCAAGATGAACTCACATAATGTAATACTAAGACATTATCTACTACTATATAAGATATAGTGATAGGTTGTCGTATCATCATTGCCGAGGGATGAGGGTCGGAGGACAGTCAACTTTATCTACGGCTACATAGTTTCTGCCTCGCCAGTCGAATGGCTGCAGGGACTATGTCCTGATCACCATGTCGTACCGTAGATTAATGCAAATGGAGCTGGAACTGGAGCCAAAATACAGTACTACTTCACCATGTCGTACCCTTTTACTCTCTCTCTCTCTCTCTCCTCCCCCCCTCCGGCGCTCTCACTCTCTCCGGCGCTCTCACACTACTAATTCCTATGTGTTTTAAGTGTGAGAACGGATGGCTCAGAACACAACCCAAAATTCATTCTAGCATACATTAGTGTGAATAATCTATATTATGTATACATATCGTGTAGTATATGTTCTTATCGTATCTAGTATCTGAAGGATATAACAGAATCAAGATGAACTCACATAATGTAATACTAAGACATCATCTACTACTATATAAGATATAGTGATAGGTTGTCGTATCATCATTGCCGAGGGATGAGGGTCGGAGGATAGTCAACTTTATCTACGGCTACATAGTTTCTACCTCGCCAGTCGAATGGCTACAGGGACTATGTCATGATCACCATGTCGTACCGTAGATTAATGCAAATGGAGCTGGAAATATCCGTCGCTAACCAGTCACTAGTCCGTCGCTAACTGAGATTATCACATATACATATGTATATCACAGCTAGATGTATAGATATATACATCTATACAGAAGCGCACAACTGATAGAACTCTCACTGTCCTTAAGACAGTGAACATATACACCATGAATCCAAACCCCATATTCACATTTACTAATCCAAACACCACCAAACTAATGGATAACACCCAATATGGATAACACATTATTTCGCCAATATATAAACTCAGATGAATTTGAGAAGCAAAGCCACCCGCCGCTCCTGACCAAAGCCCGCCGCCCCAAGCCCGCCGCCCAATTGTTCGATTGCATATATATATGAAGAGTGCTTATGGCTGTGCGTCGGTTACAAATACCCCCGACGCCCCCGCCCCAAGCCATCCGCCCAGCCCCCGACGACGCCCAGCCCCCGACGCCCCCTCCCCAACCCCACCGCCCAGCCCCCGACCCAAGCCAGCCGCCCAGCCCCCGACGCCCCAGCCCCAAGCCCGCCGTCCAGCCCCCGACGCCCCCGCCCCAAGCCCACCGCCCAGCCCCTGACCCAAGCCAGCCGCCCAGCCCCCGACGCCCCAGCCCCAAGCCCGCCTCCCAGACCCCGACGCCCTCGCCCCAAGCCCACCGCCCCCGCCCCAAGCCCACCGCCCAGCCCCCGACCCAAGCTAGCCGCCCAGCCCCCGACGCCCCAGCCCCAAGCCCGCCGTCTAGCCCCCGACGCCCCCGTCCCAAGCCCACCGCCCAGACCCCGACCCAAGACAGCCGCCCAGCCCCCGACGCCCCAGCCCTAAGCCCGCCGCCCAGCCCCCGACGCCCCCGCCCCAAGCCCACCACCCAGCCCCCGACCCAAGCCAGCTGCCCAGCCCCGGATGCCCCAGCCCCAAGCACGCCACCCAGCCCCCGACGCCCCCGCCCCAAGCCCGCCGCCTAGCCTCCGACGCCCCGCCCCAAGCCCGCCGCCCCCGCTGCCCCTATACGACACCGCGAGAGGGGAGAGAGAGAGAGATCGAGAGAGAGAGAGATCGAGAGAGAGAGAGAGGGGGTTACCTTCGGAAGAGAGAGGGGAGAGGACGTCGACGCCGACACTGATGCCGATCACCGAAGCCGACACTGGCGAAAGGGAGAGAGAGAGAGAGAGAGAGAGAGTGAATTTGGGGGGAATGCGAAAAGTTTCCCCCGCCGTTTTATTTAATGTCTGGTACGTATATTTAGCGACGGACTAGCGACGGCTAATAACCCGTCGCCCAGTAGTCGCCCTGTTTGATACTTGCCGACTGAGTATCCGTCGCTACGTAGTCGAAGAAATGTCCCGCCAATTCTTTACACAATTCCCGCCAAATAATCGACTGAGTAGCGACGACTCCGGTTCCGTCGCTATATCTCCGACACCCTAGCGATGGATGTGCGACCTTTCCTCCTCCTAAAATTAAAATAAAAATGTAAAGGCGTGTGGTCGGTAATCCGTCGACGAGCTGCCACGAAGCCGTCGCTAACGTCGACTGAAAATTTTCGTCGCTAATTGTCCGTCGCTAATTTACTTTATTTTGGTAGTGTGACCGTGGTATCCAGGAATCCATGTCCTAGACATGATACAAGACGAGACATGTAGCTTGTACAAGCACAATCAACCACGGGATCAAGGCAAGAGTTATACTAGAAAGACATGAATAACTATCGCAATAGCATCCAAGATTACACATGTCATGTCAGGTATACGTGTCACTTGTCAGAAGTACTTATCAGGAGTGTACCTCGACGGGCCACTATCAAGAATTACCAAGACAGGTCATATACCATACCGAGTTCGTGTAAAGTCAAGTCCAGTCAAATCTTATCAAGCTCAAGCTCTATCATGCTCAACAAGTCATTAAGTCGGGTCGTTACAAGGCAAGTTAAGTACAGGGTACATGCAAGGATCACAATATTACTTACTTCTAAGAACCACACAGAACAATCATAGAAATATAACAAGAAGTTCTTGGCGAGAAAAGGCACATGGGTCAAAGGCGCTAGGTGGCAAATGGTGCCGGGGGTCAAGTGGTGCTAGGCCAGTTTGCGACAGGCTAGGAGCCAGGTTGCACCAGAAGCCAGGTTGCGCCAGAATATGCGCAACCGAGATGATACGGTGCTAAAAAGCGCGCACGCACACTGTTCATCTTCGCCAACTAGCATAAAAATGTTTGGTTGAACCCATGAACTTCAAAAGTCCATAACTTCCTCAAAACAAGTCAAAATCTAACTTTTCAAAGGTCAAAATTGGGTAGAACGAGATTTTCTATAACATGAAGCAACTAGTTTTCAAAAAATACCAAGTTTTAGTAGATCAAAACTAAAAAAATGAGAAAAGATCAAAACTTAGATCTAAAAAAATGTACCCAACAAAACTAAAAATGCCAAGTTCTAAAGAGCCTTAGAATCTTGCAAAAAAGAGAATAGAGCATTAAAACTTAAGATCCAACATGAAGCAAGTTACACTTGCCTAGGGCTTGGTAGGTGGGAGGAGTAAATGAAGAAGATGAAGAAGTAAATAAAAAAGTAATGGAGGAGAGAGAGAGAGGAGTTTGATATAAATACCAAACCTCTCCATCTCAAACCAAACCAAGCTAAGCCAAGCCAAGCCAAGTTGAACCAAACTAAATCAAAATAAACCAAGTCAAGATTAATACTAAAACTAGGCTAAGCAAGACAAGTCAAAATACGGGTCGCCTGACAAGAGTCAGAAATCCGTACACGTATACTAGAAATACGTATAACGAAAAACAGGAGTAACAACTCTACCCACCTTAAAAGAATTCCGTCCTGGGAAGTTAATCAAGAGGCTAGAGGTGTCGGGGCAAGCTATACTAATTACAAGCAATCTATGACTAGCAGTCAATCAAAAAGTCATTCATGCAAGCAAGAAAGTAAAAGCATAAGGCATAAGGAAGATATTATACCTTGTGAGTCAAACAAGTTTGGATATCATGATCGGATATCATTCTCACATTTCTAAGTTGACTCACCCAAAGAGTGATGACCCCAAACAACACGGACTAAACTAATAGTCTTGTTCTTGAGTACCTTCTCCATTTGGTTCAATATGGATACGGGCCGTTTCTCATACGAAAGATTGGTACCAACAACCAATTCTGAATGATCAAGGATATAGCTCAGATCCGGGATATACCGTCACAATTGGGATACATGGAATTCATCATGTACCTTATGTAACGACGGTGAAAGAGCGAGACGATACGACACATCAGCTACTAGCTCAAGAATATCAAAAGTCCTATATACCTAGGACTAAGCTTTCTTCGTACGATGAATCGAATGATGCCACGGGTAGGAAAGATCCTAAGGAATACGTGATCGCCGATAGAAAACTCAAGAGGACGCCGATAAGAATCGGCCCAATGGCACTGACGATCTTGTGCAACTCAAAGATGATCTCTGACTTGTCTGACCACCTCGATAGTCTGAGTAACTATTTTTGGACCAAGCATATGCCTCTCGCCTACATCATTCCAGTCTAAAGGTGATCTGCACTTCCAGCCATACAATACCTTAAATGGTAACATCTGGATACTGGCATGGAAACTATTATTATAGGAGAACTCCACTAGATGCAGGTGATCTTCCCACGAACCACCAAAGTCAAGTGTATAGGATCGTAGCATATCCTCGAGAGTTTGAATCGTGCGTTCTGACTGACCATCTGTCTGTAGATGATAAGCTGAACTAAACTTGAGATGAGTTCCCAAACTCTCTTGAAGACTCCGTCAAAATTGTGATATAAATCTTGAATCTCTTTCTGACACGATACTGACTGGCACTCCATGCAACCTGACTATCTGCCTGAGGTACATCTTTGCAAGCTGATTCATTGACTGACCAATTCTGAAAGGGAGAAAATAAGCTACTTTAGTAAGTCAGTCAACTATAACCCGAATAACATCACTCCCAGCTGGAGATTTAGGTAACCCAATTACAAAATCCATAGTAATATGCTCCTATTTCCATTCTAGGATCGGTAAAGGTTGAAGAAGTCTAGCTGGCCTCTGATGTTCAGCCTTAACTTGTTGGCAAACTAAACAACGAGAGACAAACCAGACTATCTCCCTCTTTATGCCATTCTACCAGAAATATTGACGGCTATCACGATACATCTTCGTGCTACCAGGATGAATTGAATACTGTGAATTGTGAGCTTTTGCCATGATCTCTTGCCTGATGTCACCGCTGGGTACACAAAGACGCCTTCCATGTCGAAGCGTGCCATCTTCGTGAATATATAACTCTACTCTTTGTCCCGTCTCACATTCTGCCCTAAGCCGCTGAAACATAGAATTCGTTGACTGAGCTATCTTGATTCTCTCCACTATGCTAGACTGAACTTGCATACTGGCCATCAATGCCACATTAGTAGGAAGAACTATCTCTATACCCATCTTCCGTAGATTTGCTAATAACTCTGGCTGTGCCATTAAGAAACAAGCTCCAGCTCTTCTACTCAACGCATCTTCAACTACGTTGGCCTTCCCAGGATGATATTGTAGTTTGATGTCATAATCTACCAATAGCTCTAGCCCCCTTCTCTGACGCATGTTGAGATCCTTCTGGGTAAACACATACTTAAGACTCTTGTGGTCAGTAAAAATCTTTACCCGATCCCCATACAAGTACTTCCTCCAAAGCTTAAGTGCAAAAACTATCGCTGCTAACTCTAAGTCATGGGTTGGATAATTCCTCTCATGATCACGAAGCTGACGTGATGCATAAGCTACTACCTTGCCATGTTGCATCAAGACGCATCCTAATCCTCTACCTGAAGTGTCACAAAACCTGAAAATCCTCCCATCCCATCTGGGAGCGTGAGAAGGGGTGCCGTTATCAATCCTTGCTTCAACTTCTCGAATGAACTCTGACACTCTGTTGTCCAAGTAAACTGTACATCCTTACGGGTCAACTGTGTCATGGGCGCTGAAATCCGAGCAAAGTCTGATACAAATTATCGATAATAGCCCATCAATCCTAGAAAATTACAAACTTCTACAACGGTACTGGGTACTGACCATGACTCTATACCTACTATCTTCTGGGGGTCAACTTCTACTCCACCTCTGGTGATGATATGACCTAAGTACGAAATGCGATCAAGCCAAAATTTGCTCTTACCGAACTTCACGTACAACTAGTACTCTCTGAGAATCGGACGGACCACTCAGAGATGTTGCTCATGCTCTGCTTCACTCTTGCTATAGACTAAGATGTCGTCTATAAACACTATTACGAACTGATCCAAATAGGGCATAAAGATATGATTCATAAGATCCATGAATACTGCTGGTGCATTGGTCTCTCCGAATGGCATAACAAGAAACTCCCAATGTCCATATCTAGATCTGAATGCCATCTTCGGGATATCTTGCTATATGACTCTGATCTGATGGTACCCCGACCGCAAGTCAATCTTCGAGAATACTGCTGCCCTACTGAGTTGATCGAATAAGTCATCTATGCTTGGTAGGGGATAACTGTTTTTGATTGTTACAGAATTCAAGGTACGATAATTAACACATAATCTTAACATACTATCCTTCTTTTTTATAAGAAGCATCGGGGCTCCCCAAGGTGATCCGCTAGCACGAATGAATCCTTTTGTTCTGAGTTCTTCAATCATCTTATACAGGATCTCCAATTTTGATGGTGCCATTCTATAGACTCTCTCTGATACTGGTGCCGTCCCTGCAATCAAATCAATAGTAAACTCTCTCTCTCTGGTGGCATGTCTGGAAGCTCTTCAGGAAATACATTAGAAAATTCTTCTACTACTCTGGGAAACCGAACTGCTTTTGCTACTGCCATCCGTAAGACTGGTGGAGAAGGTTCTACTTCGCCTCTGGAAAATGAAAACTCTTCTTCACCGAGGATACCAAAAATAATCCTGCCATCATGGCAATCAATTCTTGCATATTGATCCTTCAACCAATCTATTCCTAGGACCACATCATAGTCGACCATCGGGAATTCTATCAATCTAGCAGAAAACTCTCTACCGCTAACTACGATTCGACACGAGAAAAAGACTCTATCTACTCCCACAAGACCGTTACCAGTAAGTTTATTCAGCCTTACTGATAACGACTCGGGCTCCAGTCCAATCCGTGTCACGAATCGTGCAGACATAAATGAATGCGATGCACCCGAATCAAATAATACTGATGTTGAAAAAGAGTTAACGAGAATGGTACCTGCTACCACCTTAACCGATGCCAATTCTTCTGCTACTGATAGAGCCATAACATGCATGTCCCCTTGGTGATGGTCCCTTTTGCTGGTGACTTCTCGGCTTGTTCTGAATCTGAGCTTGGGCCTGACCATATTGTTATGGCCTCTGCTGCTGGAATGCTTGTTCCTGAGGCGACAATGGCCTCGAAAACTGGTGCTGCTGCTGCTGCTATATTGGTGCTGGACCCCTAACCGATAGACTGGTTAGGGTTGATGAAGATGAACTGGCTCTATGCGGGCAGGACCCTATTATGTGATCCGGTGCCCCACAGGCCAAGCATAATCTCTGTGCCCTACAATACTCTGAAACTACGTGCCCAGGCTTCCCACAATAAGTGCAGCCCATTGCAGAAGACTGCTTCTTCCTCCGTTACTGAGGGTACATCGACGTCGAGTGCTGAACCGACGAAATAGTGGTCGCCCTCCTAGGAGGTCCAATAGTCAAAGCCCTAGCTGGTGGGCCTGGTGTTGATGACTTAGACAACTAACGATGAGGCCTCTTCCGTCCTTCGGTTCGATCTACTATCCTCTGAGAGATATATTCATGCCTCCTAGCTGCTCGTAACACAGCATCAAACGTTTGGTGCTCAAACTGCTCCATAGCTAGAATAATCTCTAGGTGGAGTCCCTACTGGAATCGCTGTGGCCGGTCCAATTTGATCACCATCAAGGTGGAAGAAAACCGACTATGCCTCAAAAAATCGATCGCATATCCATCGACCGTCCTTCCCATATGCTTGAGATTGCTGAATCTGGTCTGCAAATCATACCGAGCTACTGCATCAAAATACTTTGTCTGGAACTTGTCACTGAATACCGCCTATAGGACAAGCGTCATCAAACCAACTGCTAGCATCGCCCACCAGCTGCGAGCTAAGTCCAATAACTGTAGGCGCATAACGGCCACCTTATCTTCTTCTGGAATCCTAGCTGCCTCCAGAATAACCTCTATATCCTGTTGCTAAGCATCGGTAGCAATAACATCTTCACTGTCGTCAAAGAAAGGAGGGTTCGAATGCTTGAAACTGTTGGCCGTATTGTTCCCTTGATAGCCAACTCTGCCCAAAGCATCTTGTACTGTCTGCTATAGGGCATCGCCCCAACGGTCTTGTAATACAAGTAAGTCAAGGATGAGTCTTATCAGGACTCTATTGTCAGGCTCTGCAGGCGGGGCTGGTTGAACTGGTGGCTCTGGATCCCCGGAATGCATGACTCAGGATGCTACTCCAGAGTGCTGGACTTGGTCCCCAGGTTGCTGCTGGTTCACCAGAGGTGCTCCACCCAACTGATCGGTAGGATCAGGAACAATACCATTGAAGAAAATGACATGAGAAACAATAAGGAAGGACCAAGATTGATCAAGGATAGAATCACCTTATCAGGTCAGGTTTCAGGAGGATTAGAAAACATGAGTAGAGATCAAGAAAGAATGCTGATTGAAACATCTATTCAGTAAAACCCTCACACATGTCTTGATTTACAAGACCTGCATGGGCCACCACTAAAACCGTGTCACGCTCCAGAACTAGAATACTGGAGAGCGGGGGACAGACACAGCCAGCTACATATATTAAAGGGAAACCTACCTCGTAATACTTTCACGACTGTCTAGATGCATGAGGGTTTATCTACAAGTCATCAGTCTCTTATGGTCAAGAACAAACCTAGTGTCTCAATCTCAAGCACGTAAGTAAATGTTACAAGATGTTAGATTATCAGACATACAAAGTAAGGCATCCAAACATTACATATTCAGTTAATTATAAAGCTAGTCATACAAAATGTGAAGACTAGCAAGAGTTAAGTCATACATGATCAACCCTAGGATTTGTCAATCATGTTACAGCCCTTAGGCCAACATAAATTAAGTTTCAACACGAGCTAACACTTGCTCTGTGGCGAAACGCCTCAAAAGAATAATTTATAATAGAATGGGAGAGTAAAATAAGAAATCCACTCGTTGCCAGGATTTCTTCTGGTGTTCACCATCTGGCTGGAAAGCAGGTAGATCCTCGGGTGCTTCTCCAAAATCTGGCCATACAAAACCAACTGGGTCAGACCCCAGAAAGAGCAAGTGCCACAAGAGAGGCTCCACTTAGGAACTAAAACCAATATATAATAAAAGAAGAACTGATAAAAGAGCATAGTTAAATAACATGAAAGACTGAGTTAACATAAAATATTAGCTTGCAGTAGGAGGAATAAGAGGTGGAATATAATTCCCATGTTAATCATGAGACAATTCATTCAAGCACGACCAATCAAGTAGTACGGCTTGCTATTGTTAGCTAACTAGGGTTATCACAAGCTTAGTTACTAATAAGAAGCAATGAGATGTTCCTGCAGTCACAACCCCTGCAGGCTATCCAGGTTATCCAAGCGAGGGTTACAAGAGTTATCAAGATTACTGGTATACTTTATTGCTTGTGATTCAAAAAGTACAACACATGACAGTATGCTAGAAATGTGCCCTACTCGTCGGCAGGCTACAAGTCAACAGGTGTGGCTGGGATAATAGGATCGTCTGTAATTGGAAAATCTCTCTATATGAAATACTTGATCAATCTAGTCATTAACCTTGTCAGATTCATTATGAATCTCTGACCGTGGTAACCAGGAATCCATGTCCTAGACATGATGCAAGACGAGACATGTAGCTTGTACAGGCACAACCAACGACGGGATCAAGGCAAGAGTTATATTAGCAAGACAGGAATAGCTGTCGCAAAAGCGTCCAAGATTATGCATATCATACCAGGTATATGTGTCACTTGTCAGGATTACTTGTCAGGAGTGCACCCCGACGGGCTACTCCCAAGAATTACCAAGACAGGTCATATACCATATCGAGTTTGTGTCAAGTCAAGTGATCTAGTCAAAACTTATCAAGCTCAAGCTCTATCATGCTCAACAAGTCATTAAGTCGGGTCGTCACAAGGCAAGTCAAGTACAGGGTTCATACAAGGATCACAACATTACATTACTTCTAAGAACCACACAGAACAATTATGGAAATATAAAAGAAGTTCTTGGCGAGAAAAGGCACATGGGTCAAAGGCGCTAGGTAGCAAATGGTGCTAGGAGTCAAGTGGTGCCAGGAGTCAAATGGTGCTAAGCTAGGTTGTGCCAGGCTAGGAGCCATGTTGTGCCAGAAGCCAGGCTGCACCAGAACGCACGCAACCGAGATGGTGTGGAGCTAAAAAGCGCACGCACATACTGTTCATCTTTTCCAACCAGCATCAAAATGCTTGGTTGAACCCTTAAACTTCAAAAGTCCATAACTTCCTCAAAACAAGTCAAAATTTAACTTTTCAAAGGTCAAAATTAGGTAGAACGAGATTTCCTACAACAAGAAGCAACTAGTTTCCGAAAATACCAAGTTTTAGTAGATCAAAACCAAGAAAAATAAGAAAAGATCAAAACTTAGATCTACAAAAATGTACCCAACAAAACCAAAAATGTCAAGTTCTAAAGAGACTTAGGATCTTACAAAGAAGAGAATAGAACATTAAAATTTAAGATCCATCATGAAGCAAGTTGCACTTGCCTAGGGCTTGGTAGGTGGGAGGAGTAAATGAAAAAGTAATAGAGGAGAGAGAGAGGAGTTTGATATAAATACCAAACCTCTCCATCTCAAACCAAACCAAGCCAAGCCAAGCCAAGTTGAACCAAACCAATCAAAATAAACCAAGTCAAGATTAATACTAAGACTAGGCTAAGCAAGACAAGTCAAAATACGAGTCACTTGACAAAAGTAAGAAATCTGTACACGTATACTGGAAATACGTATAACAAAAAATAGGAGTGACACACTGAGCTCGTAATTAGGCTAAAAAGAACTGGGTGGCCTCATCTCCATCAGACAGAGGCATAGGCATCTGCGATCCAATTTGAGGAAGGTTCTAATATAGAGGTGGTAGAATATACCCTCCCTGGGGTGCAGGGGTCTGCTAATCAGACTATCCTAACTGGGGTTCAAAGGCTTGGGGATGCTGATAAATAGATGGGGTCGTCTGATTCAGCTGAGCTGTATGTCCTTGCTGGAAAGGTATGGATGAGGTCACTGTCGAAGGCTGCAAGGGAACTTGCTCCTCTTGGGATGCCAAGTCACCCGAGGTGATGGCAAGTGAGGTAATGCTACCACTATGAAGATTCATTTTTTGGCTGAAGATATAAGAATTCTGTTAGAACGATTTTAAGATAGATGCAAGTCAAGCAATAAAATGAGAGTTCGAAGATGAATCAAGGAAGATATCAAGCATGTGGATAAGATTCCTAATTTCTAATCCTATGCACAGGCTTGTTCGGTACAGTAATATAACCGAAATAATTTATTCGATGACCTGCATGGGCTAGCACAAAAACATGTAATGCTCCAGTCCTAAAATACGTAGGATTAGGCATACGAAACATGCCAGCTATATGCATACAAAGAATACTCCAATATATGGAATCATCGTACATATACATAAGCTGTAAATAATAGAATATAGGCCAGTCACAGATAATCTATATCTTATCCACATAACACAAGAATAATACAATAGTGCAGATAGAATAAAATAACGAGTCAAAAGATATGTAGCCGAGTGGAAACAAATCTACTACCAAGCTAGAAAGAGAATGGTGTCTGACCTCCAAGAATAAATGAATGATACAAGTTAATAGAAGAGTCATGCGTCATCGGAGGGTAAGATCTCCTCGATCGAAGATGAAGAAGCTGAACCGAGTCCGTACTCCTGTGGGTAATCCTGACCATCTACACATAGAGTGATCACCAAGTCCTCAGAGAGACGTAACAAGATACAAAAAATATGTCATATAAACTGAATATAAACTGTTCAACAATAATTCAGATCATAACTTGGTTCAGTACTTTATCATCGGAGCAGTGAACCACACATACAACCAAATAAGGACAAGGTGTGGCACATTGGTTCACGACAAAAAACTGTTCCAAGCCATGATCGGGTATTAGTACACAACCCATATGGAAAAGTACATATACCTATACGGATAAAGGTCGCTTAACCATTCTAAGTAAAAATGCATTTTTGAGAATAGTGCATGGTTGCAAGACTACCAGGTCAGGTCAGTAATAATAATAATACAGTGCATTACCTGAGTAGCGAGTCTAGATACTATATACTGTTTGCCATGAAATATAAAAGGATAAAACAATTATCGGAGGACTGGACTTTTACTTCATAATATAAACTCGCTTGTACAAAGAAAGCCTAGGGACGAAAGCCTAGGTACAGCAATCTAAGTACAATTATTTATTTTAGATTCTGGAGGGTGACGATAGAGGCTCGGGAAAGCGACGGCCGCTCTGCCTTACTCCTTGGACGATCGGGTGCAGCCTTGGCTCTGTAGAAGAACTGCTTGGCGTTGGTAAAGAAATGCTCTCCTTTCGATCTCTGTATATTCTCTCTCTGGCTCTTTGGATCTCTGTGTCTTCTTCTTTTTTTAAAATCAGAGAGTCCCCTCCATCGCAAGGGAATGGCACCTTGCTATTTATAAGAGTGGAGGGCATCACTAGGGTTTGCAATGATTGCTCATTCTCAAAAGTCGGCGGCTAGGGATCACTGGATCTGGGCCGTTCATCTTGAATATAAGAGATTTGAGCAATTAATATGATTGCATCAAATTTTTGTGGGTAATTAATGATGATTGATATAAACCCTCTTGATTTGTCATACCAATCTCGGATTTCCCGCCACGTGTCATTGATTTGCTTGATTACAAATAATCTGATTTGATCCCAATATTTTATTAGGATTTGTTAAGGGATTTCGACCAATTTAATGCCACGTGTCCCACTATCATGCACGTGTCTTAACCGCGAGCCACTGAGGAAATCTGAGCTGCATGAAGATTTCTCCCCATTGAGCCGCATAAGGCTGGCTACGTTTCAAGGCTGCTTGGGAGTGGCCCCTGAACATTTGAACCACATGGTGATGATCGGAGCCGCATGAGCGTAGGCGGCCGCATAATGGGTGGCTTCTCAGTGAGCCGCATGAAGATAGTCTTAGTGAGCTGCATGGGGTAGCCTCTGTCTGAGCCACATGAGATAACTTCGATCTGAGCCGCATAGGACAGCTTCGGCCTGAGCCGCATGGGGTGGTCTCTGCCTAAGCTGCATGCGACTGTCCATGTGTCAAGGTCGCATAAAAGTTTCTGGGATTCGGGAGATTGTGTCAGAGATTTTTCTTCGTTTCCCTAGGAGTCTGCCATTATGACAGAGTCATAATTGTGTCTTTCAGCCGTCAAGGCATTTAATGCAGTATAGGACAAAAAAAAGAGCTGTTTGCAGGCCACGTAGCTCATCTCTGAGCCGCATGGAACTTATCCGAGCCGTATAGACGCTTGAGCCGTCAAGGCATTTAATGCAGTATAGGACAAAGGAAAGAGCTGTTTGTAGGCCACGTAGCTCCTTTCTGAGCCGCATGGAACTTATCCGAGCTGCATAGACGCTTGAGCCGCATGGATCCCTGAGCCGCATGGGGCTCCCTAGCCGCATGGATCTTTCTTTATTCTTTTCCATGCTTCTACAAGACCCCCTTCAAAGTTTTCAATTTGCAAAATTAAAATACTTTGAATAAGATGCATGGCTATGTATAAATTCTTCTGGCCGCATATGATATCCTGGCCGCATGGATGTCTCGGCCGCATGGATGTTTCGGCCGCATGGATGTCTCAGCCGCAGGGACTTTCTGCCACGTCATCTTGCCACCTATGGAAATCTTTTGCATTAAATGCTGTTGATTTGTTGTCAGTTTTAAGGCCACTTTTTGGGGCAGGATCCCAGGAGTTTGGCCTTCATTTTAGTCGGCTCGCCTCGATAACCGAAAAGTCAATTTTTGTGCTGTACGAGAATCGAAGCGCCTTTCTTTTGTTTATAAATAGGGACGAGTTCAGTCGGAGGGATTTCTTTACTTTCTCTTTCGTCCTCCACTATTGTTGTCTCAATTTTCTTTCCTTATCTCCCTTCTCCGACCGTCGAAAATGGCCCCCAAGTCTTCCAAGGTCGCCTCTGCTGCTGCGAAGGGCACGAAAGCGGCTTCCTCGTCGGCCGCCGTGCCCGAAGTGCACCCTAACGTCCACCCTTCTTTCAAGGATAAGGATTGGATTTGAATACTTTGAACCCTAAGAACCCATGGCTCTGTTGCATAATTTATGCACAAGCCTTCATCCTTCGTCTTTATTGAACCGCCCAAGTTCGACCATGATGGAGCCGCATATGTTGTACGGGCCGTATGACCCTCTCATATCCGAGCCGCATAGGGCATGCCCTGTGTTTGAGCCGCATGAGAAGGATTTGAGCCGCAGGAGCACTTCTGGATTTGAACCGCATGAAGCCTCCTTTGAACGGGGCTGCATATGTTCCTGACAAACTGGACCGCATAAAATTTTGCTAAGTCGTGTCGCATAAGCTCTTCTGCAAGATAGAACCGCATAAGTTCAACCGAACCGCATAAGCTATCGAATCAGTGTCACATGGAACTCCCAACTGAATTGGGCCGTATGAGGCTGTGTTGACCCGAGCCACATAGGCTCTATTGAAGCCGTGCCGCATGAAACCCAGCTGAATTGGGCCGTATAAGGCTTCGTTGATCCGAGCCGCATAGGCTCATAGGAACTTCTTTTTTGAGAAACTTTAAGTGGTTTCGTTTTAACAATCTTTTAATCCTGTTTCTTTTGTCCTCTTCCAGCGAACCTCCCAACCAATCCGGTAGGAGAGCTTCTGGTGGGTTCAGCATAATTTGCCGTGGGTGTACGGCTCGACGGCTTAATTCTACATGTGACGGATCAGCTTCCCGCCAATGAGCCTTTGGAGTGGTTGGCTGCCATCACTAACCAGCCTTTTCACTTTCTTTGCACTATGGTGAATTCGGGGAGACTGGACAGAAAATATCTGAAACCAGCTTTTTTCTTTGGAGATGCTCTATCCGTAAAGAACTCCCGAGTGCTGGACGTTTCTGAGAGCTGGGACTTTACTGTGGACGGGGTGGAGATCCATATTCCCGAGATGGAACGGCATTTTCCCCTCTCGTGGTTTAATATGGTACCGTTGAGCAGGAAAATGGTAGGCTCCCTAACTCCAACCCAATCGGGGATGTTCGTGGGCAACATCCACTATAATATGAGTATTAGGTCAGCATGTGCGAGCAGGGAGTCGGTCAGTCAGAGTGTGATGGGGCTGATTTTGGGTACTTTTATAAACGTGTTTGGTCCCAACTTCACTTTTACTCGAGCTGATACCCTCCTGAATCAGTTCGCTCGCAAGGGGTCTTATCCTGTGGGCAGGTTGTCGCTGCTGAATTGGATAAACCCCATTCCTACGTGGGCCAATCTTACCTCATGGATCCTGAGGAAATACGAAGAATTCCTTCGAAAGATTGACCTTTACTACGCCATCCGGGGCATCTGTTACGGGTTACCCATTAACAAGCCCTTGTTCATGGCCCTTTTGGAGATGTATAACCGGCGTACGGGAACTTTCTTCACGCCCGGAGGGGAGTTGGGACTTACTCTCCATGAAATGCATGCTGTTTCTAAGCTGCCGTGGGGGGGCGAGGCCTTTAAAGTATACACCCCGACGAACGAGGAATTCGATGATCTGGATCGACGATTCCCGGGTTTCGTCGCTGTGTACCGAAAACTGCTGTGCCACCATAGTATCTGTCACCAGACTGCTATTAAGAAGAATAATAGCTCAGAAGGGAACGCCCCCCATACCACGGCCTGGGTCGCGTATCTCTTCAAATTAAGTCCCTCCGGCCGGGTTTCTTCTCGAGGTCTTCAAACCCAGGAGGAGGTAAAGGACCTGATGTTGAATGCCAAAAGGTCGAGGTCCACCCGTGACAGATTTGGGAGTCGTACTGACTTCTTCAGTAATTTCCACCACGGTACCCGGCAGATGTCTGAGAAAGCATTCTTGGCCGGGTTCTTGATGGTGTGGCTACGGAATTGCGTAGTCTCGGGAGGGGCATGTTCTACTGAAAGGATCAGCTGCCACTTCATCCTCCCGGCTGTAAAGCTGGCCTTCAAAGTCAGACTGGCCCTTCTTTCGGCCATGGTGTGTAGCATACACCACGGCCTTCGTGCCTTTTCGTCTAAAGTCATTGCTCGCAAGACGACACTGGACTTTGAGCGGATAGAGCTACTATACCATTATCTCATGGGGTGGTTATTGATACATTATCGGTCGTTGATGAGGCCCGGAACAAAAGATGATGTTACCGCTGATGACGCCTTCCTTTTCCGATACCGTCGTCAGCCTTGGGAGTACGACACCATGCCAGCCTGTCGGAGGGCGTTGGCGAGAGTTGACGGGCCCGACTTCTTTGTTTCTCTTCCTCAATTTACTGCTAGAGAAGTGAGGGGGGTACACGTTGACGGCATTGAACCTCCCCACCTCTTATCTGATAAGATGCTTCTTTGGCTGCACAATATTCGCCCCGCGCACCTAGTATATCGTTACCGAAATAACGTATACCTGGAGCCTTATTTGCCTTGTAGGTTTTCCCGCCAATTTGGGTATAGTCAGCTGTTCCTTGATTGCCCCAGCGCTTGCCTGGGCTTTGAGGGCAGTGCCCTCGACGGTATCAGGGCTTGGCATTATTACAATGCGGTCCATACCCGGGCTAGCTTCTCGGTCCCTGACGCTAAGATGTCAGGGAAGATTTTGTACATGGCGGCCCTTTATCATGTTGCGACGAGCAAGCCTCCTGTTAGCTTTGACATGAGTACCAGCTTCATTGTTGGCACTGGTTTGGCCGAGAAGCCCGAGGGATCCAAGAAGAGAAAGAGAAGGGCGAATAGGGATCATGTGCCGGACTCGAAGTCCACTACGGCGGACGAAGAGGATGATGAGCAGGACGCCGATGACTCGTCGCATTCTTCAGACGAGGAGGTGGGGGACCAGCCACCTACTGTGCTGAACGAAGAGGTGGGGGATCAACCACCTGCTGTGCCTGGTGCTTCGCGTAAACGAGGCAGACGTATGTCCACTGACGATGGTAGGACCTACTCCACGAAGCGGGCTGCGGTAAGATGTCGCAGGCTGTTTATTGATGACGTTGACGCTGTTTCTGAGGTGATTGGAATTTTAACTACCTTCTCCCTCTTTTTCTATGTTATGGCCTAATCATTTTTTCCTTTTGCTCTTTGTAGGCGTCAGAGGAGTCTGCTTCTCGGGACTCGACTGCCTAGGTTGATCCGGCCCTGTCCACTTTGGTCAATGATATGTGCACTGCTATCATTTTTGCTGGGGTTCTTCCGGAGGCGGTCGGAGAGTCTCACCTTGCTGAGACCTCAACCCATGGGGACGGGGGCTCTACTGCACCTGTCCCTGAGACAGCTGAATTTCAACAGGATAATACTGACCTGGCTGGCTCCCTTTCAGCGGTGGCTGGTGTTGACACAAAGTCACAGTCAACCAAATATTGACTACATTGACTAAATAATGTCTGTATTAATTCAATACGACACACGACGTCTGCATTCCGTTCAAGACAGACGACAGCTCAGTCTCCGGTTCTCAGTGTGTTTTCGAGTCTGTATTTTATATTTTCATTGAGTCTAGACTTGTGTACTCTGAGTCATGCTGAGCTCTTGACACTTAGTCTACAGCCTACCCAAAATCCCAAGCTCCACTGAACCAAACACTGCCCAAAAATCCCCTTTGAACCACTCTGTGCTCTGGAGACAGAGTTCGGGCCGAACTCTGCCTCCACACAGAGTTCGGACAGAACTCTGTACCCTAGAAATCAGGAACCCTAATTTTAGGGTTAGCTGGTTGCTAGTTGTCCAATGGCCAAATATTTGAATTTTCCTACCCGAATTCTGGCCGAATTCTACCTATAAAAACACTATAAATAGGGCATGAATTCTCTCATTCCAATCCATCCAATCTTCTCTTCTCTTCTCTCTTGTAGCTGAAATAAGCCATACCCTTCCCATCTACTAGCCACAAGCCTCCTAAGTCTCGAGTGCTCAGCATCTCTCAGTTAGGATTCTTGTGCAAGAGTCGAAGAAGTCGCTTGGACAATTCTAAGCAAATCGCCACTGCAATCCTCTGTTAGAAGTTGACGTGCTCTTCTGAAGTAAAGGCACGGTTGCAAACTACTATTTCACAAATAGTGGATTTGAATCCTGAGCTAGAGTTCTCAGGCCTGGACTAGTCCTCCACGAGGGAAACCAGGTTAAAATCGCTGTGTTTGTGTATGCTCTTTTGATCTTCTTTTATTTTTCGCACTTTACTCTGATTATTTATTATTGGTGAAAGAGTTATTTTAATTGGTCATTTTTCTATATATACTCTATTCACCCCCCTCTAGAGTTGCCAAACTGTTCTTCAATTGGTATCAGAGCTCTGTTCTCTTTATAAGGACTAACATCCTAAGAGCTGATCCATGGCAACCACACAATCCTTGATTTCCAATCATGGTGAAGGTCAGTCCACTCATAGGCCTCCCCTATTTGATGGAACTAACTATACATATTGGAAAACAAGGATGAGCTTCTATCTTAAGTCTCTAGACTTTAACCTGTGGACTGTCGTCACTGACGGTTACAAAAAGCCCGTCAGGATAGTTGTCGATGGTGACCTCATTGAGAAACCACACGACAAATATTCTGTCGAGGAGAAGAAACAGGCAAGTCTAGATGCTAGGGCTATTAATGCTTTATTCTGTGCTATAGACAGGAATGAATTCAACAGGGTCTCCACATGCACCACTGCTCATGAAGTATGGAGACTTCTAGAAGTGACGCATGAGGGAACCACACAAGTCAAGGAATCTAAAATAAGCCGTCTCACTCAAAAATACGAAGCCTTCAAGATGAAGCCAAATGAGACGATCACTCAAATGTTTATAAGATTCCTCGACATCATCAATCCTCTATCCTCGCTTGGTAAGCAGTACTTAAACCACGAGAAGATTCGTAAGTTACTCAGAGGGTTGCCAAAGATTTGGAACCCTAAGGTGACGGCCATCATAGAAGAAAACGATCTCACATCAATGTCAATGGAGACCTTGGTGGGTAAGCTCATGACTCACGAGCTTGACCTCAAGGACTTCGAGGAGCCTGCTCCGAAGACCAGAGAGATCGTACTCAAAGCTCATCGACGAAGGGCTGATCACGATGAGACTGAAGACGATAACTCGGATGATGAAGACCAAGCTCTCATGGTTCGCAACTTCAGAAATTTCCTTCGCTTCAATCGAAGGAAGAAGGATTCACAAGAAGATGATGAAGAAGAGCCAACCTGTTACGGTTGTAAGAAGACTGGACATGTCCGAAAAGACTGCCCATTCTTGAAGAAGTGCAACCACTATGAGAAGCCATACAAAAAGAATTCATCAAAGAAATATGCCAATACAGGAATTTGGTATGAAAGTGAAGCGAGTGACTCCGAGGAAGAAAAAGGCTCTCCTCAAGATACAGCAAATATGTGCCTAATGGCAACTTCCAACAAGGTATCTAACGAAACTCTAGATGACTTCTCTTTTGATGAACTTGGCGATGCTTTTACTGATTTACTCGATGATCACAAAAAGGTCATTGGTAAATACAAACATGCCAAGGACAAAATCAAAAGTCTGGAAGATGAGATACAAAGAATTTCTTTACTTCTTGATGATGTTAGAGACACGTCACCCACTGATGCCACTAATGAAGTATCCAAGCTTAAAATAAGCTTACATGATGCTGAAGCACGTATTGAGCAACAAGCTCAAGAAATCACTACTCTCAACACGTTGCTTGCTGAAGAAAAGAGTAGACACAAAATCTCCATGACTAAAATATATGGCTTGAATATTAAGGTTGATGAATTGCAAGCTGCTTCTAAGAGATTAGAAACCAAATTCGGTAAACAAGTGCTTCAACCTCAAACCCAATCACATGGGCACAACACCACTCATGCTAGTCAACCACGTCATTCTCATGCAGCACATAACCATGCATTTATATACACAAACTTTCACAAACTACGTGCACGTAAGAATAATTCTCATTCAGTACACAATCATCATGTTGCACAAAGACACAATCAACATCACCCCACACATAGGAATCATCATGCCATGCCATATAGATAAGATCATCATGCAATGCCATATAGACAAGATCATCATGCCATGCCATATAGACAAGATCATCATATGCCATATAGACAAAATCATCATGCCATGCCATATAGACAATATCAGCATGTCACACATCATAGACAATACCATCATGATATGCCTCATAGACACCATCACCATGCCACTCATTCTATGCATAGTCATCATCACCATGCTAACTCTTCACATCATGTTCATCCTCATCCTGTTGCTTACAGATATTACTCTCATGCTCCTAGTATAAATAAAAATGCTATCTGTACCTACTGTGATCACATGGACACATCTCACCACAGTGCAGAGTTAGAAGACTGGTAGATAAAAAGATATATGCTTGGTTTCCAAAGACTAACTTTTCAGGACCCTCAAGAACTCGGGTACCAAAGGTCACATCTACTCTTGATGTAGGTGGACCTTCCCTCTTCAACTGAAAGTAAGTGGATTCTCGATAGTGGATGCTCGCGACATATGACGGGAGACGCAAAACTTTTTGCATCACTATCGATGAAGAGAGAAGGATATGTATCCTTCGGTAACAATCTCAAAGGGCACATAATAGGTAATGGTATCATTGGTCATCCTCCTTCTCCTGTAATAAAGGATGTCTGCCTAGTGACCGAGTTAAAACATAACCTGCTCAGCATTAGTCATCTTGCTGATCATGGATATGATATTAACTTTGGACAAAACAGTTGCTACATCTATGATAGGTCAACAGGAGACATTGCTTTTGAAGAGAAAATAGAGGACAACATATATATTTTCTATCTTTCTATAAATACTAACAATGCAGGTAGATGTCTATATGCCCACAAAGATGAACGACTACTTTGGCACCAGCGTCTTGGTCATGCCAACATGGATGCTATATCCAGGCTGTCTACCAAGAAGCTAGTGAGAGGATTGCCTGATATCACATTCAAAAAGGACACGGTATGTGCCAAATGTGAACTAAACAAGGCAACTAAATCCTCATTTCATTCCATCAACTCTGTAAGTACTACTAGACCCTTGCAACTACTTCATATGGATTTATTTGGTCCTAGTAGAATAGCTAGCCTTGGTGGCAAACTTTATGCATTTGTTATTGTTGATGATTTTTCGAGATTTACTTGGGTTTTCTTTCTCGCTAATAAGAGCGATGCTATTTCTGTTTTCAAAGTTTTTGTAAAGAAAGTTCAAAACGAAAAAGGCTACATGATTACTCGAATCCGAAGTGATCATGGAGGCGAATTCGTAAATTATAATTTTGAAAATTTTTGTAATGCAAATGGTTTTGATCATGAATTTTCTTGTCCTAGAACTCCTCAACAAAATGGTGTTGTGGAGCGGAAGAATAGAACTCTCGACGATATAGCCAGAGTCATGTTGAATAAATTTTCACTTCCGAAATACTTTTGGACAGAAGCTGTCAGTACAGCATGCCACATTTTGAATAGGGTGCTGATTCGTCCCATTACGAAGAAAATACCCTATGAGCTTTGGTTTGGGAGAACCTCCAATGTTTCTTATTTTAAAGTTTTTGGTTGTAGATGTTTTATCCTTAACACCAAAGACAACTTAGGCAAATTTGATGCCAAAGCTGATGATGGTATCTTTCTTGGTTATGCCGCCAAGAGTAAGGGATATAGAGTTTTTAATAAACGCTCACTTATTGTGGAAGAGTCAACAAATGTGACTTTTGATGAAGATAACAGTGCAGTAAGTACTCTTGATGATGACGTTGAGCCATCAACTTCTACTCCAATGAATACTTCAACCGAAACTGATTCTCTGGAGGGTTTGCCTAAGAAATTCTCTTTCAAACCTTCTCATCCAGAAAATTTAGTAATAGGAGAAGTTTCACGTGGAGTAACTACTAGATCATCACTAAGAGACTCCGTTGCTAGCACTGCCTTCATTTCACAAGTAGAGCCTAAAAACATTTCTGAAGCCTTTAATGATGAATTTTGGATTTCTGCTATGCAAGAAGAACTCAACCAATTCGAGAGAAGCCAAGTATGGGAACTCGTTCCTAAACCGGTTAATCACTCAATAATTGGTACTAAATGGGTTTTTAGAAACAAAGTAAATGAAGATGGTTCAGTCACACGTAACAAAGCTCGTCTAGTAGCTCAAGGATACAACCAAGAGGAAGGTATCGACTACGATGAAACGTATGCTCCTGTTGCTACTCTAGAATCCATTCGGATGCTTTGTGCTTTTGCTAATTTTCAAAACTTTAAATTTTTTCAAATGGATGTGAAAAGTGCTTTCTTGAATGGTTTTATTAAGGAGGAAGTTTATGTGAAACAACCTCCTGGCTTTGAAAATCACAAATTTCCCGACCACGTGTTCAAGCTAAAGAAAGCGCTTTATGGCCTCAAACAAGCCCCCAGAGCTTGGTATGAAAGGCTAAGTAGCTTCTTACTTGAGAAAGGTTTTTCAAAAGGGAAAATTGACACTACACTATTTATAAAATCTTTTAAAGACACTATTCTGTTGATTCAAATCTATGTTGATGATATCATTTTTGGGTCTACTGATGAAACCCTCTGTCAAGAATTTGCCAAGTGTATGCAGACGAAATTTGAGATGAGCATGATGGGAGAGCTCAACTACTTTCTTGGCCTGCAAGTGAAACAAATGGCTAATGGAACTTTCATCTGTCAATCGAAGTATACCAAGGACATGCTGAAGAAGTTCGATCTTGACAACGTCAAACCAATCAGCACTCCAATGACTACTTCAACCAAACTCAAACCAGATGAGAGCGGTAAACCTGTTGATCAACGTAAGTATCGAGGTATGATAGGCAGCTTACTTTATTTAACTGCTAGTCGTCCCGATATCATGTTCAGTGTTTGCCTATGTGCGAGATATCAAGCTAATCCTAAAGAATCACACATGACCGCGGTTAAGCGTATCTTTCGATACCTAAAGGGTACGATTACAGTGGGCCTATGGTATCCCAAGTCCACATCATTTGACCTTATTGGTTACTCTGATGCTGACTTCGCTGGATGCAAGGTCGACCGTAAAAGTACGAGCAGCACGTGTCATTTATTAGGAAAAGCTTTAGTCTCCTGGTTTAGCAAGAAGCAGAACTCTGTAGCACTATCCACAACAGAAGCTGAATACATAGCAGCTGGGCGTTGTTGTGCACAAATTCTGTGGATGAAGCAAACCCTTGAAGACTATAAGTTATCTTTCATGCATATTCCTATATTCTGTGACAACACTAGTGCCATTAATTTGACTAAGAACCCTGTCTGTCACTCACGCACTAAACACATTGAGATCAGACACCACTTTTTGCGTGATCATCAGCAAAATGGCACGATTAACTTAGAGTTTATTGACACTGATCATCAGCTAGCAGATTTCTTTACTAAGCCATTATCCGAAGAGCGCTTCAATTTTCTTTGTCGTGAACTCGGAATTTTGGATGAAGCAGTTATAAGTTGAGACTCACCTGCGTAAATATCGAGTATATTTTGATTCTTTTACGACAAATTTGGTATGGGTACAAGCCGAAAGGGTCCTTCTGACAACAAGGCGTAAAAGCCTAAGCGACACGGTGCACTAGTCCTCAGGACTACCGCTAGCTGGGATCCGGCCCCTGCAGCTAACCCATGGCAAATTTGAAATATTGAATTACAATATATTTCCTTGTTTGTTATATGGTTTGTTTCGATTTAATATTGCCTAATTGATTTTTCTAAAGTTCATTCTGACTTTTGTGTACCTCTCTATGTACTTCAATGCATTCATCTTACTTTTATCCTCTCTAACTTTTTTTTTCTTCAACACTTAACCATTTTTTTTTCTCTTCAGCCTGTTTTAAGTTCTGGACCACTAATCCAGAACTCGGGCCGAACTCTGCCCCTAACAGAGTTCGGGCCGAGTTCGGTCCCTATTGGTCCAGCGTCGGGATCAGCCTCTGCCGTTGGATCAGTTTAGATCATACGGTCAGAATTTCTTCCGACCAACGAAAACCCTCTCTTATATTTCGGGTTTTCATCTCTCTTCTTCACTATTACCTCCTTCCTCACCTCTCCAAACTCTTTCCTTCAAACCCTAACCCTAGTTTTTGATCTAGAAGGCTCTATTACTTCTCAAAATCAAGGGAAAGGGGTTTCTCATCATTCTCTTCCACTGTTTGTTGTTGATTTCAGGTATATCCCCTTCTTTCTCTCCATTTCAAGTTCTCTATTTTCTTGCAAATGGCTCCTCGCTTGCCCAATCGTGGGAAAAGGACTCGAACTGAGGGAGCTTCCTCTTCGAATCCTTCTCCTCCAATTGAGCAAGTAGTTGAACAACAACCCATTCATCCGTTGTTCAACCCGCCTCGTCCCCATAATCCGAATACATATGACGAGCGATTATTTGTGTCGCTAGACGCGTCTAATGCATGGTTTAGCGACTTTCGGACTCGTCCGGTGTTCGGGGGACATCCGATAAATTTTACAATCTTTTCTCAATATGAATCATTGTTTCGTGATCTATGTTTGGATGCGTTAGTTACCTCAAACTTTGTCATTTACCGTAGCGCAATCCAAATGTTTTATTACAATTTAACTTTCGATGCAATCCACATCTATTCCCGGGTTGCCGGTATTGACATTGCTTTCAATGATTCTGAGTTGGGGGATTTTCTTGATCTTTTTAATCTCGATGCTTGGTATAAACTTGTGGAAGCTCGTCAACTTCAATTTGTTGGCGATACTTCTCTTGAAGGTTTCAAGGAGGAATTATGTGCTCCTAACATAAGTCCTCGCAAACTTATGGCCAAGCACCTCAACCCATATTTCTATGAACTTCATCTAATCATTTTTAACACTATCTTGCCAAAAGCTGGCTCCACTAATGAAGTTACCTACTTTGAGATATCTGCTTTGTATCACCTTCATTATCGTATCCCCTTCAATCTTTCTAGGACAATGATGGACTGGATAATAAATTATAGGAAGAAACCAAGAGCATTGTTTTATCCTTTATATCTTCCTATGGTTTTTCGTTCGTTCATTATTCCTATTCATGACTGTCAGTTCTTGCCTGCTCCTGCTTTCCTGTCCAAGGCACGACGTTCTCAGGCAGTCGTCGCCTCTCCTGAGACTTCTGAGCAGTCTGCTGATGAGGAGCCTGACGCCCCTCCACTCGGTCAGTGTAGCATCCACTTTTTGAAATAAGGGTATTTTAGTCATTTTAGCCATTTTAGTCATTTTGTGATTTTCTAGATATTATTGACTTGTGATTGATTTAGCCTTTGGTCTAACTTTAGAAAACCCACATTAGAGACCAACCATGACCTATGATGAGTATCTAGCTAATTAGATTTTATTGTTAGGCTTTGGTTTAATTTAGAAGCCATTTGGCTATTTTTAGGCTAATTAATTAATTGGCCTTTGTAGCCTTTTGTTAATTGAGCTTAAACTCAACTTAAATAGAGGAGTGGGACCCATGGACCAACCTTGACCCTATTAGGACTCCTATGGCCGGCCAAAAACAGGAAACCCCCATCCCCTATATAAGCATTGCATTGGAATAGACATCCCTTTACAAAACCCTAGTTTCCAGCTTTCCAAAACCCTAACTTTTTCATCCGACCTCCGTTTCACCCCAAACAAAGTCCGTTGTGATCGTGGGAAGGAGGAGAATTTGCTGGAGCATTGTTAGCAAGGAGTTGGAGGCGTTTGCTCGGTGGAAACTGGTCGTCTCATCGATCGAGGAGTCAATTTCTTAATTTTTCAACTCGCAATAGGTAAACCCCTAAACTCTATAGTTTCTTCTGATTTTTCTTCATGGTAGCATGCATCTAGGTACCCTAGACCCACCCATGAAGTTTGGTTAAGTTTCGTGTCTGTTTGATAGGGTATCGGACACGTATCGGATTAGGTTTAGAAGTGTTCGATGAAATTCCTATTAGATTTCGATCATGTTTATTTTGTGATCTAATTTCACGAATTTATAGCCCTATAGGTCAGTATTCCTAATCCCTAGGTTCTTGGTTGAATCGACACGTTTTCGTGTCCGAAACAGGACACGCACGCGCAGCACGAGGACCGCGCGCGTGTCCTGCTACTGCTGTGTCCTTTCTCTTTGGACACGGCGATTCAACCCAAGATTTTTGGTTAGTAGCTAGGCTCCACGACTGACAGCACACTCGTAAAATTTTGTTGGATTTCGTGGAGCGTAGAGAGAGAAATCGAGACGGCATCACTCGCGGCCTGTCGCGCGCACGTGAAGAACGCGCGTCCGATACGCACTTCGTGCGACTCGGACACGTGGCAAGGATCCTGTGCAGGCATGTGGATGTGTAGCCCTATAGTTGGGCTACGTGTACGGGCAACAACGTGTCCTACCTTGCGCTATGTCGAGACCTAGACCGTGTGACACACGTGCACGAGTATTAGTTCAGTTTTGGGTTTTTCGTGTCCAGGACACTTCGTGTCCTATTTTTTTGGACACGATTACACCAACACCCCATGATTAGGCCCAGGACACGTTACCAACCTTCAGGTTCGAGTATTAATGGGTTTTTCGATGTTTTGAGTGGTGAGTAGATCGAATGGTTGAGTATCGGGTTTTTCTGAACTGTTAACAGTTTCAGTTTCCTTTCCTTTCGATTTGATATATGTATGTTCATGTATTATTTAACCTACAGGTTCCTAGTTAACTCACATATGTGTTTACCTGTTAGATTTCATAATAGGACAGGTTGTAATCGATTGTGTTTGGATTTGGGTTCATGTCAGGCTTGTTTAGAGTATCAGACTTATAGTTTCAGTATTTTCCCTGTTCCAGGTTTTTCCTTTTCCTTTTGCTCTGATTTCTTTAAATGCATAGTCTGTATAAACCAGCCTACAGGTCCTGTATGACCATATCTAGGAGTATCCTGTTAGTGTGCATCATCGAGAGTTTGAGTTCGAGAATTGGCTTTGAGTATCAAGCTAGTTTAGGTTTCCTTTTAGTAATCCATTGTTCTGAAATCAGTTTCTTTCTTTTCATTTCTCTAAATTTCGATTATATACTACTGTATAAAACCCCAACTATTCAAGTCCTACATTACCCTCTATGAGATATCATGTAGTTGCATCAAAAGATATGGTTGTTTTCGAAATCAGGTTAGCCGTGGGATTGGTTGGGATAAATTCCAGTTTTTCTTTCATTTACTATTCAGAATGTTGGGGCTGTCCCAGTCCAGTTTCCTGGATTAAACAGAACCTACAGGTCCCCTTTAATCCCCTCTATGTGATACCATGTGGTTTGCATCAAAGGATAGGGCTGTGATCGAATTGAGTTCATAGAGTATCGGGTAGTTCAATATTTCAGATTTCCAGCTCCAGTTTCTCTTCCTTTCTGTTTCAGTTTGTTTTTGATATAATACCTGTATGTAATCAGAGTCTATAGGTCCTATGTGATCCTACCTAGAGTAGTAATTACTAGGTTGCACAAAGAAGAAGGCTATGTTCGAGTTTGGTCTTAGTATAGGATAGATGAGTTGTGTAGGTCTTAGCATAGGCTATGTTGAGTTTGGGTAGCCATAGGTATTCCTAGGTATAAATGTAGGATAGGTATTTTCCTATAACTGTTATGAATGGGTTGATGTAGGATGGTTTTTAGGAAGGTTGAGTTCAGTTAGCTGCTTGCTTAATCGAGTTTGGTTGATGCCAAGTTCAGTTAGCTATTAGATAAGGATTGGTAAACATCAAGTTAAGTTTATTTCGATTAACTAAGTTAAGGCCTAGTGTTGAAGTAAATAGAGTTAGAATTGAGAGTACCTCATTTTCTAAACCTAGAAACTTACTAGATAATATCCTAACCTAGAGTTGGTATACACTAGTCTATAGTATAGATATTAGGTATAGGGCTATATGAGATAAAGTATTGTGATGATTCATTGGTTGTTAAGATTAGACTTCTTGGACCTAAGATACCACCAACACATACCAAAATCAACTCTAGGACTAGTATTGACCTAAAAATGGACTTGTAGACTAGTTGACCAAACTTTGACCTAGTTTGACTTGTCTGGTTGACCAAAGTTGACCCAAGGTTGACTTTGACTTAGATTGACCCAAATTATGTAGAATTTGCTTTGAAGGTATTCCTTATGATATTTTAGACTGTATTATGACATGTGGTTGTTTTAAATAGGATCTTATTACTCCAGTCCAGTCACTTATCATCATCAGCAGTTCGGATTGCCAGGCGAGTACATTCTCTGATCTTTTCATGCTTCTTTGGATATGTACTCTTGTTATAGACTAGTATACTTGATGCTGACACGACGTTCACACGGATCAGTACCCTCTGGATCTTTTCATGCGATGTTATCCCCTCGGATACATCGAGTATGTCATGTTTCATGTACTTTATCATGTTCATCATGTACTCCATGTATTCACATTTATACATGTGCACTCATATGTTATTCATGTACACTCATGATCATATAAGCTCCATATATACAGTAGTTATTATCCATGTGCAATAACATAACATGCTTCGATCCTTGTGTATTGGTTGGGGGCAGGGAGAGTGTAGATGGTTATGTGATCATTATCCCCAGTAGCTGTTATCCATGTTCTTTCCGTAGTTGTATCCATGTGCAACCCAAGCTGTTTACATAACCAATTCATGCTCTGTTTCACGTAGAAGGTTATATTCTTTATTTATTATGTTTATATCTCAGTTATATTTTCTCTCCTGTTGATTTCTCTTTACAGCGATTCATGTATAGTTTTCTATAGCTTGCTTTATATGTCCATTCCTGATATGAACTGTTGTGAGAGATATGTGCTCGTTCTGTCCTGACTGGGCATGTTGAAAATTTTACAGGTGATGATGAGGAGTATTGTCCTACTTATTATGGCGTTAGCTTAGATGACACTGGCGACGTGGACCCACAGGAGGATCCCACAGTCGTTGACTTGCCCATAGTCTAGATGAGACATAGCACTTTATTTTGCATTTTCTTTTGAGACTCTTATGAGTTGTACTTGAGATATTTTTGGTGGTTTACACCTATACTTTTATAGTGACTTTCTTGAGATTATTCTCCTGTTCCATCTTAGTATTGTGATTGAGTTACGTATTATTTTTACTCTATTCATAGCTTGGTTAGATTGTGTTAGATATGGTGACTCAGGACAACGTTCTACCGCCGACACTGCGGCGTAGGCTGGACGTTCGTTACTTCTCGTGCCCTCACACTGGGTGCGGGTCGTGACACGTTTTTAGTGGTGGCCCATGCAGGTCTCGCAATCACAACTATTGTGATTCGTAGTGGTACTCGAACTAGAGTATCATTACAACCTGCAGTAGAATATAAGATATAAGTTAAGGTACTCAATCACTACTAGGAATTCCTGAGAGATTCCTGGGACGACCCTTGAGAATCTTATTTTGAGCTTCGATTTAAATTCCTTTTCCCTTATTTTAGTCCACCTTCCTCCCTCGATTCTTGCATCTTGTTTAAACTCTTTTCACCAATACCCTTACTTTCTTGTTTTTAATAATGGTTAGGAAGATGGCTACACTGCTATATACTCATTGGTCAAACGCATGGCTAGGAGGATTACATTAAGGAATTGGGATACACGGAGATTTTGATTAAGTTATAAGAGCAAAAAAAAAAGAAAAAAAAAGGGATGCTTTAATGATTAGAAGTTCGTAAGTTGGGATATTACCAAGGAAATTTATCTTGAAGATTCTAAGTAGTAATCACCAGAGGATTATAAAATTATATCTTGATATTGGAGGAAATTAGTTAGAATCTAAATAAATTGATTTCAGGAATTGATGTGATTCATGAATTATTGGATTATGATTATACATCCTTGAAAGTATATAGATTGGTTTGAATGATCAAAAAAAAGAGGGAGTGGCAGTATGAACTATTAAATGGAGTCGTACAAGTTGCGATGTATATGTTTATGGATTTCAATTTAAGTGGGAGTAATGATATTAAAATTTTTGGTTTAAAAGATTGGGAAGATATGAAAACAATTATTTTGGAAGAAAAACAAAAATCTCAAATTTAGAATCGTGTCAATTGATTGAAGTTTTAAAAACCTATTTGGATTTTGGGTTAAGAAGTAGTGATTATGTTTCAATGACTTAGAAGGAGAAATTATAGTTGATAAGCGCGTTAAAATACTGAGCTGTAACTACTAGATTGCCGTGATAAGCTGAGTGTCTATCTTGATGGTTATTTGAGACAAATTGGGAGTTTTTAAATTTAGGAAGTAGTATAGAATTTTATGGATTCATGATTTATTAACTCAGGAGTTTAAAGTTGGATTGAAATATTAAAATTGGAAAGGTTAGTAGTAACGAGATAAAAGTTATTATGAGATTTATGAAAAGGATTTAAATGTTAGTCGTGGTTAGATTGGAAGGCTTAGAGTGAATACAAATTGAGGTAGTTATTTTTTGGAATTTCTTTTTAAAGGAATGTAAAGGTAGGCCACCAAGGTAACCTTAATGAGATAGAAGTGTTCCACACTAATTGCCATATCACTCGTGACTATGATAGTAGTATATACATCAGTGTTGTTAGTCGTCTGCCAAACTATAGGACTATATCTCAAATCTTGACCTACTCAACCTTCTCTCAAATCTAGATCTTTTATTATGACTTCTAACCATTTGTATTTGATCATTCCTTAACAGTATTCGCCTTTAGTATTGTGTCCCTAGATTATTTTACTGGATTCTTAATTAAATTTATTTCATGCTTCAACTTGATTTTCTTTATTCATGTACCCCCACCATGATACTAGATTACTTTCTGACTTAAATTCGAGATTCAACCATGACTCAATTCTTTCGACCCGACATGGGATAGAGTTCTTCTTGTTCTTTAAATGCTTAACATTGCACCTTATCTTGATCGCTTGACCAGCTTAGTTAAGGATCTTGGACTGTTTCTTTTCTTCTTCATCATTACCTCCCTTACTTATACTTGACTACCTTATGTTGCTAATTTAGCCTTAGTTTTGCAAGCTTATCCCTTTTTGAGCTTGATCATGACATATTTTATTGGGTCGCGACCCACTAACATATTGTCTAATCAGAACCGGTGTATGATGGTCTGATCAACCTAGTGCACTTGGTTCGCTTTCATATATTACTCTACGTGGATGAGACTCTAGAGCATCTGTCACATCCACGACAGTTTGGCAATTCTCCTTGAACTATTTTCGTCGTCTATGAACCACGTATTGTACTCAATAGTATCGTCTTTGAACTCTTTTGTTTTTGTCTTTCATATATTTCAGAAAGGCAAGGCACTCTACTTAATAGGTCAACACAGAGTATCACGTTTAGCTTCCTTATCAGAAGGAGGATAGTGACTTAATTCTATATCCTCACAGTATCCTTTAGGATTTCAATAGTGTTGAATTCTAAACCCACGATCGCGACCAGTCGACTTGGTCATTCCCTTATCGTCCAATGTTTGGAACCTTATTCAATTGAATTAATTCAATTGTGACATGGATTTCAAATCTTGGATACTCGTGCCTAGACTTCAATGACCTCGTCCTCCATCTTGACCAAACCTCGATTCATCCTGGATTTGATCAACTTAGATCATATCGAGACTAAAATATCTATAGATATATGTATATATAGTGTGCTTGGATTTCAGTGTTATTGACAGTCGTGCTTTAAACTTTCGATTTTTGATCATCCTTAGAATATTAATGATTTATGGTTAATTTCAGTTGTTTTTATAATCACCAGTATTTATATAGGATGATATACTGCCTTACAGCCCAATGATTTATTATTTATCCTTATCTTTTCCAGAATGGCACCCATGACCAGAATTTATCCCCAGTGCACAGCTGTAATTTCGGATGAGACCGAGATCGTACCTTCCCCTTCTATTGCCCAGGAGGTGTTAGCAGCCTCACCGAAGAATTTCCCTCCATCTCCAGTCCTTCAGGAGGGGACTGCAGTTCAGCCGGAAACTGAGGGCCTTCCTTTGCCTTCTGGAGCGGTACCCCATGCCATTCCTGTTGAAGCTCATATTCACAGATTTCTTCAGGATTTACGGGAGGTACAGAGACTTCAGGCTGAGCTTATGAGAGAGCAGAGTCTCAGTATCCAACTGTTGCGGGATTACATGCATTCGAGGGAGGAGCCTAGTCCCAAGAGAGCAACGAGCAGTTTATACCCAGAGCCTCAGGAGTACCCAGGCTTGCAGCCTAGACCAGCCTATCCAGTTTAGATTCCTGTCCAGCAGAGACCAGCTGAGCGAGTGCCTACCTGTGCCTTCTGTAAGAAGCTTGGGCACGAATGGAAGGACTGTAGGAAGAGACTAGGATTGTGTCTATTTTGTGGGTCAGCTGCACACAAGATACGAGACTGTCCTACTACACTTGCCCCTAGACGAGGCCTACCTCCAGGAGAGAGAGTTCCAGCTACCAGACCTAGTAGAGGTGAGTTCTTGACCCATACCTTATCCTATCTTGATGATTATTGTACCCTACCATAATATTTGCATGTTTGATACCTTATGACTACCTTTGTTCTAGTATGACTTTAGTAGCTAGACGAGACTCCAGACTGATTGCCTGCCATAACCCTGTATGATTTCTTTTCAACTGCATGATTTAGATAAGTTTTCTTAAGACCATGATTGTTGGGGTTTTGACCTAGGAATAGTAGGATCACCTTAATTTCGAGGATGAAATTATTTTAAGGAGGGTAGACTTGTAGCATCCACTTTTTGAAATAAGGGTATTTTAGTCATTTTAGCCATTTTAGTCATTTTGTGATTTTCTAGATATTATTGACTTGTGATTGATTTAGCCTTTGGTCTAACTTTAGAAAACCCACATTAGAGACCAACCATGACCTATGATGAGTATCTAGCTAATTAGATTTTATTGTTAGGCTTTGGTTTAATTTAGAAGCCATTTGGCTATTTTTAGGCTAATTAATTAATTGGCCTTTGTAGCCTTTTGTTAATTGAGCTTAAACTCAACTTAAATAGAGGAGTGGGACCTATGGACCAACCTTGACCCTATTAGGACTCCTATGGCCGGCCAAAAACAGGAAACCCCCATCCCCTATATAAGCATTGCATTGGAATAGACACCCCTTTACAAAACCCTAGTTTCCAGCTTTCTAAAACCCTAACTTTTTCATCCGACCTCCGTTTCACCCCAAACGAAGTGCGTTGTGATTGTGGGAAGGAGGAGAATATGCTGGAGCATTGTTAGCAAGGAGTTGGAGGCGTTTGCTCGGTGGAAACTGGTCGTCTCATCGATCGAGGAGTCAGTTTCTTGATTTTTCAACTCGCAATAGGTAAACCCCTAAACTCTATAGTTTTTTCTGATTTTTCTTTATGGTAGTATGCATCTAGGTACCCTAGACCCACCCATGAAGTTTGGTTAAGTTTCGTGTCCGTTTGATAGGGTATCGGACACGTATCGGATTAGGTTTAGAAGTGTTCGATGAAATTCCTATTAGATTTCGATCATGTTTATTTGGTGATCTAATTTCACGAATTTATAGCCCTATAGGTCAGGATTCCTAAGCCCTAGGTTCTTGGTTGAATCGACACATTTTCGTGTCCGAAACAGGACACGCACGCGCAGCACGAGGACCGCGCGCTTGTCCTGCTACTGCTGTGTCCTTTCTCCTTGGACACGACGATTCAACCCGAGATTTTTGGTCAGTAGCTAGGCTCCACGACTGACAGCACACTCGTAAAATTTTGTTGGATTTCGTGGAGCGTAGAGAGAGAAATCGAGACGGCATCGCTCGCGGCCTGTCGCACGCGCGTGAAGAACGCGCGTCCGATACGCACTTCGTGCGACTCGGACACGTGGCAAGGATCCTGTGCAGGCATGTGGATGTGTAGCCCTATAGTTGGGCTACGTGTACGGGCAACCACGTGTCCTACCTTGTGCTGTGTCGAGACCTAGACCGTGTGACACGCGTGCACGAGTATTAGTTCAGTTTTGGGTTTTTCGTGTCCAGGACACTTCGTGTCCTATTTTGTTGGACACGATTGCACCAACACCCCATGATTAGGCCCAGGACACGTTACCAACCTTCAGGTTCGAGTATTAATGGGTTTTTCGATGTTTTGAGTGGTGAGTAGATCGAATGGTTGAGTATCGGGTTTTTCTGAACTGTTAACAGTTTCAGTTTCCTTTCCTTTCGATTTGATATATGTATGTTCATGTATTATTTAACCTACAGGTTCCTAGTTAACTCACATATGTGTTTACCTGTTAGATTTCATAATAGGACAGGTTGTAATCGATTGTGTTTGGATTTGGGTTCATGTCAGGCTTGTTTAGAGTATCAGACTTATAGTTTCAGTGTTTTCCCTGTTCCAGGTTTTTCCTTTTCCTTTTGCTCTGATTTCTTTGAATGCATAGTCTGTATAAACCAGCCTACAGGTCCTGTATGACCATATCTAGGAGTATCCTGTTAGTGTGCATCATCGAGAGTTTGAGTTCGAGAATTGGCTTTGAGTATCAAGCTAGTTTAGGTTTCCTTTTAGTAATCCATTGTTCTGAAATCAGTTTCTTTCTTTTCATTTCTCTGAATTTCGATTATATACTACTGTATAAAACCCCAACTATTCAAGTCCTACATTATCCTCTATGAGATATCATATAGTTGCATCAAGAGATATGGTTGTTTTCGAAATCAGGTTAGCCATGGGATTGGTTGGGATAAATTCCAGTTTTTCTTTCCTTTACTATTCAGAATGTTGGGGCTGTCCCAGTCCAGTTTCCTGGATTAAATAGAACCTACAGGTCCCCTTTAATCCCCTCTATGTGATACCATGTGGTTTGCATCAAAGGATAGGGCTGTGATCGAATTGAGTTCATAGAGTATCGGGTAGTTTAATATTTCAGATTTCCAGCTCCAGTTTCTCTTCCTTTCTGTTTCAGTTTGTTTTTGATATAATACCTGTATGTAATCAGAGTCTATAGGTCCTATGTGATCCTACCTAGAGTAGTAATTACTAGGTTGCACAAAGAAGAAGGCTATGTTCGAGTTTGGTCTTAGTATAGGATAGATGAGTTGTGTAGGTCTTAGCATAGGCTATGTTGAGTTTGGGTAGCCATAGGTATTCCTAGGTATAAATGTAGGATAGGTATTTTCCTATAACTGTTATGAATGGGTTGATGTAGGATGGTTTTTAGGAAGGCTGAGTTCAGTTAGCTGCTTGCTTAATCGAGTTTGGTTGATGCCAAGTTCAGTTGGCTATTAGATAAGGATTGGTGAACATCAAGTTAAGGTTATTTCGATTAACTAAGTTAAGGCCTAGTATTGAAGTAAATAGAGTTAGAATTGAGAGTACCTCATTTTCTAAACCTAGAAACTTACTAGATAATATCCTAACCTAGAGTTGGTATACACTAGTCTATAGTATAGATATTAGGTATAGGGCTATATGAGATAAAGTATTGTGATGATTCATTGGTTGTTAAGATTAGACTTCTTGGACCTAAGATACCACCAACACATACCAAAATCAACTCTAGGACTAGTATTGACCTAAAAATGGACTTGTAGACTAGTTGACCAAACTTTGACCTAGTTTGACTTGTCTGGTTGACCAAAGTTGACCCAAGGTTGACTTTGACTTAGATTGACCCAAATCATGTAGAATTTGTATTGAAGGTATTCCTTATGATATTTTAGACTGTATTATGACATGTGGTTGTTTTAAATAGGATCTTATTACTCCAGTCCAGTCACTTATCATCATCAGCAGTTCGGATTGCCAGGCGAGTACATTCTCTGATCTTTTCATGCTTCTTTGGATATGTACTCTTGTTATAGACTAGTATACTTGATGCTGACACGACGTTCATACGGATCAATACCCTCTGGATCTTTTCATGCGATGTTATCCCCTCGGATACATCGAGTATGTCATATTTCATGTACTTTATCATGTTCATTATGTACTCCATGTATTCACATTTATCCATGTGCACTCATATGTTATTCATGTACACTCATGATCATATGAGCTCCATGTATACAGTAGTTGTTATCCATGTGCAATAACATAACATGCTTCGATCCTTGTGTATTGGTTGGGGGCAGGGAGAGTGTAGTTGGTTATGTGATCATTATCCCCAGTAGTTGTTATCCATGTTCTTTCCGTAGTTGTATCCATGTGCAACCCAAGCTGTTTACATAACCAATTCATGCTCTGTTTCACGTAGAAGGTTATATTCTTTATTTATCATGTTTATATCTCAGTTATATTTTCTCTCATGTTGATTTCTCTTTACAGCGATTCATGTATAGTTTTCTATAGCTTGCTTTATATGTCCATTCCTGATATGAACTGTTGTGAGAGATATGTGCTCGTTCCGTCCTAACTGGGCATGTTGAAAATTTTACAGGTGATGAGGAGGAGTATTGTCCTACTTATTATGGCGTTGGCTTAGATGACACTGGCGACGTGGACCCACAGGAGGATCCCACAGTCGTTGACTTGCCCATAGTCTAGATGAGACTTAGCACTTTATTTTGCATTTTCTTTTGAGACTCTTATGAGTTGTACTTGAGATATTTTTGGTGGTTTACACCTATACTTTTATAGTGACTTTCTTGAGATTATTCTCCTGTTCCATCTTAGTATTGTGATTGAGTTACGTATTATTTTTACTCTATTCATAGCTTGGTTAGATTGTGTTAGATATGGTGACTCAGGACAGCGTTCTACCGCCGACACTGCGGCGTAGGCTGGGCGTTCGTTACTTCTCGTGCCCTCACACTGGGTGCGGGTCGTGACAGTCAGGATGCACCACTTCCAGCTGCCACTCTTGAGTCTATTCAGACTATGCTCCGGGATCGTTTTACTCTTGAGGACGATCGCTGGACACAGCTGGACTATCGTACTACTCTGCAGATGAGTGCCCTCGGAAACTCTCTGCATGATATACGGTATTTCCTGTCTCGTCATCTGCACATTCCCATGGAGCGGGATCCTCAGCGCGCGGGCCATTGCATTGATGATCCTTGGGTCATACGTTACATGGATCCGGATGCTGCATTTTTGGACCCCCGTCGCTCCTTCCCCGGTCCTTCAGATGCTCCAGGACCTTCTCGTGCTCCGTGATGGAGATTGGCTCGATCTGCTGCTGCTACTGATGATGATCTTAGTTGATGCTTTTTGATTTCAGTTATTTAGTTTATTATGGATTTATGTCCTTGGTTTTATGTACTCAAAACTCTGGTTGTGTGTTTGACACTTGGTTTTGTGGATGACATTTTATCATAGTTTTACTTTATGCTAGTGACTCATTTTGTTTAGTCATACACTGTTTCTTCTCTGCTTGGTGTGGTTGCATCACTCTTCATTGTCTATACTGCAGTTTATATGATCTTTCATTCATATGCAGTATATATTGCTAACTGCCAAAAGGGGGAGAGCTATGTATATTTTCGTATATCTGTTTCGTATATCTGTGCTTGTTTTTGCTTTTGGGAGATATTATCTATCAGGCCACAGGTTCTATGCATTATTTACGGGGGAGAGCTATTGATTCTAGCTCGGCACCGTTCACTGATTACGGGGGAGCTATCTTCTTTTAGCTCGGCATCGGTTATGGGGGAGCTGTGTTACAATCAACTGTGTCCAGGTATGAATATTGAAATATACATATATTATTTTGTCAATTATCAATATGGGGGAGATTGTTGACACAAAGTCACAGTCAACCAAATATTGACTACATTGACTAAATAATGTCTGTATTAATTCAATACGACACACGACGTCTGCATTCCGTTCAAGACAGACGACAGCTCAGTCTCCGGTTCTCAGTGTGTTTTCGAGTCTGTATTTTATATTTTTATTGAGTCTAGACTTGTGTACTCTGAATCATGCTGAGCTCTTGACACTTAGTCTACAGCCTACCCAAAATCCCAAGCTCCACTGAACCAAACACTGCCCAAAAATCCCCTTTGAACCACTCTGTGCTCTGGAGACAGAGTTCGGGCCGAACTCTGCCTCCACACAGAGTTCGGGCCGAACTCTGTCCCCTAGAAATCAGGAACCCTAATTTTAGGGTTAGCTGGTTGCTAGTTGTCCAACGGCCAAATATTTGAATTTTCCTACCCGAATTCTGGCCGAATTCTGCCTATAAAAACACTATAAATAGGGCATGAATTCTCTCATTCTAATCCATCCAATCTTCTCTTCTCTTCTCTCTTGTAGCCGAAATAAGCCATACCCTTCCCATCTACTAGCCACAAGCCTCCTAAGTCTCGAGTGCTCAGCATCTCTCAGTTAGGATTCTTGTGCAAGAGTCGAACAAGTCGCTTGGACAATTCCAAGCAAATCGCCACTGCGATCCTCTGTTAGAAGTTGACGTGCTCTTCTGAAGTAAATGCACGGTTGTAAACTACTATTTCACAAATAGTGGATTTGAATCCTGAGCTAGAGTTCTCAGGCCTGGACTAGTCCTCCACGAGGGAAACCAGGTTAAAATCGCTGTGTTTGCGTATGCTCTTTTGATCTCCTTTTATTTTCTGCACTTTACTCTGATTATTTATTATTGGTGAAAGAGTTATTTTAATTGATCATTTTTCTATATATACTCTATTCACCCCCCTCTAGAGTTGCCAAACTGTTCTTCAGCTGGGGCAGAGAAACCAGTTGAATTTGACTTGAAAGCTGCGGGTGGGGAGACTATGCCAGCTGCGAACGAGCTGCAGCCTCCATGCTCTTCCCCTGGTAAGATAAGCCAAATCTTAACTTGTGAGGAGGCCTATTTGCTCTATCATCCTGTCCTTCGGGTTACGTGGATTAATGGTTGCTTTGGACGTACAGGTCCTACCCCTTTATTGCCGGTGACGGACATTGCCGGGCGGACTCTACCGGAGGGGATCTGATGGAAGTACGTGTGCCTCCTTCTTTTCCAACCTATATTGAGGGGCCTCCAGCTGGGTCGAGTTCGGGAGCCCAAGTGGCAGTACAGCTGGGGCAAGGAAAGACGCTTCCTGCGTCCTCCTCTGCGAATATGGTTTCGGGGGTTAACCTTTCTGCCCTGCCAAGTATCCAGGCTCTTCGAGCGACGGAAGAGGAGCTAGCTGCTATTCATGCATCTTTTTGCACAGAATTCCTTTCCCTGGTGGCAGGGACGGCAAGTTCTGAGGCTACTCCTGCGGTACTGCCCGCCACACTCCCTTTGACGCTATCCTCTACAGAAGTTTTGGATGAAGTGTCCCAGGATGTGGTCGACAGCTTTCACCGCCACCTGAAGAGAGGGATCGAGGCATCTGTGGAGAGGGGGACTCCCTTTGCTATGGCCCGTCAATGCGCCGGTGGCCAAATTAATATCCTTAGAACACTCTCCGGTGGGGCGGGAATAGCTGCGCTTCTGGTGCCTAAGCTGTTAGAGGCTGATCGTCTTGTGGCCAGTTTCGCGTACTGCGGCAAGCTGATCTATCAGTGGTAATAGATCAAGAGCGTACTTTCCTCACAACCGCGGTAGAGAAGGTGAGGATTGCTCGGGAATCGCTCAAGCCAGCTATATTGAAGGACCGTCGGGATCTGACTCAGTTGTACGATCAATGGAGCCGTCGAACTGAAGATTGCGCGACTCGGGAAGCTACTGCCTCCCGCGGGGTAACTGACACTCGAGAGCAGATCCTCGAGCTCCAGAGAAAGCTGGCCTTCCTGGAGTCCGAGCTCGAAGCTGCTCATACTGAGAAAGAGGTTGCTATTAAGGAGACTGACAAATTTAGTAGAGCTTCTGCCAATCTGGAACTTGCCCTGAAGAAGATGGAGAATAACTGGCAGGCATATATGTACTTGAATGATACGGAGCAGTTGTCCCAGGAGGCTGAGCGTCGAGCTAGACAGAGGCTTGAGCGGGGTACTGCCTTGGTGAGAAACTGGCTCTTGGAATTGTGTAATGCCGAACTATAGTCGGCCTTTCCTTCTTTTGTTTCTGTTCTCTTTTTTCTTTTTGAGAGGGACGTGGTCCCAAAACATGTAATGCTTTTTCAACTTTCAAATAAAGAGTACTTCCATTCTACCCTTCATTTGTATTGCTTGTTGTGCCTGTCGTATTATGGTGGTGTTTGCCCCGCATGGGGGACTTATCTGTGGACCTGTTACCCCTGGCATACCTTGGTTTTAGGTACGGGTAACAAGTTTGATTGGGGATATCTAGAACGGTTCCATAATAAGGTTGTCATGGACGTTCCGAGTATCGGGAAAAAGAATGCCATGGAGCAGCTGGGCTCCCGGGGCATGATGAAAAAAGGTGGGCCTGTGCTGAGAAGCTTAGCACAGGACATTTTATGGGCCTATTATCCTTGGCGTACCCTGGGTTAGGATACGGATAATAGAATGAAATAGAACCAACATGCTTACTCAGAGGTAATGAGGACATGGCAGGCATGAGGGTTTTCTTACCGTAGAATCTTCCTATACAGAGGTGATGAGGACATGGCAGGAGTGGACTCAACGGAGGATATTTGTGGACCTATTATCCTTGGCGTACTCCGGTTGTGGGTATGGATAATAAGTCGAAAGGGAATCAACATACTTACTCAGAGGTAATGAGGACATGGCAAGCATGAGGGTTTCTTCGACGGAGCCTTCCCACTCAGAGGTAATGAGGACATGACAGGAGTGGGCTCAATGAAGGGGGGTACATAGAACGACTCAGAGGTAATGAGGACATGAAAGTTCTGTGTAGAGGGGTGATTTGTTTTTGGCAAAATTGAGACGACTCAGAGGTAACATCGACATGGTCGTTTTGGAAATTTGTGGATCTGTTACCCTTTTTGTGCACTGGGAGTGCGGGTAGTGGATCATGAGGAAGGAGCTCCTTCAAGAAGAAAGTTTAGAGGTATGGTCATACATAACTTTCTCCCAAAAAAGTGATCGAGATGTAAGTTTAGGGGTACCAGCGGGTACATAACTCGACGATCCGAAAATTTTGGAATCAAAGTGTAAGTTCAGAGGTACTAGCAGGTACATGACTCGATAAGCTGGGATTTCTGTGGAAGGAGGACGTGAGTTCAGCGGTACGAGAGGGTACATGACTAGATAATCTAGGATTTCTGTAGATAGAGGACGTGAGTTCAGCGGTACGAGAGGGTACATGACTCGATGTGAAAGTGAGTTCAGCGGTACGAGAGGGTACATGACTCGATGATCTGGAATATTGTGAAAGTGAGTTCAGCGGTACCAGCGGGTACATGACTCGATGATCTAGAATATTGTGAAAGTGAGTTCAGTGGTACCAGCGGGTATATGACTCGATGATCTGGAAAATATCGTTTAGACATAATATTTCTTCAGGAACTTGCCGTTGACGGGCAACATGAGCAAGTCTCCGTTTTGTTTTGCGAGGCGGTAAGCACCGTTGGAGAATACGGCCTCAATGATAAACGACCCTTCCCATTTTGGTTGGAATTTGCCGGCAGTTTTGTGAGTCATGACCATCGGCCTCCGAACTGCCAGAACGAGATCGCCCACTTGGAATGTTCAGATTTTAACCTTCTTGTTGAAGGCTCCAGAGATGCGCGCTTGGTATAGCTCGATTCGTTGCTGAGCCAAGATGCGCTTTTCATCTAAGGCCTCTAACTCTTGTAGCTGACGATGGTAGTTATCGTCCATGGTCAATTGGTAAGTAAGGGCGACGCGGAGTGAGGGTATTTGAGTCTCCAATGGGAGGTCTGCCTCACTCCCGTACACCAGAGAAAATGGCTTGTTCCCAGTGGCTGTCCGGACTGTAGTACGGTACGCCCATAAGCATTCACCAAGCTTCTCGTTCCAGTCGTGTTTGTTGGAAGAGACAAACTTCTTGAGAAGTTTGATGATTGTTTTATTGAATGCCTCTGCCGATCCATTTGCGACCGGATTGTACGGTATCGAAGCAATATTCTGGATGCGATGCTTGTCGCAGAACCGATAGAAGGCGTGGCTTACAAACTGCGGACCATTATCGTGGATGATCCTTCGGGGCAGTCCAAAGCGATAGATGACATGATGCTTGAGGAAGCTGATCACGTTTGAAGTCTTTACTTCCGTGAGCGGAACAGCTTCCGCCCATTTGGAGAAGTAATCCGTGATCGCGATTATGAAGCGATGTCCACGAGAGGAAGGTGGAGTAATCGGACCGATGATGTCCATTCCCCATACTTTAAATGGCCAGGACGCCACTGTCGGATGTAGAAACTCGAATGGTTGGTGGATGAAGTCTGCGTGGACTTGGCAGGCTTTGTATTTTCTTGCATAGTCTATCGCATCTGCTACCATCATGGGCCGTAGTAGCCCATTCGGCGAAGATGATCTTGCAATTTAGGGCCAGGCTGATGGGCCCCGCAGACACCGTCATGAGCTTCGTGTACGGCTTCTTGGCTTCTG
>JANAVB010042617.1:8020131-8022631 GCA_029216955.1 Iris pallida
TGTCCCTGCAAGTCCAGCATCGTAGTGCTTTCCTCTGCCGGACTTAGGGACAACAGAGTCCTCTATAGCTTGTGGCCGCATGAGAATCGCCTTCACCGTCTTGGGTAGCAGAGAGTTCTCCCTCCAGGCTTGGGAAGGAGCAAATGATTTTGGCCTCCACTCCCTGCGAGCCTTCTCTATGGGGTTTGCTTCTGGACCGGGCCACGCTCCCGTCGGAGAGCATTTCTTCAAACGCCTGTTGGTCGAAGCGGACGACCATCTTCTGTTGCGTGGAGCCAAGTTTGGCTGCATCCGATTGCGTCACCAACTCCTTAGCCGTGGAGGAGTTCATCCCCAGCAGAGTCGCCATCGTGTTTGCCATGAAATATAAAAGGACAGAACAATTATCGGAGGACTGGACTTTTACTTCATAATACAAACTCGCTTGTACAAAAAAAGCCTAGAGACGAAAGCCTAGGTACAGCAATCAAAGTATAATTGTTTATTTTAGATTATGGGGGTGACGATAGAGGCTCGGGAATGCGACGGCCGCTCTGCCTTACTCCTTGGACGATCGGGTGCAGCCTTGGCTCTGTAAAAGAACTGCTTGGCGTTGGTGAAGAAATGCTCTCCTTTCGATCTCTGTATATTCTCTCTCTGGCTCTCTGGATCTCGTGTCTTCTTTTTTTTTTAAATCAGAGAGTCCCCTCCTTTGCAAGGGAATGGCACCTTGCTATTTATAAAGTGGAGGGCATCACTAGGGTTTGCAATGATTGCCCATTCTCAAAAGTCGGCGGCTAGGGATCACTGGTCTGGGCCGTTCATCTTGAATATAAGAGATTTGAGCAATTAATGTGATTTCATCAAATCTTTTATGGGTAATTAATGATGATTGGCATAAATCCTCATGATTTGTCATGCCAATCTCGGATTTCCCGCCACGTGTCATTGATTTGCTTGATTGCAAATGATCTATTTGATCCCAATATTTTATTGGGATTTGTTAAGGTATTTCGAGCAATTTGATGCCACGTGTCCCACTATCATGCCACGTGTCTTAACCGCGAGCCACTGAGGAAATCTAAGCCGTAGAGATTGCTCCCCATTGAGCCGCATAAGGCTGGCCACGTGTCAAGGCTGCTTGGGAGTAGCCCCTGAACATTTGAACCGCATGGTGATGATCGGAGCCGCATGAGCGTAGGCGGCCGCATAATGGGTGGCTTCTCAGTGAGCCGCATTAAGATAGTCTTAGTGAGCCGCATGGGGTAGCCTCTGCCTGAGCCGCATGAGATAACTTCGGTCTGAGCCGCATGGGACAGCTTCGGCCTGAGCCTGGGGTGGTCTCTGCCTGAGCCGCATACGACTGTCCATGTTGTCAAGGCCGCATGAAGGTTTCTGAAATTCGAAAGATTGTGTCAGAGATTTTCCTTCGTTTCCCTAGGAGTCTGCCATTATGACGAGTCATATTGTGTCTTTCAGCCGTCAAGGCATTTAATGCAGTATAGGACAAAGGAAAGCTGTTTGCAGGCCACGTGGCTCCTCTCTGAGCCGCATGGAACTTATCCCCACATAGACGCTTGAGCTGTATGGATCCCTGAGCCGTATGAGCTCTCTGAGCCGCATGGGGCTCCCTGGCCGCATGGATCTTTCTTTATTCTTTTCCATGCTTACATATACCATTCCTCAGTATCGAGCGAGTCTATTGCATATTGTCTACCTATCGTTCCTCAGTAGCGAGCAAGTCCATGATAGACAGGGAGGTAGTCAATGGCCAATCGTGTTCTCTCCGACCAATGTTCTACATGATGCAACTAATAACTGCTAAGTCTTCTAGCATGCCTATATTAGTAGTTATTCCCTAACGTACGACCCTTTCGTATTAGTGGCCAGCCGACTACACAAGTTCGAGACCTATATGCAACTCGCGACTCGTGTATCATATATGTCAAGGCCAATGAATGCATTACAACACAAGGTGGTCTCCTAACTCTAAGTATACAAATAACAAAAGTAATAGGAACATGACGTAAGCTTATTTGCATAAATAAATAAAGGCAACAAAAAGAAGTAAACGAATAAATAGGACTAGATAAGAAATCTAAATAATAGTAGATAATCAGAATATAGTGGTAAGGTATCTTTCCTAGTGATGGTGCGATGATCCGACAACTTCTAGAAGACAAACACGACAAACCGATAGATGCAATAGAGGTGAGACTTCTCCAAACGTCTCAGGATGCTGAAGTAAACATAAAATGTATTTAGATAAAAAATGTCTAAAATCACCTACCCATAAGTCCATATATGGATATAGGAGCAAAATCGTAATTTCGGGCCAAATTGGTGTCCGTCGTTGGACCCTTTTGTACCGAAAAGCGTGCCAATCTACGCTCTAAAGTAGTCAAATTATATCTACGAGTCTGGTTGGACGATACGAACTCAACTGTATGTGCAAAGGTGGATTTTGGTTAACCGTGCACAAATTTGCTTATTAGATCGGGTCACATGCCCGCCAAAATAG
>JANAVB010042617.1:8027631-8152498 GCA_029216955.1 Iris pallida
AAACCTCAACTACAAACTCAGAATCAGTCCTCGCCCATACTCTTGGGGATAATCCTGATTATCTACACCTAAAAAGACCACCAGGTCCTCAAAATACGTAACAAAATACAATCAACATTCCAGATATACTAAAAACAAGCAATCATAAAGGCTACCTAACCATTCCACGTGAAGTATGCACTACTAAGGACCCTTCAACGCATGTGCACTCTGGCTAAAATATGATTGGACCCTCTTGGGAACCAAGGGCCTAACATGCATAATGCTCATCGAACGTCAGAGGCCATCTGCAAGTATAATTCAGGGTCATCACACCCGCGTCTACGACGGAGCTTACGGATTACAAAAAGGGAATGTGCATAGTGGCCCATACGCCTAGTAACTGTCCTCCCCCCCATGCTCATTTCCTTATTGTATCCACAATACTTACACCTATAATAATTGCTAAGTATTCTAATCGTGCAATTCTATCAGCAGTTATATCCTATCTATCGTACGTCCCATACATACTCGGGGCCAACCTAATACGATAGTTCATGTCCTATACGAGACTCACAACTCGTAAAAACATGTTTCATGACCAAAAAAGATATACCAATACCTCACAATCATGGGGTGGTCCTCTAAAACTAGGTCAATGTACGTGAAATAAAAACAAGTAATGTAAACGACTAACATAGGCACTTATACCCAAATATGACTTGGACGTACAGTTTAAAATAAAATAAATAAAAAATGAAAATGATATGCTGAAAGAAAAGTAAATAATCAGAAATCATGGCAAGGTATATTTGGCTGGAGGTGGTATAATGATTTGACGACGTCTAGTAGGCGAACATGTCAAGTCAAAGGAAGCAACAAAGATGGAGTCATGGCCAACATCTTCGGATGCTAAAACATGCCACGTACCATTCCCGCAGAGTCCTTTCGTCCTTGCTTCGGACTCTATGGAACCGTTCATCCTCGCTTGGACGTGATACCGTACAAGCCTAAATTGTGCTTGCAGAAGGCCAAGACCTGTAACAAGACAAAAATATCAACAACAGTACAGCGGGACTTTAATAGCAGAAAATTGAACATGGCATTATTATAAAAATAGAACTAAACATAATGACACAGAAACAAATCTCTTTATTGATATCTTTGAATAGATTACAAAGCCCTCATTTCTCTCTGATACAATGCCGTACTTGGCTTACATTCTCTCAAAAACTTTACAGAAGTACAATGATCTCGTCCCATACATTATATCCCTTTATATATAAAATTCAACCCTTTGAAACGAATGACAATCTCTTGGCATCTCTTTTAATTTATAGCTCCTGAGGATGAGGCTCGGGCTATCACTTCGGACTATCCATCTCGATTCACCTTGCACCTGTGTAGACTGATGATATAAGTATATCAACATACTGGTGATTGTGAACAAATGCTACACCGTCTGAAATGATCACTAATTTATTTAGCAGTAAAATATTTCTTGTGATGTGATTTGCTACTTTTATCTATGTTTATTTCATGTAGTACAGAGTCAGATTACATTCTCTTTTGAAAACACTTTCGAAAAGCCATAGTTCATTTCTATTCATTTCAAGCATACAAGGGACTATTCATTTCTTTTGAAGTGTACAGCATGTTTCATGAGCCACTATCATTTTTCTTGGTCAAGTAACTCTTAGGGTCAATTACAAGCACAATATCATATCTTTTTCTTTAAACGGGATATAACAATTCTTGGCACCAGATTATTCTGATACAAATCATGATCAAAACTTTAAGCAACATTTATATCACTTTTTCAGTGACTCATATCATAGTCGACGGTCCATCCCTGTACAAGGCAAGGATTAGCATAAACATAATATAACCAACATTTACCCCTGTTTGTCTCTGCACTTTTAGCTCTTAGTAAAATCATTATTGACACATGCAGACTTGATTGGCAGTTGCGACCCTTGGGTTCAGCTCTACACCAATCAACACCTATCTATATGATAATCTATGGGTCGTTCTCCATGTTAGCCGCTGTGACTCTTGGGTTCATCTCGTCGCTAGTGGACGGGATACAACATCCCCCTGATCGTAAGGTTTTTTGTACCTCATGGTGTCTAGATAATCTCTCCTAGGCCGATCGGTTCCTAGTGCCCTAGAAACCATCGCAAGATCTAGTAATCTTGTGCACAAGTCCGAGACCAATGCATGAATGCAATATTTATCAGATAAACTCTTTGAGGCAACAATTTTTCGATAAGCAACCATTCCATATTTCTCTATTTCTTCTTTTTAACAACAGAGCTATGACTATGCCTTCTTCTTTTTTAACTCAGAGCCGAAGCTCCTCCATAACTCAGAGCCGAAGCTCCAACATATTTCATTCTTTTGCAAATATACAAGTCCGTCTATACATGTCTAAGATTCAAAACATCTTTGAGGGACAAGCAATCATTCATCTCTTTGAAACATAATAATCAGTTCTATGCAGATTCAGCATAGCAGTTTACCTTTGACAGCATACGAATTTAAAACATTTGAGCAATCTCTTACTTTAGTAGGTAGTAATCTTGTTCTTAGCATAGCAACATGTGAATTCTCTTATAAGCATACCGAATTTATATACTAGCATTATCAATGATTACCATCTTGTTATTAGCAACAACATTCATTCAAAAACTCAGATTCTTATTAGGCGTAAAAGAATCAAAAAATGAGACTTCTTTCTACTCATCCGAATTAATCGTCTTCTATTGCAGATCCAGTAATCCGATCTCTCTGTCTATCTTGTACCTTTATGGAGCAGGACACTACATAATTATCCACCGAGAAAAAGTTTCATCCAAAAAACTTATGGAGAAACTTACGATATCCATAGCAGCGATAGTTCTCATCCTTCACCATCATCAATTCATAAAAATCTCAGTTCAGATCATATCAAAATTCATGTTCAACAAAACATTTCAATCTCAATCAATCGATCGATAAAACATATGCCTACATCATAAAATATTATGGACTTATCGTACGGAACATTAATCTCATCAATGATAACAATTTGGCAAGGAAGTTTCGATCAAGAGAACATCTTCGAATTCAATTGAATCAACAAGTGGCTAGAGGATCGTGTTGCTTTGATACCATTATGTCATGCCCCAATCCCGTAGAGTCCTTTCGTCCTCGCTTCATACTCTATGGGACAGTTCATCCTCACTTGGGCGTGATGTCATGTAAGCCTAAGTTGCGGTTGCATAAGGCCAAGACCTGTAACAAGACAAGATAGACAAATATCGACAGCAGCATAGCGGGAGTTTACTAGCAAAAAATTGAACAATGACATTATTGCAAAAAATAGAACTAAACATAATAACATAGAAACAAATCTCGTTGTTGATATCTTTGAACATATTACAAAGCCCTCATTTCTCTCTGATACAATGCCATACTTGGCTTATATTCTTTCAAAAACATTACAAAAGTATAATGATCCCATCCCATACATTACATCCCTTTATATACAAAATTCAACTCTTTGCAACATATGATCATCCCTTGGCATCTCTTCTAATTTCTGGCTCTCGAGGATGATGCTAGGACTATCGTTTCGGACTATCCATCTCGATTCATCTTGTACCTGCGTACAGACTGATAATGGGTCAGTATATCAATATACTGGTGATTGTGAACAAAGGCTACATCGTCTGAAATGATCACTAATTTATTTAGTGATAAAACATTTCTTGTGAGGGGATCTAGCTACTTTTACCTATGTTTATTTCTTGCAGTACAGAGTCAGATTACATTCTCTTTTGAAAACACTTTCGAAAAGCCATAGTTCATTTCTATTTATTTCAAACATCAAGGGACTATTCATTTCTTTTGAAGTGTGCATCATGTTTTATGAACGACTATCATTTCTCTTGTTCAAGAAACTCTTAGGGTCAATTACAAGCATGATATCATATCTTTTTCTTTGAACGTGATATAACAATTCTTGGCAACAGATTATTCTGATACAAATCATGATAAAAACATTAACAACATTTATATCACTTTTTCAGTAACTCTTACCAAAGTCGACGGTCCATCACTGCACAAGACAAGAATTAGCATAAACATAATATAAGAAACATTTTTTCTGTTCGTCTCTGCACTTTTAGTACTTAGCAAAATCAATATCGACACATGCAGACTTGATTGGCAGTTGTGACTCTTAGGCTCAGCTCTGCACCAATCAACACCTATCTATATGATAATCTATGGGTCATTTCCCATGTTAACTGTTGTGAATCTTGGTTTAAGCTCCTCGCTAGTGGACAGGATGCAACACCCCCCTGATCGCGAGATTTTTTGTACCTCAGGGTGTCTAAATAATCTCTTATAGGTCGATCGGTTCCCAGTGCCCTAGAAACCATCGAGAGATCTAGTGACCTTGTGCACAAGTTGTCCGAGACCAATGCATGAATGCAACATTTATCAAATAAACTCTTTGACGCAATAATTTATTGATAAGCAACCATTCCATCTTTCTCTATTTTTTTTAATAAAAAAGCTATGACTTTGCCTTTTTTTTTTAACTCAGAGCCGAAGCTCCACCATAACTCAAAGCCGAAGCTCCTACATATTTCATTCCTTTGCAATATATACAAGTCTATCTGTACATGTCTAAGATTCAGAACATCTTTGAGGGACAAGCAATCGTTCGTCTCTTTGAAACATAATAATCAGTTCTATACAAATTCCTCATATCATTCTACCTTTGACAGCATATGAATTTAGAAAATTTGAGCAGTCTCTTACTTTAGTAGGTAGTAATCTTATTCTTAGCATACAATTTTTTTTTCTTGTTCTTAGCATAGCAACATGTGAATTCTCTTATAAGCATACCGAATTTATATACTAGCATTATCAATGATTACTATCTTGTTATTAGCAACAACATTTATTCAAAAACTCAAATTCTTATTAGACATAAAGGAATAAAAAAATGAGACTTCTTTCTACACATCCGGATTAATCGTCTTCTATTGCAGATCCAGTAATTCGATCTCTCTATCTATCTAGTACCTTTACGGAGCAGGACACTACATAATTATCTACCGAGAAAAAGTTTTATCCTCAAAACTTAAGAAGAAACTTATGTTATCCATAGCAGCGATAGTCCTCAACCTTCACCATCATCAATCCATAAAAATCTCAGTTCATACTATATCAAATTCATGTTCGACAAAACATCTCAATCTCAATCAATCAATCGATAAAACATATGCCGACATCATAAAAATATTTATGTACTTATTATATGGAACGTTAATCTCATCAATGATATCAATTTGACAAGGAAGTTTTGATCAAGAGAACATCTTCGAATTCAATCGAATCAACAATTGGCCAGAGGATCCTGTTGTTTTGATACCATTATGTCACGCCCAATCCCACAGAGTCCTTTTGTCCTCGCTTCGTACTTTGTCGAACCATTTGTAAGCCCCCTAAATTTCTACTATAATTTATATATATATATATATATTTAATATATTTTGTACTTCGTATCTGTACGTCGCATACGAGTTCGTTTTGTTGTATTTATGTAACGTACGAGATTTATGTTTCGTAATTTCTCGACGAGTGTGAATATGTGTCAAGGTACATATGTTAGAAAAGTATTTTTATTATAAATTTTATTTTTATAGGAAAGGTACATGTTCAAATAATATGTGATAAATATTTTTAATTTCTAAAAAGGTTATTTTATTCGTCGTTTACAAATAATTGTGATTTGGAAATTGTGGTTTAATATTTTGCGAAATATAAAATTTGCTTATTAAAATATTTGTTATTGATAAAAGCTAGTTCATGAATTAATAATTTAGTATTTATCGTGATTTTCGAAATTAATTATTACTATATTTATTTAATTATGAAAATGATATTTAGGATTTTGTTAATTTTAATATTTGATTAAATATGGTAAATTAAATTGCAAAAGATTTTATTGACTTTATTTAAATTATTTTAAATTAAGTATAGAATTTATTTAGATTGGATTTGATTTGGATTGAACTAGTTTAAATCGAATTTAAAATATATTATGATATTATCTAGGGAGAATTTAAATTCTCCCAATCCCTATCCAACTGGAATTCCCACCTCCTATAAAAGGAGAGGTACTCCTCCAGAAATTTTCTATCCACAGCAGATGTGCATCGTGTCTGTGACACATATTCTTATTCAAAGTTTACATTTACAAGTCGTCATCACCGTGTCGGACACACCCGACAATACATCTCCTACTCCTCTCTGCCATTCTCCCGACACCACCACCATCGTCACCTCTGCCATCATCGTCACCACCCTCCGCTACTTCCCGATCAACCTCCAACGGTAACTCCGTCGTTCCTCCGGCCAACCCGCCACTTGAACTCAGCCAAACCAAAGCTACCACCGCTGGCTACGACACCAGCCCTCCTATCTTCGACCGCCTTCGAACACACCTCTCGACAACACAAGCCACCACCATCACAAAGAACCACCACCGCCAACATCATAACCGACCACCACCATCAACAGCCATCACCGCCATAACCCACCACCGCCAACACCAACAAAACCAGAAAAAGAAAGGGGAGGAACCCAAACCTTCGTCGAGCGTCGCTGCACGAGCGCCGGCCCCCGTGTTACCCAGAACCGGCCCGCCGGAGCTCGTCCCCTCCGTGCCACGTCTCGACCACCACAAGCACGAACCCCATCTCCAGGCGAGCGCCCGTCCTGAGCGCCGTGTCCTGACCTCCGCTCCAGGAAGCCTCGTGCGCCGCCACGAAAGGCAGCGCCACCTGCGGTCGGATCTGTATGCCAGTTGCCCCGTCGAGAACCTCTCCGTGGATCCCAACCGCCGTCGTTGGAAAACCCCCATCCGTCCCCTCCGACTTTCCTAATCTGCCGCCCGCTGCCACCTGACGCCACCCGAACTGCCGCATCTCCACCAAGAGACCCGCTCCGACCCGAGGGAGCCGAGACGCCACCGCGCCGCCTCCAGTGCGCCACCCAACCCCCCACCGCGTGTGTGGGCTACCGACGACCACCGCACAAAATCGCTCTGACTTCCCGCAGCTGTCGTCCCCTCCGACGAGGACTGATCCGCCGACGCCACATCTCGGCGTCTTCCGACCGCCAGCGTCCGCCGCCTTCACAAAGCTTGCCGTCGCCGAGCGTCGAGCGTCGTGCAGCCCTGCTGGTGAGCCGCCCGTCACTCCTTCCCATCTCTCTCTCTCTATTTATGATGAATTGGGAGGGGGAGAGGGATTGTTTATTTGGGATTATAACAGTATACTGAATATTACTATTATTATTAGTATTATTATTATTATTATTATTATTATTAATATTATCATAAATGATACCATCATTATTATTATTATTATTATTATTATTATTATTACAATAATAATAATAATAACTATTATTATTATCATTATTACCATTATTATTATTACTGTTATTGTTATTATTATATTATTATTATTTTTAGAATTAGTAGTGTATTATTCTGTTTATTTAAATAAATTTGATAACGCATATTTTTCCAAAAGTATTTTGACACCACTCAATAGCCCTAAAAATTATTTCTCTTATATTTTATTAAAATATTTGACTAACGAAAAGTTACTTTTCTACAATATATATATTATATATATGAGCCGAAAAATGAATTTCGATATTTTCAAGTAATCATCAAAACGTATAATTGACTAATTTCAAATTGGATATATATACAAAGTATTTTCAAGAATTTACATAAAAATATTTTTAAATTTATATACGTAATCTCCTTAATTTCTCCTTGCTTAACACCCTTAGCAATGACTAATCATCCATTCATATTTTCTCGTGAATTCGAACCATGCTGCATCGACCATGGCTATTGGACAGAACATGACTTGCTCGATCATCGCACCACTCCAAGAGACACACCAGGCAAGATACCTTGCCATTATACTGTTTATTTTCAGTTTGTATTTTATTATATATCACTGTTCATTTATTTCTAGTTCCTACTTTACTTCCTGCTCAGTGATATTAGCTGTACCTTGTTATTTATCCTTTGGTTGCATATGGACCTAGAGTTAAGGGACTACCACTAGTTTAGTACATTACATAAACTTTGACACTGATGTGCCACGAGATGTGTGAGTTGTGAGTAGCATATAGCCTACGAACTTGCGTGTTGGCTGATCACTGATGCGTACAGTACGTGCGTTAGGTCTAACTGTCAATAGTTGTATGTTAGAAGACTTGACGGTTAGTAGTGTTACATGATCGTGGATGCGACATGATAGGTACATTGGGTGGGGAGAATATTTCCTTGTCATATGGGCTTCGATTGCACTTTGCTTGTAACCCGGAAGCTCCGCTGGAGATACGGGTATGAGCCTCTCAGGTTGGCCACTGTCGTTTTTGAACGTCATGTGCTTAGGTCACTGGTGCCCAGGTGGGGACTATACCAGATCCTATTTACAGCCAGGGCTCATGCGACGAAAGGTTTGTTCTCAACTGCATGTTCACTTTAGTACGGTTAGGTTACCTTATTGGTGTCTTGTCACTTTCTTTGATTGTGGCATATTTTATATTCAATATTTATATGGCATATTTATTGTATCTTGTTACGTCCCTCTTAGGACCTGGTTATCTCGCCAGGTGTGTGTTCTTGTATTTTGCAGGTGTTCTAGCCGTGGCCATGATCGTCACTATTACCTCGAGGATGATTGCACTTCGATCGTCTTCGCTTCGCTCGCCAAAATTATTCTTTTATCATGTATTTCTTTTTATGGTTGGTAGTGGATTTGTCTCCTCCCAACTACATGTACCAATGATAATTCATCAATTATATGATATCTTTTTTCCTTATATTTTGTGCGGATGAGATTAGTTATGGTTCTACTGTATTTTACAGCTTACGTATATTTATTATATGGCTGACATGTTTATGTTCCTAGTCCTACGTATTTTGGGACTGGGACGTTACATGTTTTTGTGGTGGCCCATGCAGGTCTAGTTTACCGTTTCGGTTACATGACTGTGCCGAACGGGCCTGCAATATAGGATTAGAGTTTAGAATCTCATCCACCTACTTGACTTTCTTTCTTGACTTCAAATTTTGAACTCTCGTTCGACCTCCTTAATTTGCATCTTGTTTGACTCCTTCTACCGTAAATTCTTAGTTTCGTGTTTAGTAAAGATGACTACACTGGTATATGCCCATAGGTTAAACACATGGCTAGATGGATTACATTGACAATTAATATACATTGAGAATTTATTTGAGTTATAAAGGCAGTTATTTTTCTAGAAATATGATCTTAAGGATTAGTTAATTCCAATTGGGTAGTAGCATATTACCGCTTCCAAAAGATAGTTAAAATTTTATTTTGATATTGCAAGGTGATATACACAAGAGGATAGCTAGATCAAGAAAACAAATTGATTTGATTTGCGTTTGATTTTTTTGGTCTTTGAACAGTTATGATTTATCGAGTTATAGCTATACATCTTTTGGGGAGATATAAATTTGATTTGAAAAGGATCATAAAATTTTAAACTATGATTTACGATTGAAAAAAAAAAATCTTTGAGGAGGATTGATAAATTTTGGTTAAATATTTTGAATTAAATTACGTCATATGATCTATGATTTATAAAGATATTTAGATTTCAAGTTTAAGGCCTTGATTATAGATATTTAAATTTTGGAAAAAAAAGAGAATTACTTTTGAAGAGTATATGTGACTTATTGGAAGCTAGATATACACATTTGAAGGATATAGAATTAAATTTGGGAGTTATTTTAAATGTTCCATTTTGTAGTATGAAAGTCGGCTGATAAACTTATTTAAAGATTGAGTTTAAGATTTGGGAAAAGAAAAAATAGTTATTATTCGATTTACAATATACAAGGGTTGTTTTGAGATTGATTAGAAATTTAAATTGGATTAAACTTGACAGCCTAAGATGATTAGGAAATCTGGTGGAATATCTTGGAAATTTTATTGAGAAACTTTTGAGGAACTTGAAATTTTAGATTAGAACATATATTGGTGAAGGACCAAGAAACAAGTAAGGCCACCCTAGTGAGATAGAAGTATTCCATATTAGATTGACGTACCACCTATGATTATGATATTGCATATACTCAAGTTAGTCATCGACCAAACCGATGAACATATCTTTGACTTACTCGACCTTCCCTCAAATCTAGATCTTTATTCGTGACCATCTAATTATTTAAAACTTAGAAACGATTAGAATCATTCCCTTGACCATACCCTTATCTAGGAGACTATTTTCTCTCTAGAAACTGTGTCTCTAGCTTCTCTTAACTTGATCGACGAGACTCCTAATTATCTTTATTCGTGCTTTAACCTTCATTTTTGTGCATTAATTAGTACCTTATGAAAACCCACTTTCTATTTTTGATCATTTGGCATCCCCTATCGTGACTTTGATATTTGGAGCACCACACTAGACTTTTTCTTCCAACAAATTTCACATGTAAGACCTAGACGAGCTCACCTTCATGTAGGTATATCGTGTTCCACTAAAATACGTCCCCTTGTGGAACACAATATAATTTAAGACCTATGATTATGGACTCCACCTCGACTCAATTTTTTTCGACCTAATATGTGATGGTGATCTATTAAATGCTTAACTTTGCGTTTATCTTGCCTGCTTAACCCTTGTCATTTATTTTCATGTCTTATCTCGATTCACTTAGACACAACACCTTTTACTCTTCATGCAATATTAGCAACACTTACTTTTCTCCCTCCTAATTAAATTGCGTACTCATCTTTCACTATGATTTCTCCATTGTTTATGCAACCTTGTTCCTTGTATGATTCCCTTATGCGAAATAAAATTGGATCATGATAATCTTGGGTTAGTAGAGGTTAGATTGGAGAATCCCACAACATGGATAAATAATGTAGTTGGTTAAGATAATTACAAGATTACGAGGTATAGATGGGACATAAATAAATGTGCGATAAATCCAAATAGATGAAGTAAGAAATGTTATATTGTGTTGATAAAACAATCAAAGGTAAATAGACTTCTCAAATTTACAAAATTTGTTTCGAGGTAACAAAATATTGAGCGAAGAAATTCTTAAAGTGTTGGTGGTTTAAGAACCAAATTTAGATTAATTTGATGAACGCAAATTCTTGACTTGCCTCCGATAAAATACAGTGTTATGAAGATAATAGGTTTCAAGGATAACCAATGGTTGAAGAAAGAAATTGCTTACATTTTTGACGAATTAAGGAATACGACCCTAAGATAATTTAAGACGGGTTTCATTTTTACCATCATGAATTAAAAGATCAATGGATTCCAATTCCCGAAGAAGACGCTAATAGGTAAAGGATTTTCATTTGTAATGATAAAGGATTGTGTTGTGAAGATATGATCAACAAATATCGAAGGTGATAGCTTATTTTGGGTACTTTAAGGATAAGTACAAATTTCCTACAAAGAATGTTGATTTAACATTTGATTAATCATATTGAAGGATTATCTAGAACCTACTCTTGAAGAGATTGTGAACGACGAGATCTATTTTAAGGAAAATGGATATATATAGATATGTGAGAGAAGTACATTAGAGATTCATTTAATTCAAAATTGTTGAACTTGTTGAAATTTTTTTACGATGAAATATTGAATTAGATAATTGCATACATTTTGGAATTTAAAATTTGTGAGGAAAATGATTGAAGTAAATAAAGAAGAAAAGAAAGTTATGGAATATATTGCAATAGTGAATGACAAATTGATAAGGACGATTTGAGATTTTAACAATATTGAAAACACGTAAGGAAATGTTGAATCAAGAATAGTGGTCTAATGATAAAAATTTATATTGGAAGACTATTACCTAATTAGGGAGCTTGCACGTCCATAGAACAAATAATAGTGAATGATGGATTATAGGCATCGAGGGGTTGTCGTACGCATAATCATACTATAACCGATTCTTTCCTAGTCATCCAACTGATCTATTATCACTGAAATGTTGCCCGCCTCCTCGCAGAATATTTTGTTTGCATTCTTGTCCCAAGAAGATCTTGTACATCTATACGAATATACTGCTTCTACCTCCTTCACCCTACCTACCCTAATTATCCCTAAATTTCGAGGACGAAATTCTTTTAAGTTGGGTCGGATGTAAGCCCCCTAAATTTCTACTACGATTTTTATATATATATTTAATATATTTTGTACTTCGTATCTGTACGTCGCATACGAGTTCGCTTTGTTGTGTTTACGTAACGTGCGAGATTTACGTTTCGTAATTTCTCGACGAGTGTGAATATGTGTCGAGATACATATGTTAGAAAAAAAATTTTATTATAAATTTTATTTTTATAGGAAAGGTACATGTTCAAATAATATGTGATAAATAGTTTTAATTTCTAAAAAGGTTATTTTATTCGTCGTTTACAAATAATTGTGATTTGGAAATTGTGGTTTAGTATTTTGCGAAATGTAAAATTTGCTTATTAAAATATTTATTATTTATAAAAGCTAGTTCATGAATTAATAATTTAGTATTTATCGTGACTTTCAAAATTAATTATTACTATATTTATTTAATTATGAAAATGATATTTGGGATTTTGTTAATTTTAATATTTGATTAAATATGGTAAATTAAATTACAAAAGATTTTATTGACTTTATTTAAAATATTTTAAATTAAGTATAGAATTTATTTAGATTGGATTTGATTTGGATTGAACTAGTTTAAATCGAATTTAAAATATATTATAATATTATCTAGGGAGAATTTAAATTCTCCCAATCCCTATCCAACTGGGAATTCCCACCTCCTATAAAAGGAGAGGTACTCCTCCAGAAATTTTCCATCCACAGCAGATGTGCATCGTGTCTGTGACACATATTCTTATTCCAAGTTTACATTTACAAGTCGTCATCACCGTGTCGGACACACCCGACAATACATCTCATACTCCTCTCTGCCATTCTCCCGACACCACCACCATCGTCACCTCTGCCATCATCGTCACCACCCTCCGCTACTTCCCGATCAACCGCCAACGGTAACTCCGTCATTCCTCCGGCCAACCTGCCACTCGAACCCAGCCAAACCAAAGCTACCACCGCTGGCAGCGACACCAGCCCTCCTATCTCCGACCGCCTTCGAACACCCCTCTCGATAACACAAGCCACTACCACCACAAAGAACCACCACCGCCAACATCATAACCGACCACAACCATCAACAGCCACCACCGCCAACACCACCACAACCAGCAAAAGAAAGGGAAGGAACCCTAACCTTCGTCGAGCGTCGCTGCACGAGGGCCGGCCCCCGTGTCACCCAGAACCGGCCCGCCGGAGCTCGTCCCCTCCGTGCCGCGTCTCGACCACCACGAGCACCGCCCCCATCTCCAGACGAGCGCCCGTCCCGAGCGCCGTGTACTGACCTCCGCTCAGGGAAGCCTCGTGCGCCGCCACGAGCGGCAGCGCCACCTGCGGCCTGATCTGTGCGCCAGTTGCCCCGCCGAGAACCTCTCCGCGGATCCCAACTGCCGCCGTTGGAAAACCCCCATCCGCCCCCTCCGACTTCCCTAATCCGCCGCCCGCTGCCACCTGACGCCACCCGAACTGCGGCATCTCCACCAAGAGACCCGCTCCGACCCGAGGGAGCCGAGACGCCACCGCGCCGCCTCCAGTGCGCCACCCAACTCCGGCGCCACCGCGCGTGGGGGCCACCGCCGACCACCACCCAAAATCGCTCCGACTTCCCGCAGCCGTCGCCCCCCTCCGGCGAGGACTGATCCGCCGACGCCACATCTCGACGTCTTTCGACCGCCAGCGTCCGTCGCCTTCACAAAGCCTGCCACCGCTGAGTGCCGAGCGTCGTGCAGCCCTACTGGTGAGTCGCCCGTCACTCCTTCCCATCTCTCTCTCTCTAGTTATGATAAATTGGGGGGGGAGAGGGATTGTTTATTTGGGATTATAACAGTATACTGAATATTACTATTATTATTATTATTATTATTATTATTATTATTATATTATTATTATTATTATTACCATTATTATTATTACTGTTATTGTTATCATTATATTATTATTATTTTTAGAATTAGTAGTATATTATTCTCTTTATTTAAATAAATTTGATAACGCATATTTTTCCAAAAGTATTTTGACACCACTCAATAGCCCTAAAAAGTATTTCTTCTATATTTTATTAAAATATTTGACTAACAAAAAGTTACTTTTCTATAATATATATATTATATATATGAGCCTAAAAATGAATTTCGATATTTTCAAGTAATCATCAAAACGTATAATTGACTAATTTCAAATTGGATATATATACAAAGTATTTTCATGAATTTACATAAAAATATTTTGAAATTTATATACGTAATCTCCTTAATTTCTCCTTGCTTAACACCCTTAGCAATGACTAATCATCCATTCACATTTTTTCGTGAATTCGAACCACTCTGCATCGACCATGGCTATTGGACAGAACATGACTTGCTTGATCATTGCACCACTCCAAGAGACACATCAGGCAAGATACCTTGCCATTATATTGTTTATTTTCATTTGGCATTTTATTACGTATCACTGTTCATTTATTTCTAGTTCCTGCTTTACTCCCTGCTCAGTGATATTAGTTGTACCTTGCTATTTATCCTTTGGTTGCATATGGACCTAGAGTTAAGGGACTACCACTAGTTTAGTGCATTACATAAACTTTGACACTGATGTGCCACGAGATGTGTGAGTTGTGAGTAGCATATAGCCTACGGACTTGCGTGTTGGTTGATCACTGATGCGTGCAGGACGTGCGTTAGGTCTAACTGTCAATAGTTGTATGTTAGAAGACTTAACGGTTAGTAGTCTTACATGGTCGTGGATGCGACATGATAGGTACATTGGGTGGGAAGAACATTTCCTTGTCGTATGGGCTTCGATTGCACTTTCTTTGTAACCCAGAAGCTCCGCTGGAGATACGGGTATGAGCCTCCCAGGTTGGCCACTGTTGTTTTTGAACGTCATGCGCTTAGGTCACTAGTGCCCAGGTGGAGACTATACCAGATCCTATTTACAGCCAGGGCTCATGCGACGAAAGATTTGTTCTCAACTGCATGTTCACTTTAGTACGGTTAGGTTACCTTATTGGTGTCGTGTCACTTTCTTTGATTGTGGCATATTTTATATTCAGTACTTATATGGCATGTTTATTGTATCTTGTTACGTCCCTCTGAGGACTTGGTTATCTCACCAGGTGTGTGTTCTTGTATTTCGCAGGTGTTCTAGCCATGGCCATGATCGTCACTATTACCTCGAGGATGATTGCACTTCGATCGTCTTCGCTTCGCTCGCCAAAATTATTCTTTTATCATGTATTTCTTTTTATGGTTGGTAGTGGATTTGTCTCCGCCCAACTACATGTACCAATGATAATTCATCGATTATATGGTATCTTTTTTCCTTATATTTTGTATGGATGAGATTAGTTATGGTTCTACTGCATTTTACAGCTTACGTATATTTATTATATGGCTGACATGTCTACGTTCCTAGTCCTACGTATTTTGGGACTGGGGCGTTACACCATTCGTCCTTGCTTGGGCGTGATGTCATGTAAGCCTAAGTTACGGTTGCACAAGGCCAAGACCTGTAACAAGACAAGATAGACAAATATCTATAGCTGCACAGCGGGATTTAATAGAAGAAAATTAAATAATAACATTATTGCAAAATTAGAAATAAATATAATAACACAGAAATAAATCTCTTTATTGATATTGTTAAAAAGATTACAAAGCCCTCATTTCCCTCTGATACAATGCCATACTTGGCTTATATTCTTTCAAAAACTTTACAGAAGTACAATGATCCCGTCCCATACATTACATCCCATTATATACAAAATTCAACTCTTTGCAACATATGACCATCTCTTGACATCTCTTCTAATTTCTGGCTCCTGAGGATGATGTTCGGACTATCGTTTCGGACTATCTATCTCGATTCATCTTGTACCTGCGTACAGACTGATGATGGGTCAGTATATCAATATACTGGTGATTATGAACAAAGGCTACATCGTCTTAAATGATCACTAATTTATTTAGTGATAAAACATTTCTTGTGAGGGGATCTAGCTACTTTTACCTATGTTTATTTCATGCAGTACAGAGTCAGATTACATTCTATTTTGAAAACACTTTCGAAAAGCCATAGTTCATTTTTATTCATTTCAAGCATACAAGGGACTATTTATTTCTTTCGAAGTGCGCATCGTGTTTCATGAGCCACTATCATTTCTCTTGTTCAAGAAACTCTTAGGGTCAATTACAAGCATGATATCATATATTTTTATTTGAATGTGATATAACAATTCTTGGCAACAGATTATTCTGATACAAATCCTGACAAAAACTTTAACAACATTTATATCACTTTTTCAGTAACTCTTACCATAGTCGACGGTTCATCACTGCACAAGACAAGGATTATCATAAATATAATATAACGAACATTTTTTTTGTTCGTCTCTGTACTTTTAGCTCTTACCAAAATCAATATCGACACATGTAGACTTGATTGGCAGTTGTTAATCTTAGGTTCAGCTCTGCACCAATCAACACCTATCTATATGATAATCTATGGGTCGTTCCCCATGTTAACTATTGTGACTCTTGGGTTCAGCTCGTCGCTAGTGGACTGGATGCAACACCCCCCCTGATCGTGAGATTTTTTGTACCTCAGGGTGTCTAAATAATCTCTTCTAGGCCGATCGGTTCCCAGTGCCCTAGAAACCATCGAGAGATCTAGTGACCTTGTGCACAAGTTGTCCGAGACCAATGCATGAATGCAACACTTATCAAATAAACTCTTTGAGGCAATAATTTATTGATAAGCAACCATTCCATCTTTCTCTATTTCTTCTTTTTAACAACAGAGCTATGACTCTGCCTTTTTTTAACTCAGAGCCGAAGCTCTTCCATAACTCAGAGCCGAAGCTCCTACATATTTCATTCCTTTGCAATATATACAAGTCCGTCTGTACATGTCTAAGATTCATAACATCTTTGAGGGACAAGCAATCGTTCATCTCTTTGAAACATAATAATCAGTTCTATGCAGATTCAGCATATCATTCTACCTTTGACAACATACGAATTTAGAACATTTGAGCAATCTCATACTTTAGTAGGTAGTAATCTTGTTCTTAGCATACATAATTTTTTCTTGTTCTTAGCATAGCAACATGTGAATTCTCTTATAAGCATACCGAATTTATATACTAGCATTATCAATGATTACCATCTTATTATTAGTAACAACATTCATTCAAAAACGCAGATTCTTATTAGGCATAAAAGAATCAAAAAATAAGACTTTTTTCTACTCATCCGGATTAATTGTCTTCTATTGCAGATCCAGTAATCCGATCTCTCTGTCTATCTAGTACCTTTACGGAGCAGGGCACTACATAGTTATCCACTAAAAAAAAGTTTCATCTTTGAAACTTAAGGAGAAACTTACGATATCCATAGCAGTGATAGTCCTCACCTTCACCATCATCAATCCATAAAAATCTCAGTTCAGATTATATCAAAATTCATGTTCGACAAAACATCTCAATCCCAATCAATCAATCGATAAAACATATGCCGACATCATAAAAATATTTACGGACTTATTATATGGAACGTTAATCTCATCAATGATATCAATTTGGCAAGGAAGTTTTGATCAAGAGAATATCTTCGAATTCAATCGAATCAACAATTGGCCAGAGGATCCTATTGTTCTGATACCATTATGTCACGCCCAATCCCACAGAGTCCTTTCGTCCTCGTTTCGTACTCCGTCGAACCATTCGTCCTCGCTTGGGCATGATGTCGTGTAAGCCTAAGTTGTGGTTGCACAAGGCCAAGACCTGTAACAAGACAAGATAGACAAATATCGACAGCTGCACAGCAGGACTTTAATAGCAGAAAATTAAATAATGGCATTATTACAGAAATTAGAAATAAATATAATAACACAGAAACAAATCTCTTTATTGATATCGTTGAACAGATTACAAAGCCCTCATTTCCCTCTGATACAATGCCATACTTGTCTTATATTCTTTTAAAAACTTTACAGAAGTACAATGATCCCGTCCCATACATTATATCCCTTTATATACAAAATTCAACTCTTTGCAATAGATGACCATCTCTTGGTATCTCTTCTAATTTTTGGCTCTTGAGGATGAGGCTCGGGCTATCGCTTTGAACTATCCATCTCTATTCATCTTGCACCTGCGTACAAACTGATGATGGGTCAGTATATCAACATACTGGTGATTGTGAACAATGGCTACGTCGTCCGAAATGATCACTAATTCATTTAGTGATAAAACATTTCTTGTGAGGTGATCTTGCTACTTTTATCTATGTTCATTTCATGCAGTACAGAGTCAGATTACATTCTCTTTTGAAAACACTTTCAAAAAGCCACAGTTCATTTTTATTCGTTTCAAGCATATAAGGGACTATTCATTTATTTTGAAGTGCGTAGCATGTTTGATGAGCTTCTATCATTTCTCTGGTTCATGCAACTCTTAGGATCAATTTCAAGCATGATATCAAATCTTTTTCTTTGAGCGGGACATAACAATTCTTGGCAACAAATCATTCTTTGAAATATATCATGATCAAAACTTTAAACAACATTTATATCGCATTTTCAGTGACTCTTATCATAGTCCACGGTCTATCCCTACACAAGACAAGGATTAGCATAAACATAATATAACCAACATTTTTTTCTGTTCGTCTATGCATTGTTAGATCTTAGCAAAATGAATATTGACACATGCAGACATGATTGGTAGCTGTGGCTCTTGGGTTCAGCTCTGTACCAATCATCACCAATCTATATGATGGTCTATGGGTCATTTCCCATGTTAGCCGCTGTAACTCTTGGGTTCAGCTCGTCGCTAGTGGACGGGATGCAACACCCCCTAATCGCGAGGTTTCTTGTACCTGAGGGTGTCTAGACAATCTTTCCTATGCCGATCGGTTCCCAGTGCCATAGAAACCGTCGAGAGATCTAGTGACCTTGTGCACAAGTTGCCCGAGACTATTACATGAATGCAACATTTATCAGATAAACTCTTTGAGGTAACATTTTATCGATAAGAAACTTTCCATCTTTCTCTATTTCTTTTTTTAACAACAGAGCCATGACTCTGCCTTCTCTCTTTTATTTAACTCAGAGCCGAAGCTCCTATATATTTCATTCCTTTACAACATATGCAAGTCTGTCGGTACATGTCTAAGATTCAGAACATCTTTGAGGGACAAACAATCGTTTCTCTCTTTGAAACATAATAATCAGTTCTATGTAGATTCAGTATATCATTCTACCTTTGACAACATACAAATTTAGAATATGTGAGCAATCTCTTACTTTAGCAGGCAGTAATCTTGTTCTCAACATGCAGATTTTCTTTTCTTGTTCTTAGCATAGCGACATGTGAATTCTTTAATAAGCATACTGATTGATGTACTAGCATTCTCAATTATTACCATCTTGTTATTAGCAACAATATTCATTCAAAAACTTAGATTCTTATTAGGTGTGAAAGAATCAGAAAATAAGTCTTCGTCCACTCACCCAGATTAATCGTCTTCTGTTGCAGAGCCAGTAATCTGATCTCTCTGTTTATCTAGTGCCTTTGCGGAGCAGGGCACTACAAAACAAACATCACCAATATTCCCAAAATGAGCAAGAAAGATAAAATAGTCTATCCTTAAGTACAATTTGGTTACAGGGACAAAGATAACAATTTCGGGTCAAAACGGTATTCGTCAGTGGGCCCATTTTCAACCAAAAAATGTGCAAACCCTAAAGGTCTCTATATTGAGCATAAATTGGTCGAACAAAGCATAAACAAAAATACAAACTCAACGTTATGTCCAGATTTGGATTCCAATAAGTCGATCCCAAAATTGCTCGTCGAATCAAATCGTTGGGCCTGCGAACGATGATCTGGTCAACTGTCTCATAATCGAGTGAAACTTGAGTCACAAGACAAGTCAAATGTTGTGGGTCTAATGACGCAAGTCTTGTCACAACAAACAAAGTAATTAAAATTTTTGCAGAAATACCGATATAGTAATTTTTGATGGATACGGGTCAAATTCCTTGTGCACATGCAACCAATTTGAATTCCGTCAAAGCCCACACAACAAGGATCATACGGCACAAAAAACGATGATCCGGTCAACCGTCTTAGAATCGAGTAAAACTTGAGTCATAAGACAAGTCAAATGTTGCTAATCTAATGGCGTATGTCTCGTCGCGATATGACAAGTGTACACAAAGTTATTAGAATTTGCAAAAACATAGATATGGTAAGTTTTGACGGATATAGGTCAAATTCCTCGCGCACATATAACCAATTTGAATTTTTTCAAAGCTCACACTTCAGGGAATACCATATGCACCTTTTGATGCAATCGGTACATGGCGAAGTCTTCCGGTTGTCGGAACGGACCTCGTATCGGGAAATTTTTTAATTTTAAAGATTATATTTTTCATGATATTTAAACTGACTTATCTTGACATTTAATATATGATAATTTAAACTAAAAATATCATTTCGATGTTGTACATATTGGCTACAAAAACATTCAATTTGATTTTTAAAATAATCAATATCTTGCTCATAATTTGCCTTCCAAACTAGAGGTTTGGAATGGTTCCTATGCTCTGTTTTATACACAAAATAAAGTTTTTTTTAACATTTTTACATAGCTTTCCTGAGCATTTTATCAGAATTAAATCTATTTAAATGGGATTGAAAGGGGTTATGTTGTGAACATATCTGTTCAAGTGGATCAAGAAATGATCGAGCGAGGTAGGTGAAAGCATGATGCGATGTTAGGGGTTCGAGCTGTTGTGTAATTCACGCACGGAGGGAGGGTTCGACTGTTCTATCGGCGCTTCGACGAGCTTGGTGGCAGCACAGGCGGTCAGGGACATTTGTGGGGAGTAAGCGAACGCGTCATGATGCATTGGGAAGAGCTCAGCTCTCTCTTGAGTTTTTGAAATAAAATAATATTAGTTTCGATATGGATATATATAATGGTGTTTAAATATGATTTCAAATCGAATTCCCCCAGATTTAAATTAGGATTTGGACTATATTTGATTCCATCTAGAAGAAAATTGGATATGATTAGCTAGGAAAAATTTGACGAAGCTTGGTGAAGATTTGGTTGTGTTTTGAACTCAGAATTATTCGAGTTCTTTGAACTCTCCTGGGCTCGAGAAAAACTCCGATTGAATGACTTACGAGATTTTGAAAATTATACGAGTTATTCATTATTACTGTTATTTTTAGTAATTTCCTTTGTAAAAAATGTTAATATCCTAAAAAATTTCCACAAATTTCTAAAAGAATATTTGTAAAAGATTTCTTAAAAATAATTCTTGAATAATACAATCCAACATATATTTCATATAAAAAAATTATCTAGTATATATATATATTTATTATGTTTATAAATGAAACTCCATAAATCAAACTTTATATATATATATATATATATATATATATATTTTATTATATATATATATATTTTATATATATATATTTTATATATATATATATATATATATATATATATATATATATATATATATATATATATAAATATATATATATATATATATATATATTTATATAAAATATATATATATATATATATATATAAAATATATAAAAAAAAAAATATATATATATATATATATATATAAAATATATATATATATATATATATATATATATATATATATATATATAAAATATATATATATATATATATATATAAATATATATATTAAAAAATATATATATATATAGTTATATATACTCAATATATAATTAGCATAATTAATTTAATAAAATAAAATAATATATGTAGAAGCATGAAAAAGAATAAAGAAAGACCCATGCGGCTCAGAAAGCCCATGCGGCTCAGAGATTCATGCGACGCAAGGGACTATGCATCTCGATACGTTCCATGCGGCTCAGAAGAGAAGACACGTGGCTTGCAATCAGTTCTTCCCTTCGTCCTATACTGCATTAATTACCTTGACGGCTGACAGCTCTGACAAGGTGACAGTCCTGACACAAAGAAGCAACTATGACTCTGTCATAATGGCATACTCCTAAGAAATCGAAGGAAATCTCTGACACAAATCCCCCAAGATCTAGAAAGTGCCACGCGGCCTTGACACGTGGACAGTCGTATGCGGCTCGAGCAGAGATTCCCCATGCGGCTCAGGCCAAAGCTGTCCTATGCAGCTCAGGCCAAAGTTGTCTTATGCGGCTCAAAGCAGAGGTTCCTCTATGCGGCTCACAAGGACTATCTCCATGCGGATCACTAAGAAGCTATCTATTATGCGGCTGCCTACACTCATGCGGCTCAGATCATCACCATGCGGTTCAAATATTCACCCCAAGCCACTTTGACACGTGGCCAGTCTTATGCGGCTCAGATTTCTTCAGTGGCTCTCGGTTGAGCCACGTGGCAGGACACGTGTCATAAAGCCAATCAAATCTCAATAATCCAGATTTACCGTAATCAAAGATTAGGTCAAATCCCAATAATCTGGGACACGTGGCGGAAGAATGAATTAAATTTATTCATTCGGATTTGCAGACATCAGCAAATCATCATGAGAAAGGTTTATTGCAATCAGCATTAATTACTGATAGGATTTGGCGCAATCTACATTAATGGCCCAGATTCATCACACTCAAGACTAATGGCCCAGATTGACCAATCAACAGGCCGCGCCACTTTAAGAAAGGACAATCATTGCAAACCCTAATGAGGACCCCATTCCTATAAATAGCAAGGTGCCATTCCCTTGCAGGAGATACAAGAGAGGAGAGGACGCACAGGACACACAGAGAGAGACATACAGAGAAAGAAAGGAGAGCATTTCCTCAACGCCAAGCAGTTCTTCCCCGGAGTCAAGGTTGCATCCGATCGTCCAAGGAGTAAGGCAGAGCTGCCGTCGCTTTCCCGAGCCTCTATCGTCACCCCCCAGAATCTAAAATAAACAATTGTGCTTAGATTGCTGTACCTAGGTTTTTGTCCCTAGGCTTTCTTTGTACAAGCGAGTTTGTGTTGTGAAGTAAAAGTTCAGTCCTCCGATAATTGTTCTGCTCTTTTATATTTCATGGCAAACACGATGGTGACTCTGCTGGGGACAAACTTCTCCATGGCTGAGGAGTTAGTGACGCAATCGGATGCAGCCAAACTTGGCTCCATACAACAGAAGATGGTCGTCCGTTTCGACCAACAGGCGTTCGAAGAAATGCTCTCCGAAGGAAGCGCTGGCCCGGTCCAGAAGCGCACCCGCACAACGAAGGCTCGCAAAGAGTGGAGGCCAAAATTATTTGCTCCTCCCCAGGCCCTCGACGGAGTACTCTCTGCTACCCAAGACGGCGAAGGCGACTCTCGTACGGCCCCACTTCAAGCTATAGAAGACTCTGCTGTCTCCAAGTCCGGTAGAGAAAAGCACTACGATGCTGGACTTGTAGGGACAAAGCGCAATTCTATGTGCTCCAGAAAGAAACCGAACAAGGGCACTAGCCGCAAAGTGAAGACTCATGCGGCCAAGATTGCCAGCCACATGAATGATGACCATGCGGCTGAAACTGCTAGCCAAATGCATAATACTCATGCGGCCAGGATTTCCAGCCGCATGGAGAACACTCATGTGGCCAGGGTTTCCAGCCGCATCGAGGAGACCTATGCGGCTGCGACCGCCAGCCGCATAAAGATTACTGATGCCAGCCGCATGATGCCTACTCTATGCGGCTCTGTCTTCGACCGCCTCTCCTATGGTCCTGATCTCCTGTGCTCCCAAGAAGACATGTCTGATTCTCTCCAGCACCACCTAGACTCTTCCTACTATGTGCCCTTATGCACTAGAGTGAAGAAGTCTAGGACAGCACGAGCTTGGCAAGCTCGGTCCGATGATCCGACCTCTGACCATCCGAGCGTCCCGTATACTGTTATGCGGGCCTCTGATGGGAAGTTGTATAGAACTACTCGAGTCCAGCCCCCGGCGGCAAACGGACAGAGAGGTTCTCAAAAGTCTCCCAAAATCCAGGGAGCAAACATGGTCGATCCGGATATATCTAATTTACGTGAGGCCATCCTCCACAAACGCAAGAAAAGAGAAGGTGCCCCAGGGTGCAAAGAGTCCTCCCACGGACGTCACTGCACCCAAGTCATCGTCAACTATTGTTGCAAAAATGCAACAGTACAAGAAGACCGGTGGACAGTTTTCCAAAGACTACAACGACCAAACTCAGAAGACGAGGCGCATCCTGTTGTCTCCTGCAACTCTGCTCAGAAAATCCCCATCGATGGGAGAGGAAAGAAGACCAATGCTTCCAACCCGAAGATGTCAACCATTGTGACTAAGAAGCTATCATCTAAACGGTTGTCCTCCACCGAAGTTTTCCAAGGAACCCGTTCAAAAACAAAATCTGCTACAGTGGGTGCTACATCATCCACACCACTGGGGGTCGCTGGAACTGGGGGTAGCACTCCTCCGAACATCCACGATAATCCAATGTTCCAAGGAGACGAGCCCAGGGAAGCAACTCTCCCGTCAGACACAGCAAATACTGACGTCCCCGAGGTCGTCCACGACTCTCAAGATAAAGCAAGCTCTGAAGCCGGGGGTACTATTCCTTCTGAGTCCGAACCAGAGGAGAACATTCCCATATATCCCGATGACTTTTTGGTACATGGGTATGACTCGGAGGACACGTCCTCCACCGTTCCTTCTATCTCCCCTCATGTAAGGACGGTGTTCATGACGGACAACAATCAAGGTGGCTCCAGTGATCGCCAATGCATCGACACTCTGGAGGCCATACTGCATGCCTTGGTCAAGTCTGTAGACGAAATCAAAGTAGCTCTCCCAACTCTGTAAGGAGGGACGCCTAGCCAAATAAGCGCGGATCCCACGGTCAATGCGGACTCGAACTCAGCGGCACCAAACCCGGGCAATAATCCTCCTGAAATAACGGCTCCTATCGCTGCAGATGATGCTAGGGAAGCAAGAAGAGAGGTTCAGGAGCTCCGAGCCATGTTTCATGCCCGAGAAAACTCTCAAGACCTCAGAATACGACAACCGTACCCTGCTGTATGGAGGGATGTCCCTTTCCCACCAAGATATAAGCCGTTCAACATCAATCCCTATGATGGCAAGACCTCCACAAGTACATACATCACCTACTTTGAGGTTACCACTGACCATCTGCCCCACGACGATGCCATCCTCATACGATTATTCATTGGGGCATTGGAAGGGGTCGCCTTCGACTGGTATCGTAACCTTCCAGTTAACTGCATCCACTCCTTCGCCAGCTTCAAGCGCATGTTCTTGGAGAGGTTCTACGAAGTAGGGCAGGACGTCACAATGTCCACTCTCATAGATGTAGTCCAAGGGGAGAAGGAGCTGACAAGGAACTATATTGAGCGGTTTTGCCAAACCGTAATGAAGTTGCCATCTGGTAATCCGGATTTCTCCTTGATTGAAATTTGCCAAAAGAGATTACTCCCAACAATCAGTCTCTGGATGGGCGAAAGTCAATTTAAGGATTGGAAGACGTTTATCATCAGTGCCACTAGCGCCGAAGAACGAATAAAGAAGGCTCGTCAACTGGGATTGCACATCTCGGAGGGAGAGAACAAGGGCAAGCGTCCCAATACCAAGAACGACAATGGGGGTAGCCCCTCCAACAATCGGGACAACAGGGGCAAACAGGCTATGGTGGCCGACACAGCTCAGAAACCTGAGTCAAGACCGGCAGACAAACAATGGCCGCAAATGACCTACTCCTTCGAAGACAGCCACGTCAAGCCCATCTTGGACATGCTCATACAAAGAGACAGAATTCAGCTCCTTCCACCAAGAAGGGAACCTCGGTCGGCAGAAATGGAGAGCCCAAAGTACTGCCATTTCCACCGCTACGTCCACCATGCTACACACGACTGCTACCAACTGAAATGATACATCCAAAATCTTATCGATTGGAATGCTCTGGCCATCGATTTCGAAGAGGTGACCGTGGCGGCCAACATGGTGTCCATACAGTTCGGTAGCTTCCTTCCAACGGAGACTCAAGACGGCGGAGTACCCGTTCCTCTGGCGACAATGGAGATTGCTAATCTTCTACCTCCTCGGGATCAGGCTGCTGATCTAGTACCTCTCACCATATCACGGAAAGAGATCATGTGGGTCTATCCGGACCTAGTACTTGAAGTAACTCAGTCCACACCGCCTCCCACTCGCATGAAGAAGGGTGGAAAAGTCAGATCCTGCAGCACAATCTCGGCGGATGTCAAAGAAGTCACGACTGTCGTTACCCGATCTGGGGCACAATCCCAACCTGTGGCTGATAACTCAACTGAAGATCATCAGCCAGCTACTGCTGACACTCCGGGACCGCCTCAGCCTCCGACGACCGACAAGCCTAGGCCGAAGGAGACTCGCTTTGACAAATCCCTCCAAAAAGATGCACCTCAGGGGTTAGAGAGGCCCTACAACTTCGACATCTTGGCACAATTGGCCAATACACCGACCAAATTGTCATTATACGAGCTCCTGAGACTCTCAAAGGATGTTCGCACGGCTTTGAGCGATGCACTCCAGAATGTCGACGCCTATCTGGCTCAGGTTAACCTCACAGGAGAGAGTCCGACTGCAAATCTCCAAGACAACGCCTCCACAGGGGCGATGCCCAACATTGTCTTCACTCCACAGGATATGCTCATCAAAACCAATCTGTATGATCGTCCGTTATACTATACCGGATACAACGGAGACGTGAAGGTGGACCGGATGTACATAGATCCGGGCTCTTCCATAAGCATCATTCCGAAGGGTCTGCTACATCACCTCCGTATTCCTATGCATCGCCTGACGCCAACAAGCACCGCCATCAGCGGTTTCAATTCGGGCAGGAGCTACCCAATTGGGAAGATTCGCTTGAAGTGCCAAATTGGCGAACTCCAGTCAGAAGTGACCTGTTACGTCATAGATACGGACACTCCTTACAACATCCTCTTGGGGCGCCGTTGGATACACGATTATATGATCGTGCCTTCCACGCTGCACTAGTGCTTCAAATATGTCGACAAATACAGCTTTGTGAGGACAAAATTTGCCGACATCGATCCCTTCAAAGGAGTCGAATCCTACTACTCGGATTTCTGTTTATACGAGAAGTCGAAGAGGCACCTGGATAAAGATATACAGGCTCGAACGGCCTCAGGATCAGAAGAACCTATGATGATCCACCTTCAAGCTCGCAAACCTGGCAAATTTGTACCCCTTACGGCTGCTCTACGTAAGGATGCGATCAGCCTCTCGGCACAAGAAGGGCAAATGGTGATCCGGCTACCAAGGTCCGGCCAAGCGCCAAGACCCACAACAGAGCCGCTAACAATCAGGCTACCGAGGGTCAGCCAACCACAAACAGGGAAGCTCAACCCCTTTGACAGGCCAATGACGATACGTCTTCCCAAGAATAATTGTCACCCCGATGCAAAGTCTGGGGCTTCTAACGAACCAACTACTCCCCGCCCGGCATCGAGTACCAAACTGGGGGTCGCTAGTTTGCCAACAACCCCACGTTCGGCTCCACCGACAGAACCTTTGATGATTAAGCTGCCTAGGTCATCCTCTCAGTCTTCATTTATACAGGGGATGACCGAAGAAGAACCGAAACTGGCCAAGTATGTGGCTGCCCACACTGATGTTCCCTCCGCGGATGATATAATCCCACTAGAAAAGATACCTTACTTCATCAATAAAGGGCTATCTTTGAACTACCTCGAGCTTAATAAGCTTTGTACGATGTATGCTATGGAACACGGTATAGGCACTCACCTACACACACAGGTGATAAATGTTTACACCACAAACCAGCTTACTCCAGTAGAAGTCGCTTACTGCATAGTCGAAGGAGGGGACCATCCAATCATCTTCGGCCGGAAGGATGATCCACAGCCCTTTACCATAGAAAAAGTCGATCCTGAATCAGATGCTGGAAGATTGCCTCTGTATCTTTATAGTCCCCAATCCAAATACCTCATGCAAAAACAGGGATATAATATGGAGACTACGCCAGACTTAAACTACGGCACCGGTCGACGACGACCTTTCAAACCCCCAGTCCCGGTTGGCAAACCACGGGACTACTACAACAAGACCCGATGTAGATTAGGGTATGTCACGCCCACAACGACCCCCGAAAGTTCAGATGAAGAATGCAACTGGCATTCACATTCGACCGGGTCACCAACTTCTGATTCAGATACCAGCATTGGAGACGTATTCAGACAAGTCATGTCAGTCAATTTGACATTCGCCGACGCTTACGAGGAAGATGAGGACATACCTAAAATCCTCGAGTTAGAGCCGTGGGCCCAACAGTTAGATGCACTATAGGAAAAGTGGTTCGAACAGAGGGAACCTCCTACTGAAGACGAGGTTATACAGGTCAACCTCGACAGCGAATCTTCTCCAAAACCAATCTTCGTCAGTAAAAGCCTAACAGACGAAGAACGAGAATCACTATTGGAACTTGTCAAAGAATATATCGATGTGTTCGTATGGACCTATGAAGACATGCCAGGACTAAACCCCGAAGTTGCCCTTCACAAGCTCAACATTCGGCCAGATGCAAAGCCGGTCAAACAGCAACAGCGACACTTTCTCCCAGGCATCATTGATGCGATCGAAGCCGAAGTCAACAAACTGATAGCTAGCGGTTTCATTCGCGAGGAACAACATCCTGACTGGGTCGCCAACATAGTACCGGTCCTCAAAAAGAATGGAAAGATTCGAATCTGCATCGACTTCCGCAATCTGAACGAGGCATGTCCCAAAGATGAATTCCCCCTCCCTATCACAGACATCATGATCGACAACACATGTGGCTTCGAACGCATGTCATTCATGGATGGATTTTTGGGGTACAACCAAATCAAGATGTCTCCTGACGACGAAAAGCACACATCATTCCGAACATCGATTGGTACGTACTGCTACACAGTCATGCCTTTTGGTTTAAAGAATACTGGCACCACATATCAAAGAGCCATGAGCATCATCTTCAGAGACCACTTGCGCAAGACTGTGGAGTGCTATGTCGATGACATCGCCGTCAAGTGTCGTTATAAGGAAGACCATCTGCAGGACCTGAGGACGGTGTTCGACCTGATGCTAGCACACAACCTGAAGATGAATCCCACAAAATCTTTCTTGGGTGTATCCAGCAAAAAATTCCTGGGTTTTATTATTATTGCCCAGGGAATTCATGTAGACCCAGAGAAGACGAAGGCAATTATGGAGATGGGTCCTCCGAGAAATCTTTATGAACTCAGAGGCCTTCAAGGAAGGCTAGCTTACATCAGGAGGTTCATTTCTAACCTCTCCGGGTGATGTCGGCCATTCACCCACCTCATGAAGAAAGGCATTTCATTCGTATGGGATGAAGAATGCCAACGTGCCTTCGACAGCATCAAAGAATATTTGTCGAGCCCTCCAGTCCTGGTGGCTCTGGTTGCTGGGAAACCATTCTTGCTATATGTACGAGCAATGGAGCATTCCCTCGGTGATCTGCTGGCACAAAACAACGACGCAGGCCATGAACAAGCTACATATTATCTCAGCCGAATGATGATTGGGCCGGAGCATCGATACACCGCCGTGGAGAAGGAATGCCTCGCCCTGGTGTTCGCCATTCAAAAGACGCGGTAATATGTCACAGGACAAACCATACATGTGATCTCACGAGTCAACCCTCTCAGAGTCCTCATGACTAAACCAGGGGCACTCAGCTCCCGCCTCGCCATATGGGCAATATTGCTGCCTCCTTATCATATGATCTTCGTCCCGCAAAAGGCTGTTAAAGGTCAAACTCTGGCAGACTTTTTATCAGCCCATCCAGGCTCGGAGTCATCCAGAGTATATGAAGGAATCCCAGATGAGGTCGCCGACTCACATGTGACCTCCCACGATGATATATGGCGAATGTTCTTCGACGGTGCTTCGAGAACTGGACCCAAGGGCAACATTATTATTGGAGTTGGGGTAGTGTTGATTTCTTCTTCCGGACTGGTGATCAATCGCGCTTACTCCATCACAGAACCCTGCTCTAACAATGTGGTCGAGTACAACGCTTTGGTCATCGGCCTCCAACTTGCAAGAGAGCTGGGGGTAGAATATCTCGAAGCATACGATGATTCGCAGTTAATCGTCAATCAGATCCGGGGTTCGTATGAAGTCCGCCACGAAGACATGATCCCCTATCACCAAATAGCGATCAACATTATCTCGTCATTTGAGGGATTCTTCATCGACCATGTTCCCAGACTACAGAACATCGAAGCCGATGCCCTAGCAGGCCTTGCCGCTTCCCTAGCAGTGCCGAACCATACTCATCTTTTGGTTGACGTGATAGGCCATGAACTGGTCTGTCCCAAGAACAACGTTCAAGTTGTGGCGAGTTATTCCGCCCAAACGATCGACGTAGCACCGGACTGGAGACAACCATTCATAGACTTCGTAGTCTACGACATCCTACCCGAGAATCTAAAGGAAGCCACTTCCATCAGAAGGCGTTCCCTCAAATTCTTCTACGATACAGAGACGAAAATGCTATATCGGCGATCCTACGATGGGTTACTGCTTCGGTGTCTGTCAAACGCAGAAGCCAAAGAAGTCATATGCGAAGCTCACGACGGTGTCTGCGGGGCCCATCAGCCTGGTCCCAAATTACAAGACCGTCTTCGCCGAATGGGCTACTACGGGCCCACGATGGTAACGGATGCGATAGACTATATAAGAAAATGCAAAGCCTGCCAAGTCCACACAGACTTCATCCACCAACCATCCGAGTTTCCACATCCAGCAGTAGCGTCCTGGCTATTTGAAGCATGGAGAATGGATATCATCGGTCCGATTACTCCACCTTCCTCCTGTGGACATCGCTTCATACTCGCGATCACGGATTACTTCTCCAATTGGGCGGAAGCCGTTCCACTCGCAGAAGTAAAGACTTCAAACATGATCAGCTTCCTCAAACATTATGTCATCTATCGCTTTGGACTGCCCCAAAGGATCATCCACGATAATGGTCCGCAGTTTGCAAGCCACGCCTTCTATCGATTCTGCGACAAGCACCGCATCCAGAATATTGCTTCAACACCATACAATCCAGCAGCCAACGGGTTGGAAGAGACATTCAATAAAACAATCATCAAACTCCTCAAGAAGTTTGTCTCTTCCAACAAACGCGACTGGAATGAGAAGCTTGGTGAATGCTTATAGGCATACCGTACTACAGTCCGAACAACCACTGGGAACATGCCATTTTTCCTGGTATACGGGAGTGAGACAGTTCTTCCATTAGAGACTCAGATACCCTCACTCCGCGTCTCCCTTACTTACCAATTGACGACAGATGATAACTACCGTCGTCGGCTGCAAGAGTTGGAGGCCTTAGATAAAAAGCGCCTCTTGGCTCAGCAACGAATCGAGCTATACCAAGCATGCATCTCTGGAGCCTTCAACAAGAAGGTTAAGATCAGAACATTCCAAGTGGAAGATCACGTTCTGGCAGTCCGGAGGCCGATGGTCATGACTCACAAAACCGCCGACAAATTCCAGCCAAAATGGGAAGGGCCGTTCATCATCGATGCTGTATTCTCCAATGGAGCTTACCGCCTCGCAAAACAAAATGGAGACCTGCTCATGTTGCCCGTCAACGGCAAGTTCCTGAAGAAATACTATGTCTAAACGACATATTCCAGATCATCGAGTCATGTACCCGCTGGTACAGCTGAACTCACCTTACAATTTTCCTGATCATCGAGTCATGTACCCGCTGGTACCGCTGAACTCATGCTTATAATTTTCCAGATCATCGAGTCATGTACCCGCTGGTACCGCTGAACTCACTTTCACAAAATTTAGATTGCTGAGTCATGTACCCTATTGTACCGCTGAACTCATATCCTCATTCCACAAAAAATTCCAGATTATTGAGTCATGTACCCGCTGGTACCTTTGAACTTGCGTTTTGATTCCAACATTCACGGATTGTCGAGTTATGTACCCGCTGGTACCCCTGAACTTACATCCCGGTCACTCTTTTGGGGAGAAAGTCATGTGTAACCATACCTCTGAACTTTCTCCCTGAAAGAGATCCTTCCTCATGATCCACTACCCGCACTCCCAGTGCACAAAAAGGGTAACGGATCCACAAATTTCCAAAAACGACCATATCGATGTTACCTCTGAGTCGTCTCAATTCCGCCAAAAACAAATCACCCCTCTACATAGAACTTCCATATCCTCATTACCTCTGAGTCGTTCTTTGTACCCCCTTCATTGAGCCCACTCCTGCCATGTCCTCATTACCTCTGAGTGGAAAGGCTCCATCGAAGAAACCCTCATGCTTGCCATGTCCTTATTACCTCTGAGTAAGTATGTTGATCCCTTTCGACTTATTATCTGTACCCACAATCGGAGTACACCAAGGATAGTATGTCCACAAATATCCTCCGTTGAGTCCACTCCTGCCATGTCCTCATCACCTCTGAGTAGGAAGAATCCGCGGTAAGAAAACCCTCATGCTTGCCATGTCCTCATTACCTCTGAGTAAGTATGTTGGTTCCCTTTTTATCCTATTATCCGTATCCTAACCCAGGGTATGCCAAGGATAATAGGCCCACAAAATGCCCTGAGCTGAAGTTCTCAGCACATGCCCACCATTCCTCATCATGCCTCGGAAGCCCAGCTGCTCCATGGCATTCTTTCTCCCGATACCTGGAACGTCCACGACCACATTTTTGCGGAACCGTTCTGGGTATCCCAAATGAAACTTGTTACCCGTACCTAAAACCAAGGTATGCCAAGGGTAGCAGGTCCACAACAAGTCCTCCATACGGGGCAAACACCACCACGATACCACAAGCACAACAAGCAATACAAATGAAGGATAGAATGGAAAGTACTCTTTATTTTATGTATGAAAAAGCATTACATGTTTCGGGACCACGTCCCTCTCAAAAAAGAAAAGAAAAAAAGAAACCAAAAGAAGAAAGAGCCGATTATAGTTCGACATTACACAATTCTAGGAGACGGTTTCTCACTGAGGTGGTCCCCCGCTCAAGCCGCTGTCGAGCTCGACGTTCAGCCTCCTGGGACAACCGCTCCCCATTATCCAAATCCATGAACGCCCGGCAGTCGTCTTCCAACCTCCTCAGGGCAGTCTCCAGGTCAGCCAAAGCTTGATTAACCCTGTCAGCTTCCTGGATGATTAGCCCCCTGTCAGTACGAGCAACCTCAAGTTCAGACTCAAGGAAAGTTAACTTCCTCTGAAGCGCAAGGATCTGCTCCCGCGTGTCAGTAATCTCACGGGAAGCATCCTCCTCCCGAGCCGTAACGCCTTCACTCTCGTGGCTCAATTGATCATATCGATCATACAAATCGCTGAGGGCCTTCAGTATGGCCGGCCTGGTTTTATCCCGAGCAGCCTTTGTCTTCTCTATGGCAGCGATAAGGGAACCCCGCTCCTGGTCTATAACAGCAGACAGATCAGCCTGCCACAATACCTGAAGCTGGGCCACCAGCTGATCGATCTCCAATAGTTTTGCCTCCAGAAGTGCAGCCACCCCTGCCCCGGCGAGAAGAGACTTAAGAATATCAATTTGACCCTGGGCGCATTGCCGGGCCAAGACCAAAGAGGTCCCTCTTTCCACAGCAACCAATATTCCCCTCTTCAAGTGACGATGAAAACTGGCAACCACGTCCTGTAACGCGTCATCCAAGACCTCTGCAGAGGATGGCGTCAGAAGAAGCGTGGGCGGCAACATCGGAAGGGTGGTACTAGAACACGCCACCAAAGGGACAGAGTCTGAGCAGAACGAGGCATGGATAGCGGCTAACTCATCCTTCGCCATCTGAAGATCCTAGACACTTGGTAGGGCAGAGAAGTCAACTCTCGGAGCCGCCCGAACAGAGGAGGATGCAAGGACCATCGTCCCCTGCCCCGGCTGACCCACCACCTGGTTTGTCGAACTCGAGCTCGTAGGAGGCCCATCAAGACAAGTCGGAAGGGGAGGGGGTACGCTCCTCTCCGCCAGTGCCCCTTCGATAAAGTTTTTCTCAATAACGTCCATCCTCGGCACGGGAGAGACGGGACCTGTATGCCCAGAATAATAATCAATTGACATGACCCGAAGGACGTGATGATAGAGCAGATAGGCCTCCTCGTGGGCAGCTGTCATGGTCTCCTCACCCGCGATCTCTAAGTTGAATTCAGCCGGTTCCTCTGTCCCAGCCACCTCGAAGGGAGATACGGCCCGATCAGCATCATCTCGAGGAGATTCAGCAATTTCAGGGACAGGCTCACCAGAGCTCCCGTCATCCCGAGTCACAACCTCGGCTACTTAAGGTTCCTCTTCTTCTGACACCTACAAGAGGGAAGGAAGATGATTAAAATCAAAGATTAGAAGGAAAAGAAGAGCCGGGAGTCACTTGCTTACCTCTGACGCGGAGTCAACTTCCTCGCCGCTTTCCCTTATAGCTAGCTGGCGGTGTCTGGTCACAGTCAGCTTCCGGGAACGAGGAATACCGCCAACAGGAGAAATGTGCCTGCTACGCTTTTGTGCAGGACTAGGCACAACGGATGGCTGATCTGCCACCATCTCATCCGACAAAATAGGCGGCTGATCCGCCCCTACGTCTGCCACCGGAAGGGAGGAGTCATCTCTATCATGCTCGTCACCTTCATCATCCTCAGTGGCGGAGTCCGAATCTGGCACTTCGGCTCTATTCTTCCTCTTCCTCATCCTGGCCCCCTGGGACCCCTCCTCCAGGCCGGTACCAATGATAAAACTGGCACCCGAGTTAAAACCAATGAGGAGCTTGTTCGCCATGACATGGTACAAGGCCACCATGTACAAGATCTCCACCGACGTCTTAATAGCAGGGATTGAGAAAACGGCGCGAGTATGGAATGTATCATAATAGTGCCAGGCTCTGATGCCATCAAGAAGGCTACTTTCAAAACCCAAACAAGAGCTGAGACTGTTTAGAAAAAGCTGACTGTATCCAAACTGCCGAACAAACCTGCTAGGCAGATAAGGCTCCAGAAAGGCAGTATTACGGTTGCGATACACCAGATGAGCGGGGCAGATGTTACGCAGCCACAAAAGCATCTGGCCATCCAGAAGTTGAGGGGGGCCAATGCCGTCAAGATGGACAGTCGCTATCTCCTCATCAGAAAAACGAGGGACAGATACAAAAATGTTGTACATGTCCGCCCTCGCCAGTGCCATCCTACAAGCACGCATGGTCTCGAATTCCCAAGACTCCTTGCGATAGTGGAAGATAAAGGCGTCGTCATCTGTTACGCCGTCTTCAGAGCCCGGTCTCATCAAAGACGGATAATGCATCAACAGCCACCCTATCAGATAATGATAGGACAGCTCAGTCTGTTCAAAATCCTTTGTCATGTCGCAGGCAATGACCATGGATGTGAAAGTACGAAGGCCACGGTGTATGCTGCACACTATGGCCGGAAGGAGAGCTAGCCGGATTCGCAAAACCAACTTCACAGCCGGAAGGATGAAGTTGCGACTGATCCTCTCGATAGAACCTGCTCCTCCCGAGACTACACAATTTCACAGCCATATCATCAAGAATCCCGCCAGAAGAGCCTTCTCCGACAACTCTTGGGTATCTTGGTAAAAATAACCAAAAGAGTCAGTTTTACTCCCGAATCTGTCATTAGTGGTGGCCACCCTCTTAGCCGATGACACTAAAGCTTTAACCGCCTCCCGAGATTGAGGACGTCGAGAAGTAACTTGACCTGAGGCATCCATCGGGAAGAGATAGCGCACCCAGTCCTTGGTATGGGGAGCATTCCCTTCTGAGCTGCTTTCCTTCTTGGCTATTTGCTGACATGTGCTATAGTGGCACAATACCTCTTGATAAAGAGCCACGAAGCCTGGATATCGTCTGTCCAACTCTTCGAACTCCTCATTCGTGGGAGTATACGCCTCGAAAGCTTCATCCCCCAAGGAAGTTTGGAGACCGCGTGCATTTTGTGGAGCGTAAGCCCCATCTCCCATACGGGTGTATAGAAGGTTCCCGTACGGCGATTATACATCTCCAGCAGAGATATAAATAACCTCTTGTTTATGGGCAAGCCGTAGCTGGTGCCCCTAATAGCATGGTAGAGACCAATCTCACACAGAAAGGCCTCATACTTTTGCAAGATCCACATAGACAGATTGGTCCACGAGGGAACGGGGTGTATCCAACTGGGGAGCATCAACCGGCCAATGGGATAAGAGCCCTTCCGAGCAAGTTGGCTCATAAAAGTGTCAGATGTAGAAAAAGTGAAATTGGGACCCGGTACATTCAAAAAGGTACCTGGGGCCAGTCCCATTACAGAACGACTGGTGTGCACCTTGCCCGCACACACTGACTTCAAGCTGTTGTTGTAATGGATGTCTCCTACAAACATTCCACTTCGGGTAGGAGTTAAAGATTCTTCCATCTTCCGGTCCAGTGGGAGCATATTGAACCAAGATAATGGAAAGTGATGCTCCATTTGGGTGATGCGGATCGCCATCCCGTTAGAAACAAAACTCCAGTTCTCTGACACCTCTAAAACTTGATTGTTCTTCACAGTCAAGGCATCTCCAAAGAAGAACGCAGGCTTCAGGTACTCCCCTTCTAATTTCTCCGAGTTCATCGTAGCATTGAAAAAATAGAAAGGCTAGTTCTTGAGGGCCTTCAATCTCGCCAAAGGTTCATCACTAGGAAACTGGTCCGCCACACGCTTAACTATATGGTCGTATCTATAGCCTAGAGCAGCTTGGGCACTGCCAACCAGGGGTTCTCTAGCAGCATTTACCGACAAATTTACTGAAAAGAAGACAGAAAAAGATGAGTTAAAAAGATGGACAAAAAGAACTATGGGTGTTTTCGAACTTATGCGGCTCCAACTTAATGAAGCCTCATGCGGCTCAAGTTCAGGAGAACACTCATGCGGCTCCAACTTAATGAAGCCTCATGCAGCTCAGGAGAATACTTATGCGGCTCCAACTTAACGAAGCTTCATGTATCTCAGGAGAATACTTATGCGGCTCCAACTTAATGAAGCCTCATGCGGCTCAAGTTCAGAAGAACACTTATGCGGCCCCGTTCAGTAAAAGTTCATGCGGCAGCGCTCTCATAAGGCCCTCAGGGTTCAGATAAGTTCGCACGGACCGTGTGACAGACAAATTTGTGCGAATCTATGCGACTCAACGTAGCTCATGCGGCTTCGTTGGCGAAGCACGTATGCGGTCACAGTGGTTATTTGTATGCAACTCGCAGCTCGGCCAAAGGACGAACATGCGGCTCACAAAGGCTCGTGCATAAAGTATGCGACGTAGCCATAGCAGTTAGGGTTCTTTAAACTTATACAATGTTCTTACCAGCAATGGGGGGATGAACGTCAGGATGAGCTGCGGGTACGACGACCGGCGGAGGAGCGGTCGCAGTCGAGGTAGAAGCAGTCTTTTTGCCCTTCGCCGTCGCAGTCGACGAAGACGCCGCCTTCTTACCCTTCGCCGCCATGGTCTTTTTGGGAGCCATTAGTGATCAAAGAAGAGGATGACAATCGAGGTAGGGAAAAGTCTAAGCAAAGGAGAAAGTAAAGAAGTTCTCTCTCTTCAAACCCTCTTATTTATAGGAGGACGAGAAGGGGAGGACACGTGGACTAATAAACCGCCTCGCAAAAGACGAAACTGACTCCTCGAATTTTGTCCCCTCTCTCATAAAGGAAGATTCACCCAGGGCATAAAATCCAAAAGATTTAATGAACCGACCCTTGGGATTTCCCCTAAAAGATGGCACTAAAACAAATTTGAGGCAATTAAAGGATACGCACACGTGGCAAGATGATGTGGCGGAAAGTCCCTGCGGCTGAGATATCTCTGCGGCTCGAAAGTTCCTGCGGCTGAATCATCCATGCGGCCAAGACATCCATGCGGCTAGGATATTATATGCGGCCAGAAGAGTTTATACATAGCCATGCTTCTTATTGAAAGTATTTCAATTTTACAAAATTGAAAACTTTGAAGGGGGTCTTGTAGAAGCATGAAAAAGAATAAAGAAAGACCCATGCGGCTCAGGAAGCCCATGCGGCTCAGAGATTCATGCTGCACAAGGGACTATGCGTCTCGATACGTTCCATGCGGCTCAGAAGAGAAGACACGTGGCTTACAATCAGTTCTTCTCGTCGTCCTATACTGTATTAATTACCTTGACGGCTGACAGCTCTGACAAGATGACAGTCCTGACATAAAGAAGCAATTATGACTCTGTCATAATGGCAGACTCCTAGAAAATCGAAGGAAATCTCTGACACAAATCCCCCAAGATCTAGAAAGTGCCATGCGGCCTTGACACGTGGACAGTCGTATGCGGCTCGAGCAGAGATTTCCCATGCGGCTCAGGCCAAAGCTGTCCTATGCGGCTCAGGCCGAAGATGTCTTATGCGGCTCAAAGCAGAGGTTCCTCCATGCGGCTCACAAGGACTATCTCCATGCAGCTCACTAAGAAGCTATCTATTATGCGGCTGCCTACACTCATGCGGCTCAGATCATCACCATGCGGTTCAAATATTCACCCCAAGCCGCTTTGACACGTGGCCAGTCTTATGCGGCTCAAACCCCATGCGGCTCAGATTTTTTCAGTGGCTCTCGGTTGAACCAAGTGGCAGGACACGTGTCATAAATCTAATCAAATCTCAATAATCCAGATTTACCGCAATCAAAGATTGGGTCAAATCCCAATAATCTGGGACACATGGCGGAAGAATGAATTAAATTTATTCATTCGGATTTGCAGACATCAACAAATCATCATGAGGAAGATTTATTGCAATCAGCATTAATTAATGATAGAATTTGGCACAATCTACATTAATGGCCCAGATTCATCACACTCAAGACTAATGGCCCAGATTGACCAATCAACAGGCCGCCGCCACTTTAAGAAGGGACAATCATTGCAAACCCTAATGAGGACCCCATTCCTATAAATAGCAAGGTGACATTCCCTTGCAGGAGATACAAGAGAGGAGAGGACGCACAGACACACAGAGAGAGACATACAGAGAAAGAAAGGAGAGCATTTCCTCAAAGCCAAGCAGTTCTTCCCCGGAGTCAAGGTTGCATCCGATCGTCCAAGGAGGAAGACAGAGCTGCCGTCGCTTTCCCGAGCCTCTATCGTCACCCCCCAGAATCTAAAATAAATAATTGTACTTAGATTGCTGTACCTAGGTTTTCGTTCCTAGGCTTTCTTTGTACAAGCGAGTTTGTATTGTGAAGTAAAAGTTCAGTCCTCCGATAATTGTTCTGCTCTTTTATATTTCATGGCAAACAATATATAATAAAAATTTAGGGAGGGGGATTACAAATACTTCCTAAACATTCTAAAAATTCTTATTTAAATCTATTTATTTCTAAACTCATTTCTAAAATCCTATTAAACTATTACTCTAAAAACTATTGCTAACAAATATTTACTCTATTTGTTAATCAAGACTTAACAAATATTTAAACCTATTTATTTCTAACTTTCCTACATGAAATATTGTATTTGTTAGGCCTAAAACCTGGTAGGCTCAGCATGTCCCAACTCAGTCTAGAAGACTTAGTAATATTCAACCCAACCTATTATCTACTAAAATCCTATTTAGATAATGGCCCCTGGCCCGATTGATCCTGTTGAATAATGGTTTAGCCCAAAACTAGCCCAATCAGCCTCAGTCCAACACCAGATTCTCGTATACTCTAATTATGAAATTAATGAGCAGTTTAGACCAAAGGCCCAATCCAATGATGTTCATGGACTCAAGACCTTGGTCTAGGAAACTAATCTACAGACCCTCGTCGCCCTGGTTCAACTTAGTAGTTTGTTCTTGAAAACTCTCCCATGATTCCCTCTGTGTCCTAGTGTCAGTTGGATACTGTGTCCTTATGTACTTTTATGTCAAACTCTTATGAGCTCTGGCTCGATCGGAACATGAATAGAAGTACATGTCAATGTGGATACGACTATGTGTCAGGAACAGATATCATAATTACTACACATGATTTGAATGAATGGCGGACATAAATGAACCTGCATTAATTTGTCGTCAAATGCCATGACAAAGCCTTGACGAGTAGGATACAATTGTCCCCGTCTCCAGAACCGATTCGAACCCCGATTGAGCAGTGCTTGCCCAACTCACCTAAGAAGACAACACTAAGTAATCTTGCGATAGGAATATTGTTATAATTGGTCTATCTCTATTGCCTTATGGTCAATTAGTAGTTCATATCCTACAGAAACTACATCATGCATGGTATTCATAACCAGCCGAATGTAAAGCATATATGTTATCACCCTTTTGTGATTCTTACACATAGTCATTTAGCCATCCCTGTAAATAATACTTACAATGCCTCCATAAGGGATTGTTAGGAAACATATCATAAGCGTCACCATTTTGGTGATTCTTACCAACAGTCGATGTCCTTTCCTGTATATGAGTAATAATTTACTCTGCTTGTATAAGACATTGTTAGCATACACCCTATCTATATGAAGGTCACCAGCCACAAGCGGTCTTGACAGTAAATGGTACACGGTATCCTTTCCAACACAGTTAGCAAGATTTATTGAAAGTCCCGAAGTACTGGTGCTACTACTTCAGCACTGTATTACTACTTCAACACTATTGTCCCCCGTAGGTCGAATTATTTTTTTGGCCCCAAAATATCATTCGAAGAACTGTACCTTATGCACAAGTTGTCAAATCGGTTCCGTAGCCTGTCCTCGTTAACATAAAATGTTAGAAAATATCTCGAATATAACCTTCTCTGAGGATGACTTGTTACTTAATCACAACATACATGATAGGTCCTAATATTACACTCGCTATATAAGGGATATCAAGCCCTGGATCGTATGCATATAGACCCGTGGTCTTCACTCAGCACCATCCCTTGAAGTTTCTTATGCATAAGCTGTCGGCAACCAATACTACGATCCTGGGCTTCAATACAGGAAGAAGCCATCCCCTTGTGAAGATTTATCTCAAGTGCTAGATTGGTGATCTACAAACAGAGGTGACCAGCTACGTCATTGACATCGACGTGTCCTAGAATATCCTACTCAAGCGCTTCTAGATACACAAAAATATGGTTGTGCCATCCATAGTCTACCAGTATTTCAAATACATGGACATTGAGGGGATCATTCGAACAGAGTTTGACGATATCGACCGTTCAAAGGGATCGGGAATATTACTCTGATTCGATATTATACCTAAGGGGAACCCGAAGATAAAAAAAATGATGCTGATGACAAGGAACTACCTAGGGTCCTCTAATGATCCACGCAAAGGGCCGTGTCACCCATAAAGACACTACCAAACCAGTAGTGGTGGACCTCCGTAGGAAGGTATAACTTCCAACCCCTTATTATAATGCTATTATTCAATCTCTGGAAGCCGGCTCATGACAGGGATCCTGGTCATCCATTGGTGATTTACTTCCGTCATTCGAAAGTGCCTCATCTCAATGAGCAGCCTTTTATGATGGAACAGGTTCGATCCACAGATTAGACCAACACAGTTGTTGTGTCGAGGAGATGCATGAACATTTGGCCCAATGCCACCTTCTTCGATGATGTTATCCCTGAGGAGGAGATACTCTATTTTCTGAATAAAATGTTTCCTTTAAACTACCCCCAACGATAACTACTCTTTTATAGGGTACATAGAAGCCCTACGTGGCATGAGCCTGCATTTTTGTAATGACAGTTTACATGGAATACATGATATTCCCAAGAGACTGTGGTTACTTCGAAGTTCCGACAAGGAAAAAGGGCGATAAACCTATCGTCTTTCGTAGGTTAAAAGGTCGTAAGGATCTTCTCAACCTCGATCAGCCTGAAGAAGATTCTTATAAGATGCAGTTCTACTGATATAGTCAGCAAGCAAAGAATCTCATCCAAAAGATGGGTTATATAACTACCTAATTTCGGGAGAGGAGTATTTTTGTCATTTCAAGAATTGTTTAATAATTGTGTTAATGATGATAATATTTTTGTTATATATATTGGTTGTGTGTTAGCTAATTAGAATATACCATGTGATTAGTTGGTTAGTGGACTAGCCTATTTATTAGACTTGTGTTAGTAGACTAATTAGACTTTATATGACACTAGAGCCTAACAATTATTGATAGGACGTATGGACCAACACTTTAGATTAGGCCCAATTAGACCCAATTAGTCATCATATTTATTAATTAGAGATTTGTTTAATTACAAAATTAGGAATTAGAAGCTTCCATCTGTTAATTTTCTTTCATGACAACTTGGAGGGTGCTTTGGACATTTTGTAATTGCATGGACAACCCATTCATGGCCAGTCCTTATAGGGAGGATAGTCTCTCTCTTTCTCTCTTCATTTTATTTTATGCAATTTCATTCCAATTTGGTATTCTTGTCCAAATTGATCCATCCCTCCACCAATTTCTCTCAATTTTACTCCAATTCTCTTCATTCTTATTGAAAGAGCCTAGGAGCTTGGTGGCTAGGAGCACTAGAAGAGGAGGCTAATTGCTAGAAGTTTGTGTCCGGATCGTATCCATTGGGCTTTGCATTGGGAATCCATCTCCCAATAGGTATATATCTTAATTTCCTCTCTAATTAGACTCTAAGTATTTAATTTGACCATTAGGAATCCACCCATGGACTAGGACTACCTAAAGGAGGAAGAAATAGGCTCTAATGACCCTTTATGTGGAAGTTATGTTGAGATTTGTGCCCAATTTGGAGGAATTTCCAGATTGTGCACCAAGTATTTGTCATTTGGTAATCTAGATATATTTAGAATTATTTTAGTTGCATGTGTCTAGATCTGTGTTCACAATTGGATACGAGTAGGCCGTATCATGATACGGTAGAAAACAAAGTTATTTTGGGGTTTTTTCTCTCCAACACTTGTGGCACACACATCCAATTCTCCCGAGACATTGTACTAGCTATAGATTGTTCTAATTAGGCTATAATTTATGTTTTAGGCATGCTCACGTGATTTGGTTGGATTGAGACAATATTTGGTATAGTTATCTTGGACGTATCACAAGAGTATCGTAGATCGGTGCGATACTAGCGTGATGCACACCAAGTGTTTGGTTTGGTGCATTTTGTGAGTGTCATATATATGTTTGTGTCTGTAGCCATATAGGTAGATAGGTTGTATAGAGAATGTGTGTACCTATATATAAACATGTGTTTGTATATATATATGTATAGATAGATGGTAGTGTGTGTGAGTGTCTAGGGATACCTATTGAAGGGTGGTGTGTATAGATATATGGATATATTCATGTGTGTGTGTGTGTGTAATTAGATAGATTGGTAACTAGTTGTGAGTGTCAAGTATGTGTGTATATAGGTGGCTAGTGTGAGATGTAGTAGTGTATAAGAGGGGGGAAACCTATATGGTGTGCTCTATACACAAAGGTGTGTATGTAGTGTAGGATAAAATAACCAAGTTCGAAGTATGGAAACGAGGCCAAACTAGAAAAATAGTCTGATATGACAGTCATGTTCTTCCCACCCTATGTCTAGATCTAACAAGTCGGTTCAAGTCTAGTATAGTAAGTCACAAGTGCAAGTAACGATCTAGTATCCTATCATGAAGTCCACAACCATGAATACTCATCTAGACTCCATATATCATGAAACGTGTCGGTGTTCTGAGGTCTATCGTGTTAATAAAATATACACAATGCCTAGTATTGACACTCAATGAACAATAGAAGTCATCGACACCCGAATACAATACGGACACCAAATACCGACTAATCCTATGTCATGATATTAATAACTAGAAATAATGCAACAATAAAAAGAAAAAGAAAGTAAATCATAACATTGACATGGTACACTTGTCTGTAGTCTCCAAGTACGATACAATGGTCCGCCTCCGGGATCCTGGCTAACACCGTCACGTACACCTAGATAAAACAATTCTTACTATCAATGACACTTCTATATCATACCATATATAGTCTCAATTCGGCATATTCTAACTAAACTAGTACATAACCATCTAAATAGTCATATCTATATATATAGTATCAAGTCACCATGACAAAATAATATTTTTATAAAATAAAATATTTATTTCTGGAAATTTATATAAAATATTTTAAAGACAATTTTAGACCAAGAAAATAAATATCTAGTACTATATAACACTAGTCTCAACATGACAAAATAATATTTTTAAAAATAAATAATATAATATTTAATTCTAAAATATTTTTTAAAAATATTAATAAATTATTATTTAACTATAATATATTCTGGAAAACTAGTCCCTAACTAGTATACCAAACTAGTATCAACACTAATCGACTATCCGACCGAATTGAGTCCAAAAATAAATAAATTTAAAATAATTGTTAAATATGGAAGAAATCCATAATTAGTGATAAACATGATTTTTGCAGCAAAAAACACAAAATAATAATTTTATAAAAATACTACAAAGTTTTGGGTTCGACACAATATTAGAGTCGACAAAATTCTACGATCGACAACTTGTATGACGGAAACATATTTTTAATACTATGAAAAACACGATGAGATGACAAATGAGCATATTAGAATGATAGGACAAGATGTTAGGTGTGTTACCAATATTTTTCGAGAGGTTGAAGGCTCCGTAAGTTACCGAAAACTCGCACGAAAGGGAATTTGTTTAGCCTGAACACACGTTCATAAACCGGATGCCTCGGACAAACCATGCAGAACCACGTTGGTGACCATTTGAAGATGAAAACAGACACCTAGGGTTTCAAATTGGTTTTGGTTTTGCGACAAATGAATAAATAAAAGTAGAGAAAACACAGCGTACCTGCTATGTCAAATTCAGCCCAGGCACGATCAACTTCGGGTGCCTACCGCGCGTTATGTCGACGAAACTGAAGAACAGGTAGGCAATTCTAGAGGGGGGTGAATAGAGTTTATAACAATAATAGCCAATTAAAAATTAAACTCTTTTCACCAACAGTAAATAATCAGAGTAGTAAATGCGAAAATAAAAAGATCAAGAGAGCATACGCAAACACAGTCATTTTTAACCTGGTTTTCCTCGTAAAGGACTAGTCCAGGCCTAAGAACTCTAGCTCAGGATTAAATCCACTATTTGTGAAATAGTAGTTACACCCCGTGCCTTTTCTTCAGAAGAGCATGTCAACTTCTTACAAAGATCGCTGTGGCGATGCTTGGAATTTTCCAAGCGACTTTCTTGACTCTTGGCACAAACTTCTAACTGAATAGCACTGAGCACTTTGAGGCTTAGGAAGCTTGTGGCTAGTAGATGAGAAGGTTAAGGCTTGAATGAGGCTTATAGAGAAGAGAAGAGAAGATAATTGGATGATTGAAAATCAGAGAATTCAAGGCCTATTTAAACTAGTTGTGATAGGCAGAATTCGGCCAGAATTCTTTGTCAAGAATTTAAATTTTTTTTCGTTGGACAACTAGCATACAACAAACCCTAAAAATTAGGGTCCTGTAATTTAGGGGACAGAGTTCTGCTCGAACTCTGTGTGGAGGCAGAGTTCGTCCCGAACTCTGTCTCCATGGGACAGACTCTATTATTGGTTTTGTTTGGTGATAGGGTATAGGCCCAAACTACCCAGTGCTACTCAGTTTACATTTAGCTAGACTCAATAAATGTAAAATAATACAGACTCAAAAATCGAGTACGCTGCAGGAGAGAGCCGACGTCTGTCTTGTACCGAGTTATGTCTGGATGTGTCATATTGAATTATGACAAGTATCATATTGTCAATTTTATCAATATTTAGTTGACTGTGATTTGGGTCAACAATTTCCCCCATATTGATAATTAACAAAATGATATTTGTATATTCAATGTTCATACCTGGACACAAGTAGTAGTCATGCATAGAAGCAGTAGCTCCACCGTAATAATAGCTCCCCCATAAACATAGCTTCTCTGTAAGCTAATGTTCCTTATCCTGATATACATAATCTCTTACAAAACATAGATATCACATGATATGATAAAAATTTGAATATCAAATAGATCTCCCCCTTTTGTCATTTAGCAATGATGCATAGCAAATATGAATATTAAACTCAAACAAACAGAAGACTGTAGAAGAAATTAACTGGCAAGCACACCATAGTAATGATAAACTGCAGATAAAGTCTAAATATCCAATGAACATAGAGTATACTCATACAAGAAAATCAACTACATAAACTTAAGTTCATAATGCATAAAAACTAAATAAGATCATCAGCAACAGCAGCAGGTACGGAACCACATCTATTATAGAGCGCGAGATGGTCCAACGGTGTCAGATGGATCAGTATCCGAATGACGAGGATCCACGAAAGCCTTATCCGGGTCCAAATATCATATAGCCTAAGGGTCGTCGATATGGCACCCGTCGCGAGTTGGATCCCATTCCGTAGGAAGTGGCATAGAGGGATGCCGAGACATAGTATACCGTATGTCATACAATGAGTTGCTGATGGCACTCATCTGCAAGGTGGTACGATAGTCGAGCCAGGTCCAGTGGTCGTCCTCTAACATGAAGCAATTGCGAAGCATGGTCTGGATAGACTCGAGAGTAGGAGGAGGTGCGGGCACAGGTTGCCCAAGAGCAGGTACATCAGTCTGAGCATCAGAACTGGAATGCTCGGACTCAGCAGAAGATCCTACAGCTGCCTAAAGCTTCCTTGCCTTAGATAGAAAGACAGAAGCTGGAAGGAATTGGCACTCATCGAGAGGGACATGAAATGTACGAAAAACCATAGGCAAATAGAGAGCATAGACCAAAGATCGTGGCCTCTTCCTTGCATTGATCATTCAGTCCATCATAGTACATGGAAGGTTGATCTGGACATGGAAGTGAAGGTGATACAAAGCAAAAATCTCAAAATACGAAACTTCATCAGTCGATCCTGCTTTGGGCAAGATCGTGGAGAAGACAATACGATGAAGCTCGTAGAAATAAGGGTTAAGGAATTTTGCAAGTAACTTGCGTGGACATGTGTTTGGGTTACACAAATCATCCTTGAAACTCTTAAGGGATGACCCATCGGGAAATTGAAACTTACGTGCATCGACAAGCTTCTCCCAAGAGTTGGGTTCCAGAATCTCGAGATATTCTGCAAGTTCAAAATCATCGGACGAGATGTCAATTCCAGCAACACGAGAATATAATCGTGTGTCATCAAATATGAGATTGCAGTAAAATATTTGAATTGCATTCAAGTAAATAAGTGAAGTTGTAGACACTAACTCATCAAGACAAAGATTGTAAAATAATGAGTCATAACAAGAAAAAATAGTGAAGTTGATGGGATGACCTGCGCACACAGGCCGTGAACGAAAATCATTGAACCATTCCCGTGAAGCGTCCAATGAAACAAAAATTTGATCATCGAATGTGTTTGGGTCATTACGTTATGGTGGATTGAAAAGAGTATGAATAGGTTGATCATCACGAGGAGGAGGGTTCGATGAGGAAGAACCCTCGGTTCTAGCCCACTTTCCTCTATTAAACAACCTAGGTGCCATTGAACAATGAAGGAAAATTGAAATTGCGATGGAGAAAAAGAAGAAATTATACCTCAAGAGAATTATGGAATATGGAAGAGAATGATGCAAGAGCTATTCTCCTTGAGTTTGGGGAAGAAATCCACTCTAGATAGAGAATTCTAGGGTTAGGGTTTGAAGAGAAAGGAGTTTGAAAGGTTTTGGAGGAGGCAAGGGAGAGGAGAGAGAGGGAGAACCCGAAAATATGAAGAAGGGTTCAGATGGTCGGGTGAATCCTGGACCGTAGGATTAAAACGGATGGAGGGCTGAGAGCAACTGGAAGTTCTGGAATATATAGACCGAATTCGGCCCGAACTCTGTGTGAGTCAGAATTTGGCCCGAATTCTGTGTTCTGGGACCAGAACTGAAAACAGTTTAAAATAGTTTGAAAATATTGCTAAGTGGGAGAATATGGATAGGAGTTATAAGGATTAAAAAAAATGCCAAGATAGAAACTTGCAAATGAACAGAGTACATAAAATGAAGTTAGAAAATTTAAATTTAAACAAGTTATAAATGAAACTGAACCATGTAATAAACAAGGATTTATGGCACAAATCATTACGATGAAACTGCTATGGAAAAGCTGTAGGGGCCGGATCCCAGCTAGCGGTAGTCCGAAGACTAGTACACCGTGTCGCTTAGGCTTTTATGCCTTGTTGTCAGAAGGACCCTTTCGACTTGTAACCATCGCAAAGTCATCATAAAGAAACATGACATAATCGATATTTATGCAGGCCAATTTAATGAATAATCGTTTCATCCAAAATTCCTAATTCACGACAAAGAAAGTTGAATCGCTCTTCGGATAGTGGTTTGGTAAAAAAATCTGCCAGCTGATGATCAGTGTCAATAAATTCTAAATTTATAGTGCCATTTTGTTGATGATCACGCAAAAAGTGGTGACGAATTTCAATCTTTTTCGTGCGTGAGTGACATATAGGGTTCTTAGTAAGGTTGATAGCACTAGTGTTATCATAGAATATAGGAATGTGCATAAAAGATAGGTTGTAGTCTACAAGGGTTTGCTTTATCCACAGAATTTATGCACAACAACGACCAGCTGCGATATATTCAGCTTCTGTTGTGGATAGTGCGACAGAATTCTGCTTCTTGCAAAACCAAGAGACTAGAGCCTTACCTAATAAATGACATGTGCTGCTCGTACTTTTACGGTCGACTTTGCATCCCGTAAAATCAGCATCTAAATAACCAATAAGGTCAAAGGATGTGGATTTAGGATACCACAAGCCCACTATAACAGTACCCTTAAGGTATCGTAAGATACGCTTAACGATGGACATGTGTGATTCCTTAGGACTAGCTTGATAGCGAACACACAGACAAACATTAAACATGATATCGGGACGACTAGCAGTTAGGTAAAGTAGACTACTAATCATACCTCGATACTTACGTTGGTCAACAGGTTTGCCACTTTCATCAGGTTCCAGCTTGGTCGTAGTAGCCATAGGGGTGCTGATTGGTTTGACGTTGTCAAGATCAAACTTCTTCAGCATATCCTTTGTGTATTTTGACTGGCTGATGAAAGTTTCTTGCGAAGTTTGTTTAACTTGCAATCCAAGGAAGTAGGTGAGCTCCCCCATCATGCTCATCTTAAATTTGTTCTGTATACACTTAGCGAAATCTTGGCATAGATTTTCATTAGTGGACCCAAATATGATATCATCAACATAGATTTATACTAAAAGAATGGTGTCTTAAAAACTTTTGATAAAAAGTATAGTATCAATCTTTCCTTTTGAAAAACCTTTATATAGTAAAAAATTGCTTAGGCGTTCATACCAAGCTCTGGGGGCTTGTTTGAGGCCATATAGCGCTTTCTTAAGTTTGAAAACATGGTCGGGAAATTTGTGATTTTCAAAACCAGGGGGTTGTTTTATAAAAACTTTCTCCTTAATAAAACCATTCAGAAAAGCACTTTTGACATCCATTTGGAAAAGTTTACAATTCTAAAAGTTTTCAAAGGCACAAAGCATCCGAATGGATTCAAGTCTTGCAACAGGAGCATATGTCTCATCGTAGTCGATACCTTTCTCTTGGTTGTATCCTTGAGCTACTAGACGAGCTTTATTGCGAGTGACTGAACCATCTTTATTTATTTTATTATAATCCATTTAGGACCAATAATCGAATGATTAACTGGTTTAGGAACAAGTTCCCAGACCTGGCTTCTTTCGAATTGGTTGAGTTCTTCTTGCATGGCTGAAATCTAAAACTCATCATTAAAAGCTTCTAAAACAGTTTTAGGCTCAATTTGCAAATTGAAAGCAGTGCTAGCAATGGAATCTCCTAATGATGATCGAGTACTTACTCTGCGTGATACCTCACCTATTACCAAGTTTTCTGGGTGTGACGGCTTGAACGCAAACTTCTTCGGTAAACCCTCCAGATAATTGGTTTCGGGGGTGGTAGTCATCGGCGTGGAAGTTGATGGTTCAACATCATCGTCGGGGATAGCTGCTGCACTATTTTCTTCATCAAAGGTCACATTAGTAGATTCTTCTACAATCATTGAGCGTTTGTTGAACACTCAATATTCCTTACTCTTGGCAGCATAGCCAAGAAAAATACCATAGTCAGCTTTGGCATCAAACTTGCCTAAGTTGTCTTTGGTGTTTAGGATAAACAGCGACAACCAAACACTCTAAAATATAAGACATTAGGAGTCCTACCAAACCAAAGCTCATAAGGTATTTTCTTCAAAATAGGTCGAATAAGCACCCTATTTAAAACATGGCATGCTGTACTGACAGCTTCTGCCCAAAAATATTTTAGAAGTAAAAATTTATTCAACATGACTCTAGCCATATCGCCAAGAGTCCTATTCTTCCGCTCCATAACACCAATTTGTTGAGGAGTTCGAAGGCAAGAAAACTCATGATCAAAACCATTTGTTTCGCAAAACTTTTCAAAATCGAAATTTTTGAATTCGCCTCCATGATCACTTCGGATTCGAGTAATCATGTAGCCTTTTTCGTTTTGGACCTTTTTGGCAAAGATTTTGAAAACTGAAATTGCATCGTTTTTGTTTAAAAGAAAGAAAACCCAAGTGAATCTAGAAAAATCATCTACTATAACAAAAGCATAGAGTTTTCCACCAAGACTGGCTACTCTACTGGGACCAAATAAGTCTATGTGCAGTAATTACAAGGGTCTAGTAGTACTAAAAGTATTTATGGAATGAAATGAAGATTTGGTTGCCTTATTCAGTTCACATTCGACATATACTGTGTCCTTCTTGAATGTGATGTCAGGCAGACCTCTTACTAGCATCTTTGTCGATAGCCTGGATATAGTATCCATATTAGCATGACCAAGATGCTGGTGCCACAACAGTCTCTCATCCTGGTGGGCGTAGAGGCATCTTCCTGCACTGTTAGTATTTCTAGATAGATAGAAATGTAAATGTTATCTTCTCTTATCCCTTCAAAAGAAATGTCTCCAGTTGACCTATCATAAATATAGCATTTATTTTGTCCAAAGTTAATATCATATCCATGATCAGCAAGATGACGTATGTTGAGCAGGTTATGTTTTAACTCGGTCACTAAGCAGCCATCCTTTATTACAGGAGAAGGAGGATAACCAATAGTACCATTACCTATGATGTAGCCATTTAAATTATTACTAAAGGATACATGCCCTTCCCTCTTTATCGATAGTGATACAAAAAGATTTGCGTCTCCCGTCATATGTCGCGAGTATCCACTATCGAAAATCCACTTGCTTTTAGTTGAGGAAGGAAGGTCCACCTACATCACGAGTAGATGTGACCTTTGGTACCCAAGTTCTTGTGGGTCCTGAAATGTTAGTCTTCGGTACCCATACATATAGATTAATATCAACTAATTTTCTAATTCTACTATGTGGTGAGATATGACCATGTAATCCACAGTATGTGCAAGTAGCATGCCTATTTGTGTTGGAAGCAGGTTGATAGTGATGTCTATATGCAGTATGGTGATAGTTGTATGGAACAGCAGGATAGTGACTATATGTAGTAGCAGGATGATAGTTATGTCTAAGTGCAGCATGGTGATAGTTAGCAGGATAGTGGCTATGTATAGCAGCAGGATAATAGTTATGAGTAGATTGAGAATGATGTCTATGTGCATGTGGTTTACGTACTGTATGGGAGTACGTGTACATATAAGTATGGTTACGTGCTGCATGTGGGTGACGTATATTACTATTATAAGTGGTCTTGTGTTTTGTGTGTGTTTTGTGACTGTGTGATTGGGTTTGAGGTTGAGCAACCTATTTCCCCAATCTAATCTCTAATTTCTTAGAGGCAGCATTCAGTTCATTACACTTAGCATTTAGACCATAAATCTTAGCAATAGAGACTTTATGTTTGTTCTTTTCTTCAGCAAGCTCTTTGTTGAGTGCTGAGATCTCACGTGTTTGTTTTTCAATAAGTGCTTTGGCATCATGTAGTCTTAACTTAAGCTTTGATACCTCATCAGTGACTTACGTGGGTGGAGTGTCTCTAACATTATCAAGTAAGGAAGAAAGATTTTGAATCTTTATTTCATTGCCTTTGATTTTCACCTTGGCATGCTCATATTTACTAATGACTTTCTTGTGGTCATTTAGTCAATCATTAAACGCATCGCCAAGTTCATCAAATATAAAGTCGTCGAGAGTTTTGCTAGTTACCTTCTCGGATGTGGCTATTAGACAGACATTTGCGGTGTCTTGAGGAGAGTCATTTTCTTCCTCAGAATCACTTGCTTCACTTTCGTTCCAAATACTAGTGTTGGCATACTTTCTTGAAGAAGGCTTCTTGTTGGGTTTCTCATATCTGTTGCCTTTCTTTGCGAAGAGACAGTCCTTTCGAACGTGTCCAGTCTTTTTGCAGCCGTAGCACGTTGGTTCATCCTCGTCGTCTTCTTGTTGTTCCTTCTTTCTTTGATTGAAATGAAGAAACTTCTTAAAGTTGAGGACTAGAAGAGCTTGATTATCATCTTCAAAATTATCGTCGTCAGTCTCTTCAGGATCAGCCCTTCGATGATGAGGTTTTAGGGCAATCTTTTTTGCCTTTGGAGCAGGTTCGTCGAAGTCTTTGAGGTCGAGCTCGTGGGTCATCAGCTTTCCCATCAAAGTTTCCATAGACATTTTGGTGAGTTCATTGCCTTCTATAATAGCTGTTACCTTAGGGTTCCAGATGTTTGGTAGCCCCTAAGTAACTTACGGATCTTCTCATGATTTGTATATTGTTTGCCAAGAGATAACAGAGGGTTGATGATGTCAAGGAACCTTGTGAACATTTGGCTGAACGTCTCATTCGGCTTCATCTTGAATGCCTCGTATTCTTCAGTAAGACGACTAATTTTAGATTTTTTGACTTGAGTGGTTCCTTCATGTGTCACTTCTAGAAGCTTCTATACTTTGTGCGAGGTGGTGCATGTCGAGACCCTGTTAAATTCATTCCCGTCTATTGTACAGAAAAGAGCATTAATAGCTCTAGCATCTAGACTCGCCTGTTTTTTTCCTCATTAGAATATTTGTCGTTGGGTTTCTCGATGAGATCTCCCTCGACAACTATTCTGGCGGGCTTTTTGTAACCATCGGTGACGACGGTCCACAGGCCGAAGTCTAGAGAGTTGAGATAGAAATTCATCCTAGTTTTCCAATAGGTGTAGTTTGTTCCATCAAATAGGGGTGGCCTATGAGTGGACTGTCCTTCACCATGATTGGAAAATAAAGGTTGTGTAGTTGCTATGGATCAGCTCTAGGATATTAGTCCTTGTAAAGAGAACAGAGCTCTGATACTAATTGAAGAACAGATAGGCAACTCTAGAGGGGGTGAATAGAGTTTATAACAATAATAGCCAAATAAAAATTAAACTCTTTTCACCAACAATAAATAATCAGAGTAGTAAATACGAAAATAAAAAGATCAAGAGAGCATACGCAAACATAGTCGTTTTTAACCTGGTTTCCCTTGTGGAGGACTAGTCCAGGCCTGAGAACTCTAGCTCAGGATTAAATCCACTATTTGTGAAATAGTAGTTACACCCCGTGCCTTTTCTTCAGAAGAGCACGTCAACTTCTTACAAAGATCGCTGTGACGATGCTTGGAATTTTCCAAGCGACTTTCTTGACTCTTGCACAAACTCCTAACTGAATAGCACTGAGCACTTTGTGGCTTAGGAAGCTTATGGCTAGTAGATGAGAAGGTTAGGGCTTGAATGAGGCTTATAGAGAAGAGAAGAGAAGATAATTGGATGATTGAAAATGAGAGAATTCAAGGCCTATTTATACTAGTTAGGATAGGCAGAATTCGGCCATAATTCTGTGTCAAGAATTCAAATTTTTTGCCATTGGACAACTAGCATATAGCAAACCCTAAAAATTAGGATCCTGTAATTTAGGGGACAGAGTTCGGCCCAAACTCTGTGTGGAGGCAGAGTTCGGCCCGAACTCTGTGTGGAGGCAGAGTTCGGCCCGAACTCTGTCTCTATGGGACAGACTCTATTATTGGTTTTGTTTGGTGATAAGGTATAGGCCCAAAATTCCCAGTGCTACTCAGTTTACATTTAGGTAGACTCAATAAATGTAAAATAATATAGACTCAAAAACCGAGTACGCTGCAGGAGAGAGCCGACGTCCGTCTTGTACTGAGTTCTGTCTTGATGTGTCATATTGAATTATGACAAATATCATATTGTTAATTTTATCAATATTTGGTTGACTGTTGTAGGTCCCCTTCCCGGAAATTTTTTAAAATATTTTTTTTATTATTTATTTGATTTAAATGGTGTTTTTAGATTTTTATAAATAATTATTTAGTTATTTATTACTGTAATGCCCCAATCCCAAAATACTTAGGACTAGGTACGTATCCATGCCAGCTGCATACATACGAAGTATACTCTAATATATGGAAACCTCGTATGAATACATAAGCTGTAAAATGCAGTAAACCAAGAGTAATCTAATCTCATCCACAAATGAAGAATAAAAGATATCATATAATCAACTGTAATAAATCTTTGTACAATACGTTAGGCAGAGACAAATCCACTACCAACAAGTAAGGAAAAATATACATGGAAACGAAAATGATTTGGCGGGAGTAGCAAAGAAAGACCCAAGGCACATCATCTCCGAATGAATAGAGAAGATCGCGACCTCGACTAGAACACCTGCAATATCACAGAAGCACACACCTGGAGAGATAACCAGGTCCTCAGAGGGACGTAACAAGATACATAAAGAACATGCCACATAACTGAATATATATACCATGTCATAAATCACAAGTAAAGTAAATAGTCCCACTCGTAACAAGATCCAATACCTCATCATCGAAACAGTGGACTACCCTTACAACCAAACAAGGACAAGGGGTAGCACACTATGCCGCGATGAGTCATTGTCCCAAGCTACTAATGGGACGGGGTGATATGACATTTGACGAGGGTTACCTGACCATTCTAATGTGTTTATACAGTAAGAACAAACCTTCAACGCATGGGCACTCTGGCTCAGTAGCAGTAATCTCAGGTATGGTCCCATCAGGATACTAGGGACCTCAAAGCATAACATTCATTGAATGTCAGGGGCTAGCAATAAATCAGGATCCAGGACCGTATTTCCCGCGGAGATAACCGGCAATAGGGAAGTGCATACTTGGCCCATACGTTAAGGAACTGTTTTTCCCATCCAATGCCTAATAGAGTCACATCCATGACTCATATACCGCTACTAACTGCTAAGTCTCCTAACATGCCTCTATTAGCAGTTAGCCCTAACGCATGCGCATGGGGGATCAGCCCACACACAAGAACCTCTACATGCTACTCATCTTACACATCCACGTGGTACAACTATGTCAAGGTATATGCAATACACTACAAATGGTAGTCTCTTAACTCTAAGTCCACATGTAATCAAAGGATAATAACAAAGTATATCTAATATCACTGAATATACAATAAATCAAGAACGGTAAGAACTGGAAATAAATGAATAGTGATATGTAATAAAATATAAACTGAATATAAACAGTATAATGGCAAGGTATCTTGCCTGAGGTTATGTGCAAAAGAGAATAATCCAGTAGCTCGAACATACAAATAAACGAAGCAAGAAAAGCCAAATCCCGCAGATGACTCCGGATGCTGCAACAAACATCATGAACGAGTTTGGAATAAAAGATATGCCTAGGAAACGCCTGTCCAAAAGTTAAATTCTGGAACAGGGCAAAATTATAATTTCGGGTCAAAACGATGTCCGACGTAGGATCCGCTTTGCACCGAAATATGTGACAATATCTACGGTCTCTAAAGTCATCAAACTACATGTCTAAAGATTTGTTTTGATGAGACGAATCCAACGGTATGTCCAATTTTGGATTCCGGTGGACTGTGCACAAAATCGCCCGTTGAGTGGGATTGTGGGCCCGCCAAAATAGCGTCCCGATCAACGGTCTCAGAATTGGACCAAACTTGGCTCACAGGACCAAAAAAATATTTTGAGTCCAATGGCGCAAGTTTCATCGCGATATAATGAGTGTGCACAAAGTTGTGACTTAATTTGCAAAGGGTCGATACGGGGGTATCTCGACGGATACGCACTGATTTCATCGCGCATACGCAACGAAATCGTGTTCCGTCAGTTCCAACACGTCGACAACATCCATACGCGCCTTTTGATGCATATAGTGTACGACCACGTCGCTCGGTTTGTCGGAACGGACGTCGTATTGGGGTATTTTTTCTAATTTTTTAAAACAGAATTTAAAAATTTTTGTGAAAATTTAACAACGGGTAACTTTTTACACACTAGATGCAAAGTGAATCCAGAAGGTGCGTTACAATCTCGGTTATGTTGTCTTTGACTGTCTTTAAATAATTTCTACAAAATCCTATTGTACAGAAAGAAAAGTGGCCGACAAGTTGGTGTTTTAAAACAGTTTCTAATATTTTAGAAAAGTGGTTTTTCTCCAACTTCGTCTCAATTTTTTGAGCAAGTTGGATGGCCATGTCAAAATCCACTTGGGGGATCTCGAAGAGGGTCATGTGGGCTTTCTACACGAATTTACGGATCGAAAATTGGAGTAGAATTGACAGAGAAATTGATAGGAAAAGTGGGATACCTTAAAGTGGGAATCTGTTGTTTTATTGTTGTTGTTGTCGCCGTGACGATCGGGAGGCGGAGATGTTGTCGCTCCGGCGAGGCTGGCACGCACGCCGAAGAGTGGGAGGAGGATGGAGGAGAAAGGAATTTGATTAGGGTTTAGTTCATATATATATATATATATATATATATATATATATATATATATATATATATATATATATACTACAAAAAATATATATATATACATATATATATATACTACATGCCATAAAATATATATATATATATATATATAAGGTTGGGGGGGGGGGGTTCGGCCAAAGGATGCTGCTGCTAGCTATTATTAGGGGCGCACAAACACAAGGGATGCTGCTGCTCCTTGCGGCTATTTTAGTGTGGGTGGTCGGGTGGGGCCGACCACCCATTATGTTTTTATTTTTTTTCTTTTCTAAAGTTATCTACTTATATATATATATATATATATATTTTTTTTTTTATATATATCTACTTATATATATATATATATATATATATATATATATATATATATATAAATATATATATATATATATATATATATATATATATATATATATATATATATATATATTCTTTTCTTTTTTTATGGCATGTAGTATATATATATATATATATATAAAGTGATAGAGATAGAACTCGGAGAGCAATCTTTCAGCCAAACGCTGGTTTACGACAACAGCATCATTTTCTGTCAACACTGGCAAATGTGCGGCCACTCCATACAACACTGCTTCCGTGCTCACCCAGAACTCAAGAAACCTGCCATCAGAAAAGAGCGCAATTCCGGCGTAGCACCTCCCCCCCACTCCACATCGCGGATCCCCCTCAATCCCCCATCTCCCGTTCAGAGTCCCTACATCCTCTCAACGGCTGTCTCCGCACCTCTCCCTTCTCTCGCCATCACTATCCACAATTTGAGCGGAGCGATAGTTTTGGATCCTGCTGATGGTGATCCAGAGCGGCCACTCTCTGATAGCCTACCCAACCCCTCATCCCCCTCTCGCGCCATTACTCTCCATAATTCATTTGCAGCTCTTGATTTTGAAGACGATAGCGCTCCAAAGCCGCCCTCCTCCGATGGCCTCCCCAACCCCCTACCCCTTCCCCTTCCGGCAGTGATTTAGTTCCCCTCCACACCCCCCCATCTCTCCTCTCTCCCCAGATGCCCCACCCCTATCCCCTATAGTGCTTCCAGAGGTCCAGGCTAAGGCTGGTCTCAGATGGCACTCCAGAGGTGCGGTTGTGAGGGCCCCGTCCTCAGTCGCTTCACCGCCCCCCTTCGATCGGCCATCGCTCCTCCTCGCCCGTCCTCCCCGCTCACAGGAAGATTTTGGCAGGCTCAGGCAGCGGGCTTCCTCGATCCGGATAATCCTCTTTGTGCTCTGATGGAGTGCGAAGACCCTGACATTTCCCCTTCAGCGGTCGCTGTCATTTACTCGAGTTCTGATTGGACTCTGCCTCCAGTCAACAATAGCATCGATAACACCTCTCTCAAGAATAAGAAGAAATCCAAGAAACATAGGCAGCGCACGGCGATGACCACGAGATCCGCCGCGAAGCTGAAACACCCCCCTACCTCCTCCCCTAATGCCTAACATTCTTTTTTGGAATGTCCGAGGCATAGGGAATAAACAGACTATGAATCGGATCATCAGCCTTACCAAATCGAATCGGATTGATCTACTTGTCATCATCGAACCCAAAATACCCCACAAAAGAATGAAAGAAATTCAACTCAAGCTGGGATTCCCTTCCGTGATCGCCGGTTGTCACAACATTTGGATCTTCTTCGCGGCAGATTTCCGCTTTGGCATTATCAACGACTCCCCCCAAGCCCTATCCTGTTGGGTTGAGCACCCCGTCTTCAAATCCCGTATTCTCCTTTCGGCCATCCATGGTAGCTGCAATATCCCGGAGCGTAGAATTCTTTGGGAGCTTCTGTCGGGCCCCTCCTTTCCTCACGACGACCTGCCATGGCTTTGCATCGGAGATTTTAACACAGTATCTTGCAGAGAGGAGAAATCTGGTGGTCGTGAACCCCCTCTTTCGGCCATGGAGGACTTCAACAATTTCACCCTAACCGCCCACCTTTCCGACATCCCCTTCTACGGCAACCAGTTCACCTGGTGCAACATGCAAGATGGTACGCGTAGGCAGTACTCCCGCCTTGATAGGGCCATGGTGAATGACTGTTGGTCGGATTTGGGAGTGAGTAGTAATCTGTCGCACCTGAACTCCACTGAATCTGACCATTCCCCCCTCCTCCTCGAGATATACATCTCTCATAATCACATCAAAAAATCCTTCCGCTTCCTTGACTTCTGGCGCCACCACCCCCATTTCATGCACATCGTGGAAGAGGCTTGGGCTTCGGTATCTCACCTGGATCCGCTGGTCAGATTTGCTATCAAACTTAAAGCCACAAGGAAAGCTCTAACGGCCTGGAGCAAAAGTGCGTATGGAGACATTTTTCAATCCATTAAGGAGGCGGAAGACGATGTCACCCGTGCGAAGATTGAGTTCGCCCTCGTCAGTTCCCAGGAGAATCGTGCCTCTCTCAACCTCACCAAGGCCATCCTTAAATCTAGAATTAGGGTGGAATCTGAATTCTGGAGACAAAAAGCTAGATTAACCTGGGACTTGGAAGGGGACAAGAATTCTGCCTTTTTTCACAAATGCGTCAAAGGACGCAGAAGCTCTTTCAAGATACATTGCATCCGCGATGATAATGGCCAACTTCTGAATGATCAGGTGAACATCCAGATGGCAGCCACGAATTATTTCTCCAACATGTTTACTAAAGAAGCTGTGTTTAGAGATGACGGATTACTGTCCGAGATCCCCTCCCTGATTGGTGATAGGGATAACAAAAACCTTCGAGCTCCCCCCTCTGTCGTCGAGATTAAGGATGCTGTGTGGTCCATTAATGCCAACAGTGCCCCAGGTCCGGACGGATTCAACGGGGTATTCTTCTGCACTTGCTGGGACATCATTCGGTCCGATCTCGAGGAAGCCACTACTGCCTTTTTTCAAGGAGCCACTTATCCGAAATCCATATCCTCCGCACACATCATCCTCATTCCCAAGAAAGACAATCCGGACACCTTCAAAGACTTCAGACCTATCAGCCTCTGCACTTTCACCAATAAAATTATCTCTAAAATCATCGCCTCCAGATTGTCGTACATCCTCCCCAGAATCATCTCCGAAGAGCAAAGCGGCTTCGTCAAAGGCCGTAATATCACCGATAACATCCTCTTGGCCCAAGAGATGATCACATGTATGAAATTCTCGTCCAGGGGCGGAACGTTGCCATCAAATTGGACATGAAAAAAGCTTACGACCGCCTTGATTGGCAGTTCATGATCTGGGTGTTCAGAGCCCTTGGGTTTGCGGAACCGGTTATCGACATCATCGTTAGATCCATCAACAACTCCTGGTTCTCTACTGTCATCAACGGCCAGCTCCAGGGTTTCTTCAAAGCGACTCGAGGAGTCAGACAGGGGGACCCCCTCTCCTCTACCATTTTCATCTTCACGGCCGAAGCCCTGAGCAGAAACCTCAAAATCATGCCGCTATCTCCTGGGTTCCAACACTTCCACACAACGACCGGCTGCCCCCTCATAACTCATCTCGCATACGCGAACGACATCCTCATTTTCTCAGCGGAGGCTATTGGAGCCATTGAGGTGGTTATGAGTACTCTGGCTAAATACACCAGTTGCTCTGGGCAGAAAATTAACAACAGCAAGAGCGTGATCTACACGCATCATAAAGCCGATAGAACTCACTCGGCTGTCTTGTCCTCCATGACCTCCTTCTCCACAGCTTACCCCCCTTTTCTGTACTTAGGCTGCCCGTTGGTGTACGGCAGAGCGAACTCTGGGATCTACGCTCACTTGGTTGGCAAAATTTGCCAGAAAATCGCGGGATGGCACAACGCTACCCTCTCCCCGGGGGGAAGTTAATTCTCATTAAGCACGTTCTATCCTCCATCTCCATTTACATCCTTGCGGTGTGCGCACCCCCCACCAACGTGCTCCATTCTATTGAAGCCATCCTCGCCAATTTCTTTTGGGGTCACCTCGAGGGTAAGAACAAGTATCATTGGGCCAGTTGGGCTACCATGGCCAAAACGACTGAAGAGGGGGGCCTGGGTTTTTTCAGGCTCGCACACATAGTCGACGCACTATCGGCAAAATTGTGGTAGAAAATTCGATCTGAAAGTTCGATCTGGACCAGGTTCATGAGAGCGCGATACTCCAGATTCTGCCACTTAACTGAGGTGTCTGCTAACAACAGATCCTCCGCGTCGTGGCGGCGCATCATCCGAGGTCGTAACCTTGCGAAACCTTACTTACGCCTGACCTTAGGCAACAGTCACTTCCAGGCCTGCAAGGAACGCTGGCTGGGGGACGAACTCCTCAGGCCCAACGCGATTACTCCGCCGCTGTGTGAGATCCGAGATTTATGGGATGAGGACGCTTCAGGGTAGAATTGGGGTAGGGTTCACGACTGGCAGGGTTCGGCTGCCTCGGCCAGCTTGGGTGCTTCTAATCTGTCCATCAATGGCGCTCAGGACATGCTCCGATGGTCACCCAACAGGGGAGGCGTCTTCACCCTAGCTTCGGCCAGGGCCATCATCAGGGACATTCAACCCTCGACATCCCCTTCCGCCAAGTTTTGGCACACGTGTATTCCGACGAAATGGTCCATTCTCCTCTGGCGTGTCGCGCGTCGGAAACTCCCCACGGATGATGCCGTTATATCCTTCGGTTATAGTATGGCGTCCAGATGCCACTGCTGTGTTAACCATCATCCAGAATTCGTCGATCATGTTCTGCTTTCGGGGGAGTCTGCCTCTCATATTTGGTCTCTCCTCCACTTCAAGTTTAAAATGGTATCCACAAACGGAGGCATCAACGATCTGCTGGCCAGATGGAACACGACGCACGGTCATCAGATCGTCGTTGCCGCCGCTTTTTGGGTACTATGGAAAAACAGAAACAAATACAGATTCAAGGGACGGCAGTTCCTGCCTCCTCAATTGTACTGAGAGGTTCTTCGACAAATCTTCAAAAGAAAGAGGGGCTGCTCTCACACCTCGAGCCAGTTTTGGAACGCCCTGGGCTACTGACCGAAGTAGGGACGCTGTTCCCCCGGGATTTCGCTGTCACCGCCTAACCTTCTGATGCTCGGTCCTGTCACCGTTTTGTGGGCAACACCTCGTGTTTCTTTTGGTTGTCTTTCTTTCTCTTTGTCTTGGGTCGGTCTTCGTGCGAGGCGCGCTTACTTGTATAGGCTTCGGCTTTTTGCGCCCATCATTCAATAAAAGTTTTGTTTTTCAAAAAAAACATATACATATATATATATATATATATATATATATATATATATATATATATATATATATATATATATATATATATATATATATATATATTTAAGGAACCATCATTTAATTCAAATAGAAATAAGTGTGAGTACAAAGATGAAAAACAAAAAAACATCCTACAGATGAGAACACTTGATCATAGCTTTGGCAAACTGTCTTCTAATCTCCGTAAGCAACTGATCCTCCGAAAAACTATAATTTTCGTACCTCCATTTATTACGGTTTTTCCACAAAACCCAAATGATTGCTCCTACATAGATATGTCGCTTGTGAAGATTCCTTCCGCGCCACCAGTTGTACAATCGGTGAATCAAAGACATACTCCGACCTCTGATCTGAACTTCAAATTGCATAGATCTCCATATCCCTCTGGCCAACTCTCCATCATGAAATATATGCTCTGTAGATTCAACCGAGCTCAGTGTGCAACAATGGCATTTGGAAGCCATACTAAAACCCATATGCATAATCTGATCATCCGTTGGAAGTTTGTCAAACAACAACCTCCACATCAACACTGACCATTTATATGGGATACAAGTACCCCATATATGAACAAAAGATGGGATAACAGGCCCTCGAGTGCGAGAAATATCCCACACCGATGCTAACGTAAACCGACCCATCACTCGACGCCAATGCAACCCCATCTCATCTTCAATGATATAATGTTCTGCCATTTCTCTTCCTGCCAACAATCGCTTCCACATATGGGACGAATTCAACGTTACCTGCACCTCGAAAGGGCTAGCCAGGGAACAGTATTTCAACTTGAAATATTGAATCCAAAGACTCTCCTGAGTCCTAAATTTCCACCAAAGCTTTACTGAAAATGCCTTCATGATGTCTGCCAATTGTTTAATCCCCAAGCCTCCCTCTGATTTAGTACGGGCAATATAATCCCAACCTAGCCATTTCCTCTTAGGCGCCCCGTTGCTTGAGCCCCAGAAAAATGAACTAAACATAGCCTCAATACGATTCAACACAGACACTGGTGGATCACACACAGCTAGAGTGTAAACAGGTATTGAAGTTAGAACAGATTTCAGAAGAACTAACTTACCTCCAGGCGATAAGATCTTATTATGCCAACCTTCTATCCTTGATCTGATTCTGCATAACAAATCTTCATACATCGCCGCATTCCGATGGCCAGCTGCCATCGGGCATCCAAGATAAGTGAATGGAGGAGAACCAACATCAAAACCAGTGCGACCTCTGAGCTCAGCAATCCGATCCGAGGGAGTCTTCTCTGAAACATACAGTTTAGTCTTGGCCACATTAAGCTTCTGACCCGACGCATCCTCATATCTACGAAGGATCTCCTGAATTAGAGATAAAGAACGTAGATCACCTGCTGAGAACAACAACACATCATCAGCATATGATAGATGTGTAATAGGCATGCAACCTCTTGGTGAAATAAATGGGGTAAACCTATCAGTAGAAGGCAAAAGTTTCAAATTTCGAGAGAGAGCCTCGGCAGCTAAGATGAACAGAGCAGAGGATAAGGGGTCACCCTGACGTACTCCTCTAAATGCCTGGAAATAACCCGCAGCTTCCCCATTAATCAATGGAGAGAACCAAACGTTATTCTGCAACCTGAGAATCATATCCACCCATTTGTTATGAAAACCAAACCTACGCAAAACTTTAAGAAGGAATCTCCAGTCCACACGGTCGTATGCCTTCATCATATCCAACTTGATCGCAATATTGCCACCCCAATGCTTCTTATTCATCTTAGCTACAATTTCTTGAGCCAGGATGATGTTATCCACAATTTCGCACCCTTTAACAAACCCACTCTATTCTGGAGAGATCAGTCTAGGAAGAATCGGGGCCAATCTCAAAGCAAGAGTTTTCGAGATAATCTTGTTGAGAACAGAACAGAGACTGATGGGTCTATAATCTGACAAATATTTCGGTTGTTTAATCTTAGGTATCAAAACCAAGGAGGTGTTCGTAATAGCACGAGGAAGCGAGAAACCATCAAAAAACATACCCACAGCCTCGGTGATGTCATTCCGAATGATCTCCCAACTGGACAAGAAGAATCTAACACTGAAACCATCAGGTCCAGAAGCGCTATTCAAATCCAAAGATTTAATAGTGTCGAAGAGCTCTTTATTGGAAGGAAGAGCTATAAGACCATCATTCTCATCATCTGCAACCAAACTGGGAATAACGGAGAGAAGATCATCATCTTTACTGATATCCCCCCGTTGAAACAGAGCCGAGAAATACTCCACTGCATGAGCTTGAATATGGGATTTATCTGACAAAACTTCCTCCGAAGGAGTGGTGATCGAGTGAATACGCGGAGCCTTCTTCTTATAATTCACACATTCGTGAAAGTACGCGTATTCTTGTCACCCTCGAGATCCCACTTCATTCTAGATTTTTGACGCCAGAAATTCTCCTCTATACGAACACGTTGCTTAAGAGCAGCTGTCTCCCGGGCAAGAGCAACTCTGTTCTCCTCTGTACCATCATTTTCAACCTTCAATTCTGCTGCTAGAACCCTGTCTTCTGCGTCCTTGACTGCCTGAAACAGGTCCCCGAAAGTAGCCCTACTCCACCTCGACAAGGCCGTACGACACGCTTCCATCCGGAGAACAACCTTAGTGATCCCATGATGATGGTCCACCGAATTCCACGCCTCATTAATCAGCTGTAAGTAATCCTCATGCTTGGTCCAGAAATCCAAAAAGCGAAAAGGTTTTCGAATTCCTTTGTTTTGAGACAGAAGCCGAAGTAGAATGGGCGAGTGATCGGACTCTGCTCGATTCAGATGGTCTTCAACAGAGCATGGCGCCAGTTGATGCCATGTCCTATCCAAAAGCACCCTATCAAGACGCGAGGCGCGTCGATCCGACTTGTCAGACTTAACCCAAGTAAATGAACTACCCGAATAAGGCAATTCAGAAACTCCAGCAGATAATTAAAAATTGGCAAACTCTTGCATAGATGCCAACTCCGTACGCCTGCCACCCAATTTCTCCTTCGCTCGCATAACCGCATTGAAATCACCCCCCACTATCCAAGGCAACTGACAAACCCCCTGCAGATGCAACAATTTGTCCCAAAGAAGCCTACGACCCTCCTTCTTGTTATCACCATGCACCACAGAGACCAAAGTCTCTACCGGTAGGATCGGATCCACAAGCCTCACCGAGACAGCCTGCTCAAATTCGTCTACCAACACTAACTCACAAGTGTCTTTTGCCAAAACCCATATATTGCCTTTGGAATTAGAAACAGCATGAGAGAACCCCAACTTAATCCGATAACGAAGGAGCTGATCCCTAGCGACTTTGGGTTCAATGATAGCAACTACAGAGACTTTATGAGCTCTAATCAGAGTCTTAAGTCTTTTAAAAGTCATCGAATTGGCAATACCCCTAACATTCTAAATTAGGAAATTATACATTAATGTTTTGGGAGGTACCAGCTTTAGCCTTGCTTGCAGCCGAGCGCGTGATTCGATCCGATGGCGCCACCTGTTTCTGTCCCTTTTTGCGCTTTTGTTCGAGTCCTGAAGGAGCCTGCACCTCGCTCGGCTCAGCCTCTCTACACAAGTCTTGTGCGACAATGTCGTCCTCAGTGACTTCATGGTCAGACCCGGCGATGGGACCAGCCTCTCCTTCTCTGGTACACAGTTCTTCCTCCTCCACTATGTCTGCCCAATTGCTGTGAAGACCCCGGAACTCTCCTTCCTCCATCTCACCCTGACCAGACAAATTATCGACCGTGGTGGCCTGATCGGAGTCAGGAACCACCATCTTGTCACAATTAATCTCCACACATTCATGCACTTCTTGGCTAGATTCTGTTTGGGCTTTCTCGATTGGTCCACTTGGCGCAGTTGTAATGACTCCTTGGGGGTCGGAAGATGGCGGCACGGTTTGATCCAGCTGTGAGGTGACATTGGCATCATTAGTTTCCACTCCTGTTGAGTTATTGACATCAGCATATGGTGGCCCACTCGGATCGTTAGTAATAGCTCTGTAGGGGATGAACGATGGCGGCAGAGGTTGTTCAGGCTGAGTTGATGCAGTTGCAACATTTGGCTCTCCTCCCAATAAATTAGTGCCCTCCACTCTAATTAAATCTGATGAAACAGGCAACTGTTTGTTACGAGATGTCGTATTAGATTTTACGGGTGGTGCAATTTCCTCCTCTTGAATAGCAACTTTCCCTTTGTTCTTCATCTTGCATGAGTCCATGGTGTGGCCTTGATGAAAGCAATGGACACAATATAATGGAGTGTTTTCGTACTCCACATTCTGCCAAAAACTCCTTCCCTTCGCTAAGTTTATCCTGATTCGTCTCTGCAAAGGCTTTCCCGCATCAACTTCCACGTAAACCCTAGCCATACTTGGACGAGCCAAATCTTCTGTAGCACGATCAATCTTCAGGGGAGACCCAATCGCCGACGTGATCGCGAAGAGAGCCTCCTTTGCATATAGATGGTGCGGTAGGTCAGGAAGGTTAACCCACACGGGCATTAAGGCCGATTCGACTGCTGGAGAAAAATCAGGATCCCATTTGAAGATCCGCATCGGGGCACAAGCAATGAACCATATCTCCTTGGATCTAAGTCTCAAATAATCTTCCTCCGTCGTCGGACGAATTAGAATATGCTTACGATCGATGACACCCGCCTTGATCGATCCTTTAAATTCAAACCCTTGAAGGACCTTACGCACAACCTCTATCGGAGGTTTATTATGCGAGAATTTCCCTATGAGAGCAAATTTCAATGGAGCCGCTAGGGTTTCTTCCTCTTCAGCAGAAAAAAATCGATGGCGCTCCTTTAAACCAAGTAACCACACGAGCGGCAAGTCTTGAAGGAGCAGCCGCTCGGCCTGCGACCGCTTTCGCGAAGGATTTAGTCGCGGCCATGGCGCCGGCTTGGCCAGCGGCCAAGCCGGGATCGGCTGGCGGTGGGGGAATTGTAGAAGTCACAATCGCGGCGCTAGGGTTGCGCACGCGATCTCCTGATAAGCCAAATATATATACATATTATACATACATATATATATATATATATATATATATTTATATATATATATATATATATATATATTCTTTTCTTTTTTTATGGCATGTAGTATATATATATATATATATATATATATATATATATATATATATATATATATATAAATATATATATATATATATATATATATATATATATATATATATATACTACATGCCATAAAAAAAGAAAATATATATATATATATATATATATATATATATATATACTACATGCCATAAAAAATATATATATATATACTACATGCCATTTTACTAGTATTTTCACTTTTGAAATACCCTAACTTGTAGTATTTTTTTACTAGAATATACATAATATGTATATGTAGATATACATGAATTATATGAATATATAGTTAGTATAAAGAAAAAAAAGAAAAAAAAAGAAAGAAAGAGAAAACTGTATTGTTCCTATTGGAACAGTACACTCATGATCCCGAGCGGAACAAGGCCGCAGAAATGAAACGTTGGAGATTTGAATCTCATTCAAATCTTGATCAAAATTGATCAAATCTTTTCCAACCTAATCCTACATCCAAACTCTTCTATTTTGAATCAAATACCATAAAAAAAGCCTAGATTTAAATTGATATAAATCGATTTAAAAACCAACCCAAAAATACTTTGGTATATCAACTCTCGAGACCTATTTTTTTTTCCAAAAGCTCGTTCTGTGCCGCATCGTACTCGAGCTTCTCGACTCCATGAATCTCGTCAAACACCCACGATCACGTTCAGCTGCCTGCACAGCGGTATCGTGCGCCGGAGCACCACTGGTTAACTGCCAAGCCGTGTGCCAAAACAGAGAGCAATAGCAATGCCAGCGCCCAGGTACCCTCCTACCTCGCTACATACCTCCACCTTCGCTCAATCGATTTCGATCTGTCAAGCCCTGCGCATAGACAACCCTAACACCTTCAATCCCCATTAAATAGTTTCGATTGACGTGGGTTAAACCAGTTAGAAAAATCGAACCTAAAATCACGAAAAATTTGTTCGTGAAACAGGGAATGTAACCGTCCAAGTAACCTTCTTGGAAGGCGAATCCCCGGCTGGATCTTGAGAAATTTTAAAATCTAATTTAATAATCCTGTAGACAACCTATACGAGACTAAAACCCCACTTTTGGTAGTACTTTTCATTGTTTAGATTGTTGACTAAATCTGTTTCAAAAGTAGGAAAATTTTTAATTTTTAAAATAGTATATTTTTGAAAATTTCCCGGTACGACGTGCACCCCGACAAATCGGGTGACGTGGTCATGAACCGAAAGCATCGAAAGGTGCGTATCGACTTCGCAGACGTGTGGGAACTGACGGAACTCGATTTTGTTGTGCGTGCGCGATAAAATCAGTACGTATCCGTCGAGATACCCCCGTATCGAGCTTTTGAAAACTTGGCCATAACTTTGTGTACATTTGTCCTATTGAAACAAAATTTGTGTCAACAGGACCGTATCAAAATTTTGGTCCTGTGTGCCATGTTTGGTCCGATTCTGATAAGGTCGACCGGAATGCCTATTTGGCGGGCCCGTGGCCTGATTCAACGGACAAAATTGTGCACGGTCTGCCGAAATCCAACTTTGGACATATGGTTGTGTTTGTATCCTCAAATCGAACCCATTGACATATAGTTTGACAACTTTAGAGACCATAGATACTAGCACACATTTCGGTGCAAAACGGGTCCAACGGCGGACATCGTTTTGAACCAAAATTATGATTTTGCCCCTGTGTCCAGAATTGGAATTATGGGTAGTCTATCCTAGCTATTTTTCTTATTCTAAAAATATTCATGGTGTTTATTTCAGCATTCGGTGACGTTTGTGAGATTTGACTTCCTTGCTTCACTAATTTGTCGATTCAAGCTATTGGACATCTCCCTTTTTGTACACAACCTCAGGCAAGATACCTTGCCTTATTTACTGCTTATTATTAGTTGTATTTTCTTTATTTAGTTACTGCATATTTATTTCCTATTTATTTTCAGTTGGATCCCTGACTTGTTGTTTATAGTTTACTCTATTATGCTTTCTTTTATTTCTCCCTCTTATCTTTTAATATGCATATGGACTAAGTCTTAGAGGACTACCTTTTGTTAGTGACCTTGGGAGGGAGAAGATGGTTAAATGTATGGGCTACCAAAATCCAAAAGTTATAGTAACTGCGTACTACGGCAGTCGTGTCACGGTGGTCACTAGCCTCGAGCTATATGGACTGATGGGTTATGTGGGCCGCTAGCCTGGAGTTATGCCGGCTGATAGTATTGGTACTTGACATGTGCGTGTTGTGAGTGATTACCTTGTCCTAGGGGAGTCAGCCTTTACCTACCCATACATTGTGATATCTTCTAAATTGTATACTAGAAAGGTTAGGAGACCTTGTCAATTTTATGTCTTAGTCATGGCATGGGGCAATGTCACGTCACGGAATAATATGTTGTCCCTTGTCCTTATTTTGTTGTAGGGGTAGTCTACTATTTCGATAATGGTATATTGAGCCATGTTAGGGTTTGGACCCCTTACTTTTACTTTTACTTTATGGTATATTTTATATCCAGTTTATATGGCATGTTCTTCCTGTATCTTGTTACGTCCCTCTGAGGACCTGGTGATCTCTCTAAGTTTAGGCGATTTCCTACAGGAGTATGGCTCGGCACTGGATCCTTCATACCTTGATGACGAGGCGTCTCCCGTTGATATCTAGATTTATGTTATTCTTTGGGACTCATAGTGGACATTTATTTTCATTGAGATTACTTTAATAGTTGTTTGGTGTGGGTATGTCCACCTGGCTATCTCTTGACTCACTTATTTATTCTGCTAGACTTTTTGTATCTTTTGTGTGTGCTGTGGATGAGATATAGTTTTATGATGTTCTGGCCTACGATTTATATTATTACAGCTTATGTATATATTCGATGATTCCATATATTGGAGTATTCTTCGTATATTTGCAGCTGGCATGTCCACATACTTAGTCCGAAGTATTTTGGTACTAATGCGTTACAATAATTCAGAAAAGCTGTATCTAAACTAGTGTTTTGAAATTCCAAGTTTACATGTGGACGGTTAGAGGGTAATATCCGGCAAACCACACGTGTCGTGTGTGGCTGCTATTAGTCTAGTAAGAGCATGGGATAGAAAGGGTATGTTCACTCGTCTCCTAGGTTCTCCGTCCGACTAGTACTCATAGATCCAGGTCCCGACATGAAGAATCTCAATAGTCCAGAATAGATCATTAGGCCAGAAAATACATTAGTCCAAAAAAAGTCAATAGGCCTGAAACTACGTATCTCGATCAAGACAATGAATCCATACAATACCAATCCGTATATCCATCATATCAGGAATCAAAAAAATACTAATATAAATATGTATCATAGAAAATACCAACTAATAGAAACTATCAGAGAATGTACTAGCCTGTGGTCCTGAGAAACAAGTGTGAATCGAGGCCCAAAGTGGAATCATAATGACCAAAATATGAATATCAATATTAATTGGTGTTTAAGTGTGTTAAACATTGATATCTAAGATGAAATATGAATTCTAGGTTATATAAGTCGAACTAGATCAATACTAGGTCTCTGTGATCAAACTAGGCCAATTTGACTCAAGGTTGACTTTTTCGGTCAAACTAGTCAACTTTGGTTAAACTAGGTCAAACCTAAGTTTATAGGTCAATACCTTATCATACCAAGGTATTTCAACCTACACTAGGCAATACCTATGTAACTATTGTATATGCATAAGCTCTATGTAAGATACCTTACTTATTACCCCATTACCTATATATATCCTATTACCTTATCCACATACACTAATATGCCATTAACTAGACCCAATTACCTGTAACCTATTTTACCTAACATTACCTACCCAAATCAACATGGACCATTACTAATGTTCACTATCCTTATAGTTATCCTATTACCTTTGTACATATCCTATCACTCATTCATGTCAATACCAATATATATCCTTATTCTTGGATACCTACACATAGATGCCCAACTACTACCCTATGTACACATGTACTCCTAGATGTATAGACACTCACCTCCATGGTACACACCCACATCTAACTGTAATACCCAACCCATTCAAGAACCTATGCATCACATGATGTTAGGGTTATATACTAAAAGCATCACTTTTGTATTAACTATATTTTTCTATTATTTTTGAATGAGAATCATATGGGAAAATGTTGGCATTTTATATTTATTATATGTTAATGCAATATGTCTGATATTCTATATTGTAGATAATATGGTGTGTGGTGATACACAAGAAGATCATATTATCTGTCCCTTGTAGAAGATATAAATAGTTTATAACCTAGATGGATTTGGACAAACAATTGGTAAGGTTGTAGTGTAATCGGGTGTTAGTCTATCTTGACTATAGGATTATACTAGTGCACTTTGTGTGTATTGAACAGGACCACTTGAGGTTGTTCTCTTTGTACTGACTACATAAGAGAATAAATACCTTTGTTATTATGGATGCTTGTGCTCTTAATCCGGATATAATAACAGTCATGTATATGTAGTGTGTATTACTCTGATTCATGAAAGAGTGAGATTCATAATGAGTTAATAACCTCTATGAATTGGGTAATGGTATTATGTGTATGATGGATTGTTGATTATAAAAGGAATCTATGTCCCAATATATCGGGTTGATGATGTCTCTTTAAGTAACTCATAAGGATTGTCAAGTAAACCCTGCAGGTGGATTATATCCGACATGATAAATAAAGTTGAGTGGTACTACTTAAGGATAAAAGATGTCGATCAATGTAGTTGTCAGTGACTTATTTTGATTGACGGACATTCGATATCTTAACATGGGAAGAAAAACAAGCATATAATATGGAGTCAATAAACGTAATTTGGAATTAGGTAGGTAGTGCAACAATAGCTCTTTAGTGGACCAAGCTATTGTTAACAGGCCTGGGTTATATGTTCGAGTTGAACACGGAATACCTAGACCCATTAGGAGACCTAAAACTAATTTTTTCTCATGGTCCCTGCCGTAGCCTATATATACCCTCTATTTTCTGGCCGTCATATGTATCCTAAGAAGAGCATCTTTCTCTAATTCGTCCATCACGAGAGGAGAGAAAGGGAGGACAATCAAGAGAAGAAAAGGTTGGTAGATTGTCGCCCACACGATGTTTAACCCGAGGAAGGAATACGTGCAGAAGATCTTAGGGTCGCTGACTGCTCGATGTTGCTAGAAACTGTTGTCTTCTTTTCATCGTAGTATAATTCGTGAACTCTAATTTCTGCCTTTGAAGGGTTAGAACACGTTTATATCTGTTTAACTTTCTATCGATCAACACGTACACTAATTCGTGGTCCTGGGAATCCTCAGTTCCATCAATTGATGTCTTGATACTATTGCTGCACAGGTTTCAGTTTCCTCCCCCCCCCCACTTATCTATCTATCTATTTAATATCCAATCTATCTAACTAGTTATTTCACTCTCCTATCTAACATATGTACACACCCTCCCTTCACTCCATATCTCTCTGTAGGCCTCAAAAATGAAAGTCACACTGAGTTGATCAGAACAAAGCATAAAAGTCACGCTGAGATGATCAGGACAAAGTCTAAAAGTCACGCTGAGTTGATCAAGACAATGTTTAAAAGTCACGCTGAGAGACAGCTCATCATTTGTCAAAATGCCATTATGACTGACAGCACGACAGTCAAAGAATATCTCCTCGTATGCCACGTATGCACGAAACTCGAGAGATCACAGCCGACTATTGCGTGACTTTCGAAATCTTCTTCAACAAGACTCAGCCTTCATCAAATTGGCGTACCAAAAGAGCTTATTGTCATTTAATGCAATTGACAAAAGGCAATCAATGTCAGAGATTTTGTGTTAGTCGAGGCACGTCGAATCAAGACAGCTGGCCGTTCTGACTCAAGTCTGCGTGTATTTTGAAGCTTTCTGCACCAAGTCTGCGTGTATTTTGAAGCTTTCTGTCCCAAAGTCTGGGTGGATTTTGAATCTTTTTGCACCAAGTCTGTGTGGATTCTGAAGCTTTCTGCCCCAAGTCTGCGTGGATTCTGAAGCTTTCTGCCCCAAGTCTGCGTAGATTTTGTCTTCAACGAGTCTGCGTGGATTTCATCAAATTGGAGTACGTGGCAGCTATGCCACCGATCTCTCATCTGCGTGTCCTGTAATTTGCACACGACTCATGCACGATTGCCATGTGTCCAATAGTTACAGGCCACGTCCAGTAACTGCTCATGACCTTGCGTATGTTAAATCCTGCGTGATTTTTAACTATGTACAGGTTGTGAAGACAGTTATCTTTTTCAGTTATTTTTGACTCTATAAATAGAGTTTTTTTCTTTCATTGTACAGATACATAGCTATCTAAATTGCTGTTGAAATTTTGAGAGCTTTTCTTCTTCGCATCGTCCAAGGGATAAAGCGATCGTCTTCTAGATCGGATTCCTACAGTTGTAATTTTCCCAGAAACACAATAAATAAAGTGAATTTATTTATGGAAAACAAATTGGCGACTCTGCTGGGGACAACCATCTCCTCTTCTAAGATGGCAACAACTCAATACGACACTTCGTCAGTCGGCTCGACGAAGAAGGTGATATCGATCCAATTCGATCAACTCGCCTATGAAGAAATGCAGCGGGCTAAGGGTGGGAAGCCCACTTCAGCCTCCATCACCACTGCCAAGTCGAAGGGACGATATGTCTACATCCCTAAGAATCTGTTGGCAACCAATGGTGAAGTTTCTGCCACAGTGTCTACTCCTAACACTGGCAAAGACTCTACTGCAAGCACGCACGCTCTTGTGTGCTCGAAGGTGACAGCAATCAAAAGTCACGCTGACAGTACTGGCTCCTTAGCCAAGCCTATTCCAGCGTGCAATCTCAAAGTCAAAAGTCACGCTGACAGCACTGGCTCCTTAGCTAAGCCTGTTCCAGCGTGCAATCCTGAAGTCAAAAGTCACGCTGACAGCACTGGCTCCTTAGCTAAGCCTGTTCCAGCGTGCAATCCTAAATTCAATAATCATGCTGACAGCACTGGCTCCTTAGCCAAGTCTATTCCAGCGTATATTTCTAAAATCAAAAGTCACGCTGACAGCTCTGGCTCCTTAGCCAAGCCTGTTTCAGCGTGTATTCCGTATACATCATCTAAGAAGAATAGCTCTTTAGCTATCTCTTCTTCCTTGCCAACTTCTACTAGAACTGGGGGTGGTCTTGCTAAAGCTCCTTCACAAATGGCACACAAATTCCCTTCGAAAAGAAACAACTCTTTAGTTGTTTCTTCTGCTCCTGTAGTGTTTACTTCAGGAACAGTTTTGACTGACAGTTTTGTTAGTCAAAGAAAAGGAGATGGTCTTTTGACTACTCTTCCTTCAAGACATTCTATATCTCAAAACTTGAATAAGTCTAAGAAGAAATATTTCTTAATGTCTTCTTCTACGACTTCTTCGATTTGGGCACAAAATTTGTCTATAAAAGAGGGTCTGTTACCAACTCCTAATCAAGGGGATGGTTCAACTCTCCCTTCTCTGCAAATTTCCAGATCAATGGAAGGAAAACTCAAAGTATCAAAAACTAATGTTTTACCTCCAACTGATCTAAGAACAAAGCTTAATCAAACCCGTTTAGAAAACACTTCTGGTGTCAAAAAAACATACCAATCGGGAACAAAAGCAAGAGATCCAGATGCAGAGTATGCTAGAAATTATGTGGCTCAGATTAATCACTCTCTATATAATCAAGAGCCATCAAGACCCAAGAATCGGAAATATATTCCTAAAAATACACAAAGAATGTTCTCTGATGTACCTCAATATTCACAGACAGATTTACGAGAACATCTTCAACAGAAGAAAACGAATAATTCTGTGTCAATAGATCATGACCATGCTGAATGTGACTTCCAGCCAAAAGTCATAATTCAATACAGATGTCAATCAATGGATCATGACCATGCTGAATGTGACTACCAACCGAGAGTCATAATGCAATGCAGATGTCAAACTAAATGACAATCTGTCTTCAATCGGATCCAGTATGAACCTATGCCTGATGAAGATGAACCTCTGTTTGCTTCTATCAACATGACCTCTCGGGAGACTGGGGGTGGAACTGATAGTCCAGATGGAGTATACAGAGGCACTAGAGCAAGAGTCTTGGCTTCTAGTCAAAGAACTTCTGTTTCTGAAGACTATTCTGAATTTTTTGGAGAATCTAACTTTCCACATCTTCCTACTGGGGGTAGTTCTCCTACAAATGACTTTGATACACAAAGTAATGATTCAGAACATACAACATCCACTAATTCATCAACAATCCCTCGTACAGTCACAACCTATATGGTCGATGGGAATACTGATAAACCTTCTTCTTCCATGACTCCTCAAGAACAAAGAATTGCTTCTTTAGAACAGCAAATGAAATCTATGGCTGACACTATGAAGTCGATGTATGAACTTATGGCAGCCCAGATGCAAATTCGACAGACTGTACCAGATGCCATACCAATTGACACTGGTGTAAGTTGAGTATATGTTCCTCCAGCAGTACAATCCAATACTCTTGGGCAAGCTCAACCAGTTCCTAGTCACTCGGGAGCTGGGGGTAGTGCTTATAATGCTGTTCCTCCTCCCAACTATTCTCTACAAGCTACAACTCGACAATCTTCCGGAGTTGTTACTGAAGAATTGAGGAATCTTCGAACTCAATTTGAGGCATTCAAATAGAAGGATAGTTTGCAAAGGTTAGGCATCAAGCAACCTTACCCGATAGAATGGAAGCAAGTATCGTATCCTCCTAAATACAAGCCTCCTACTATCTCATTTTATGATGGAACCACTTCTCCGAGTCAGTTTATTAATCACTTTGAAGTGATGACTGACCAGCTGCAACCAAGTGACGCCCTCCTTACTCGGGTGTTTGTCGGATGACTCAAAGGAACGGCTTATGAATGGTATAGAAGTCTCCCGGATGGGTGTATTACCTCATTTGCCGGTTTCGAACAAATATTTCTTGAACGGTTCTATGAAGGGCTCAATGACATGACTATGTCTGCTCTTATAAGAATCAAGTAGAAAAATAATAAAACTACAGAGAATTTCATTGAACGGTTTCGAAGAGAAGCTCTGAAGATGCCTTTTGGAACTCCTGATGCTGTCACCATTGACACATGCAAATCAAATCTGTTACCAATCATCAGCATGTGGACAGGATCTACTCAATTTCAAGATTGGCCTCCCTTCATAGTTAGTGCCAAGGCAGCAGAAATTAGTGCTGAAATCTTTAAAGTTTTAGGAGTGCAGATGACTCCCAAAGAAATAGGTCAAAGTACTAACAATAATGCTAAATCCAATACTCGCAAGGAAAAAAAAACCCTTGAAGTTAATCTTCAGAGTAAAGATGCATTGACTGTTCAAACTCCTCCTGCCTCTACGACTCAACAACCAAGTGCACCTCGTCCTAAAGAAGAATACTCTTTTGATGACGATGATGTCCTTGGTATTTTTGAATGTCTGCTGAAAGGCAATAAAATACAATTACCTGAAATCAAGAAACCTGATGAAGCTGGTAAGACAGATCATCCTAAATACTGTCCGTACCACAGAATGTTGGGCCACACAATTCGTACATGTTATGTACTGAAAGGAAAGATCCAGGAAATGATCAAATCTGGAGCTATCACTCTTACTCCGAAAGAGAAGACCGTCACCTCCAACGTCGTCTCTATGCAATTCAGAGATTTCCCTCCTCAATTCTTTGAAAGTGGGATCGTTCCTATTCCCAAGGCAACTCTTGAAATAGTGAATATTCCTCCTCCACAATCTGAAGGATTAGTACCGATCACTATGGACACAGGAGAAATCATATGGATTCATCCTGATCTAGTGGCAGATTTTGAATCTCCTCCTCTTCAAAAGACTACTTCTCGAAAATCTAAGAAGGCTGGAAAAACTAAGTCATGTCATATGACTTCTTTCGAGTCTACTTCCGACACAGAGCCGAAAGATAAGGGAGAAGCACTTGCTGGTGCTACTAGAATAGGGAAACCTTATCTAAAGGATTATTCCAAGAGTCCTGAGGTTACTCCTGATATCCCTCCTGCTGACAAAGATGCTCCTGATGTTCCTTTTGAAGGAGAATCATCCACTGCACCTGTTCCTTCAACCATACCGGTTGTACCTATTCCTTCCAAGCCCACAGCACTGGAGAAAGGCAAACAGCAAGTTCGCTTCGACAAACCAATCAAGAAGTCCCCTCCTCTTGGACTTCAGAAGCCTTATAACTTCGATATTTTAGCTCAACTAGCTAATACTCCAGCTAGAATGTCCCTCTTCGAACTTCTACGTCTTTCTAAAGAGACTCGGGAGATATTAAGTGAGGCACTTCTTCAGGCGGACTCTTGCCTAGCACAATTAAAGAAGCCAGATGAAGAACCTGCTACTTACTTACATTGCAACAGTGTATTGGAGATTATCCTAAATATCACCTTTACACAAGACGACATGCTACTGGAGGATAATCGACATGATCGGCCTCTCTACTACACCGGTTATATCGATACGATGAAGATAGATCGTATCCTCATTGATCCAGGGTCTGCTTTAAGCATAATGCCAAAGAGTCTGTTGGATGAACTAAAAATCCCTCTTCACAAGCTCTCCAAGATGGTTACTACTATCTTGGGATTCAATCAAAGTCGAAGCGAGCCGTTGGGAAAGATTCATCTGAAACTCCAAATAGGCGATTTCAGATCCAAAGTCACTTTCTATGTGATTGAGATTATGGGATCTTATAATCTTCTCCTGGGAAGACCCTTCCTTCATGAAAATAATATAGTGCCTTCTACTCTTCATCAGTGCTTTAAATACATTGACAGCAATGGAAGAGTGCAAAAGGAAGTTGCTGATATAAATCCTTTCCGTGGGGTTGAAGCTTATTTCAGTGATTCCCGGTGGTACAAAGAAGATTATACAAAATTAGTATAAGCCATGGAAAAAGAAGACCCGCAAAGTGAGACCTTGATAATTCCTGTTAAAGGTCGAACTACTCAGCAACAATCTCCTAAACCCTCTGGAGAAGGTTCTTTCATTATTCCAGTGAGCGGACGGATCTCTCCATTACCTCAGTCGCCTACTCAAGATACACTGATCATTCCTGTCAGTGGGCGTACTACAAAATAGGGTACTCTAGTAATCCCTGTTGGAGGGCGGACTACTCTTCCATCTCAGGCTTCAAGGGAGCTCACCTCTTCTGAGCCATTTGTTATCGATCTTAATCGAAACAAAACTTCCTCTCGTTCTTCTTCTCCCCCTTTAGTCATTGATTTGGCTAAGATTTCTAAGGCTCAGCCTTCTTCCAATGTAAATACTACTGCTTTTAAATTTAATGAAAAGTCTCCATCTTTGCAGTATATTGATGTGTGTAATCATGTTCATAGTTATTTATATTTGTTAGATGATTTGAGAACAATAACCATAGGAGTTGTACAGACCTTTCATACAGATGTATCCCTAGAATCAGTACAAACTTCATACTTTCTGGTTCCTAGTAGAAAACCAGGAGACATTCCAATATTCTTCTACAAAGGGCCTCAGAATCCTTCTAATTTGGAAGACGATAACAAAGACGATGATACTGGAAGGTTACAATTACGTCGTTATAGTCAGCAATCTAAAGACATTATCAAAAATATGGGCTATGACTTCAGAACTGGCCTCAGTGATGGAAGAGGAAGAAAAATGCCTGTCCGGATTCCTCCTCTGAAATATGGAAGGACAAAATACGGATTAGGTTATATTGCTCCTACTCCCTTTATCAACACTATCCATGAAGATCCCGAATCTGACGAAGATAAGAGATCTGATTCTTCTAGTACCACCTCTTGGGATTCTGATACAAGTATCGGTGACTTCCACTGCAACATTTTGTCATCCAACATGGTCTCCGTTGATGGGTCTGAAGAAGATGATGAAAACGAAGACGAATTTAAAATCTCACCTGAATCAGAACAGTAGGCCCAAAGGTTAGATAATCAATGGGAGCTCCGATTTGAGCAAAAAGAACCTCCGACTGAAGACAAACTCGTTCAAATAGATATTGGTGAAGAGGGATCCCCCAAACCAATATTCATCAGTGAAAGTCTTTCAGAAACTGATAAGCAAGACATGATCAAACTTATTCGAGAATACATCGATGTCTTCGTTTGGAGTTATGAAGATATGCCAGGACTTGATCCACAGATTGTAACTCACAAACTCAATATCATGCCGAATACTAAACCGGTCAAACAACAACAGCGACGATTTCGTCCAGACATTATGGATGCAATTGAAGCTGAAGTCAATAAACTCATGGCTTCTGGGTTTATTAGAGAGGAACAACATCCCGATTGGGTGGCTAATATAGTTCCTGTCCTTAAAAAGACTGGCAAGATCAGAGTATGCATAGACTTCCGCGATCTCAATGCGGCATGTCCTAAAGACAAATTCGATAATACCTGTGGGTTTGAACGGATGTCATTCATGGACGGGTATTCTGGGTACAATCAGATTAAAATGTTTCCAGATGACGAGAAACACACTTCTTTCAGAACGCCGATCGGTACATACTGTTATACAGTTATGCCATTCGGTCTCAAGAATGCAGGAGCAACTTATCAACGAGTCATGAGCACTATATTCCGTAAACATTTGCGGAAGACAGTCGAATGTTATGTTGATGATATTGCAGTCAAAAGTCGACAAAAAGAGGATCACATCCAAGATTTGAAGACTATTTTTGATCTAATGCGTAAACATCAATTAAAGATGAACCCTACTAAGTCCTTCTTAGGCGTCTCTAGTAGCAAATTTCTCGGCTTCGTCATTACCTCGAAAGGTATACACGTAGATCCCGAGAAGATCAAAGCCATCTAAGAGATGCGTCCTTCACGCACCTTAAAAGAGCTACGAGAATTTTAAGGAAGGATCGCTTATATCAGGAGATTCATCTCTAATCTTTCAGGACGCTGCAGACCATTCAATAAACTTATGAAGAAAGGTGTTTCTTTTGTCTGGAATGATGAATGTCAGAAAGCATTTGATGACATTAAACAATATCTGATGAGCCCTCCAGTATTGGTACCTCCTGTCTCAGGAATACCGTTCCTACTATATACCCGAACAATGAGTCATTCATTGGGTGCGTTGCTTACCCAAAAGAATAAAAATGGTCATGAACAAGCCATTTACTATCTCAGTCGTACAATGACCGGAGCTGAACCTCGATATTCACCGGTCGAAAAAGAATGTCTAGCCCTAATGTTCGCTGTCCAAAAGATACGACATTATATCATTGGCCAGACTATTCATGTCATCTCCAGGATCAATCCCATACGGGTCATGATGAAGAAACCAAGTGTTTTAAATTCTCGATTGGCTAACTGGAGAATCTTACTTGCTCAGTATGACATGCATTATATCCTTCAGAAATCGGTCAAAGGACAAGCTTTAGCTGATTTTCTGGCTGCTCATTCAATTCCAGAGAATTTAAAACTTTATGATGAAATCCCAGATGAAGTCCTAGACTCAAATCAAATTGATGAAGAAGATTCTACTTGGCGTCTATTCTTTGATGGAGCTTCAAGAATAGGTCCTAATGGTGACATCGTTGCTGGAGTTGGAATCGTTCTTGTATCACCAGAAGGTCTCGCTATCCAAAGAGCTTATTCTCTTGATCAGCCATGTTCAAAAAACGTTGCTGAGTACAATGCATTACTCATTGGTCTTCAGCTCGCTAAACATCTGAATATTCAACATTTGGAAGCGTATGGAGACTCTAAACTCATTGTCAATCAGATAAGGGGAACTTATGAAGTTTGCCATCAAGATCTGGTTCCTTATCATAGATCGGCTATATCTATGGCTTCTTCATTTGAAGAATTCTTCATCGAGCATGTCAGGCGAACATGTAACACAGAAGCTGATGCACTTGCTAATCTCACGGCAGTATTGGCTATTCCGATTAGACGTCAACAAATGATTGTTGTTTGCAATCGAGAATTATTTCATCTCGAAAACAATCTAACTCTAGGACTTCCAGTTGACACTGAAGAATCAACATCTCATGATGTCAATGCAACAAGAGGATTTGGATTAAGTTATAAATCATTATCATCTTCATCTGATTCTAGTATGGAATTCACCTTCAGTAATTCAGCTGAGAATCAGAATACGGATAAAGATTGGAGGCTTCCTTTCTAAGATTTCGTATTGTATGATATTCTTCCAGATAATCCGAGTGAAGCAGCGTCTATCAGACGATGATCACTCAGATTCTATTACAATCATACTACAAAAACCTTATATCGTCGAGCTTATGATGGTCTACTTCTTCGATGTATTGCCGGTGATGAGGCTCAACAAATTATTCGCGAAGCACATGATGGAATTTATGGAGCACATCAGCCTGGACCAAAACTTCAAGACCGTATTCGACGTATGGGTTATTATTGGCCCACTATGGTATCAGATGCCATCGAATATGCAAGGAAGTGTAAAGCTTGTCAAATTTATGCAGATTTTATTCATCAACCTTCAAAATTTCTATATCTAACAGCAGCATCATGGCCCTTTGAAGCTTGGGGCATGGACATTATTGGTCCGATCAATCCGCCGTCATCAAAAGGTCATCGGTTTATTCTCGCAATAACCGATTATTTCTCCAAATGGGCCGAAGCTATTCCTTTATCTGAAGTCAAAACTTCCAATGTCATCAACTTTATCAAGCATCATGTCATCTACAGATTTGGTGTTCCTTGACGCATTATTCATGATAATGGACCACAGTTCGTCAGCCAGAAGTTTACTCGATTCTGCGACGATCATCGGATCAACAATGTGGCTTTTACCGCATATAATCCTGCAGCTAACGGATTAGCAGAAGCTTTCAATAAAACCATCATCAAACTCTTAAAGAAGTTTGTTTCTACCAACAAACGTAATTGGAGTGAGAAACTTGGTGAATGTTTGTGGGCTTACCACACTACAGTTCGTAATGCTACTAAATGTACACCTTTCTCTCTGGTGTACGGATGCGAAGCTGTTCTTCCATTAGAGATTCAAATTCCTTCTTTAAGGATAGCAATCGCTAATGAACTTACTACTGAGAATAATGATCGTCTTTGACTTCAGGAATTAGAAGCTCTGGATGAAAAGCGATTATCTGCTCAACAGAATATCGAATTCTATCAAGCTAGAATCTTAAGAGCTTTTAACAAGAAAGTCAGAGTTTGAGCATATCAAAAAGGAGAACTTGTTCTTGCAGTCAGACGTCCTATGACTATGACTCATATGAGTAAAGGCAAGTTCGATGCAAAGTGGGAAGGTCCCTATGTTGTGAGCAGAGTTTTCTCAAATGGAGCTTATCAACTCTTAGAACTGGATGGTCGAAAGGTTATGATGCCTATTGTTGGCCCATTGGTCATATGGTCAACCTGATTTTAATAATTGATCAAAACTTTGTCTGGATATACGAAGCTAGTTGGGACATCTCGGCTTCTTGGACATAAGCAAGATTGGATATTCACTCCGTTCAAGACTGAAGATCTGTTTGCCTACTTGAGTCTGTATTTTCTATGCAATATAATTTTTATTTTATTTGAGTCTAAGAATACGTTGTACACCGAGTCGTACTGGCAAATAGGCTATCCCCAAATAGTTCAAAATATTTTTAAAATGACCTATCAAAATGTTTACAAAAAGGTTTTCAAAAAGGTTTTCAAAAATCACCAAAACCTATTTTTAAAACCCTAACCTAACCCTGACAGAACTCGGCCAGAGTTCGGCCAGAGTTCGGCCAGAGTTCGGTTGGTGGCCGTTTGATTTTTGAATTCTCTGGAACTTGGTCCTCCTGCAGTTGCGGATTTGACCGAGATTTGCTCATCGAGTTCTGCCCGAATTCTGCCCGAATTCTGACAGAGTTCTCCCTTTGGAATTCCTATAAATAGAGAAGGATTTTGATCATTTCAACACACCAATTCACTTTCAATCTTCTCTCTATCTAAAGCTTTCTGCCTTCCAAAGAGTTTTCTAGAGCTTTCAATTTCAGATCCCAAGCCAGTTACAATCCTCTAGTCGATTTGCCAGTGCGGTACGGTCTAGAAGTTTCTAAGAGATTGTAATCAGAAGGCTTGATTGAAGAATACCTCTTCACATTTGAAGTTGGACGAGTTCTTCGTATCAAAGCTCGCGTTGTAGAAGTTGCAAGGACTTCGTAAGAAAACTTGCGGTTTTTCCTATAGTGGATTCAACTGGTAGCAAGAGTTCTACCGACTGGATTAGTCCTCAACAGAGGGATACCAGTATACATCGTTGTCTTTGCGTTTGCTTTCTGAACTCTGTCTTTACATTATTTCAATTATGATTATATACTGTGATTGTGTTGCTAACAATTTTTATTTAGCATTATTCCGCTGTCAACTCTATTTACCCCCCCTCTAGAGTATTATGCTTTACTATATTGTTCCTACAATTGGTATCAGAGCAAGTGTTATAGGTAAAGCGAGGTAACAGTGCTATTATTTATTCATTATTTATTAGATCACAACACATCACATGGCTACTATGAAATTCACAAGTGAAGGTCAGGCCACAAACAGACCCCCATTGTTTGATGGTACTAACTACACTTATTGGAAAACACGGATGAGTTTCTTCTTGAAATCTCTTGACTTTGACTTATGGGCTATTGTTCTTGATGGCTATCAAAAGCCACCTCGTATAACTGTTGAGGGAGTTTTGGTTGAAAAACCCCAAAGCAGTTATACAGAGGAGGAAAAGAAAAAGGTCAGTCTTGATGCACGTGCTATTAATGCTCTTTTTTGTGCCTTAGACAGAACAGAATTTAACAGGGTATCTACATGCACAATGGCAAATGGTGTGTGGAAGCTTCTCGAAGTTACACATGAAGGCACGACTCAAGTCAAGGAGTCAAAAGTCAGCAGACTTACTCAAGAGTACGAGGCGTTCAAAATGAAGCCAAATGAAATAGTCACACAAATGTTCGAGAGGTTCTTGGATATTATAAACCCTTTGTCCTCCTTAGGCAAAGATTACAGTAACCACAAAAAGATTCGCGCGACCTCTCACCAAGAACTGGATTCCGAAGGCTACAGCTATCATTGAAGGAAACGACCTCACCACAATGTCACTTGAAGTACTCATAGGTAAGCTACTCTTTCATGAACTGGAGCTGCAAGATTTTGAAGAGCCTGCACCAAAGGAGAAGACGATCGCCCTCAAGGCTCAGCACAAAAGAGCTGCTGAAGATGACTCAGACAGCAGTGGATCTGACGCTGAAGATCAAGCACTCCTAGCAAGGAAGTTCAAAAGATTCATGAGACATGAGAAGAGAGTCAAAGAGAACAACAGCAACAACTGGTACCAAGAAGATGCTGTCTGCTATGGCTGCAAGAAGAAGGGACATATGAAGAAGGTCTGTCCCACCAACTCATCATCGAGCAAGAAGAACAACAGGTATGAAAAAGGCAACCTGAAAAGATCAACGTCTCGGAAATATACCAACACCAGCATATGGCATGAGAGTGAAGCCAGCGACTCAGAAGATGAACATTCAGAGGACGCTGCAAACATCTACTTCATGGCAATCGATCAGGTACCTACTGAACCTGTAGAAACATATGATGACTTTACCTTTGAGCAATTAGGAGATGCCTTCAGTGACCTGATGCTTGACTACAAGAAACTGCGTAGTAAATATCAGACCGCTAAGAAGGTACTCAAAGAGTATAAAGGAGAAATAGGAAGACTTACCGACCTACTAGCTGAGGTTAGAACTAATGTTAGTGAGTCTGGTGAGCTTTCCTCGATAAAGCTCTTATTACACGAGACTAACAGTCATCCGAAGAGAAAGACAAGATTATAGACCAATTGAGAGAAGATCTTTCTAAAGAAAAGAAAAGTCTTCAATCTGCACAAATCAGAATGGAATCACTCACTTCTGATTATACTAAGTTATATGACACTTCCAAAAGGTTGGAAATTAGGTTAGGAAAACAGCCTGAGCTTGCTGCTTCCTATCCTAACATGTGTCACTTACCGAGAAATCGGAACATTCCCAAGCCAAACACTGTCAGACCAAACCATATAAAACCTTTACCCCAAAAGGTTAAGCCCAAACATGACCATAGGTATGCATTCTTCTATACTAGAAAACCCAAACCTACCAACCATGCACACCACTCAGCTTTCAACACTCGACATGCACAATGTCATTATTGTAGCCTCATTGGTCATATATCATCTGCATGTAGAATGAGAAAGCTTGTAGATCTAAATGTTTATGCTTGGATACCTAAAGCTAACAATTCAGGACCCTACAAGAAATGGGTACCAAGAGTTTCATCTGCAAACTGTTTTGTAGGTGGAACACCCTTCACATGCTAGAAGCAAATGGATCCTAGACAGCGGTTGCTCACGGCATATGATCGGTAACGCTACTCTATTTGCAACACTGTCGAAGAAAAAGAAGGAAGGTTATGTTTCCTTCGGTAATAATTTGAAAGGGTATATTATTGGTATCGGTGATGTTGGTAAGTCTCCCTATCCCGTGATTAAAGATGTCTGTCTGGTTACCGAGTTGAAACATAATCTACTCAGCATAAGTCATCTAGCTGATCATGGTTATGGTATCAACTTTGGCAAAGACAAATGTACTATAGTTGATAGCTCAACTGGTAGTACAATCTTTGAAGGAATCAGGGAAGACAATATATATGTTTTCTATATGCTGGAAGAAGCTAACATTTCAGGTAGATGCTTAATAGCCAAAAGTGATGAGAGTCATCTATGGCACATGAGACTCGGTCATGCAAACATGGATACAATTTCAAGATTATCCACAAAGAAGTTAGTACGTGGTTTACCAGACATAACATTCAAGAAGGATTCGGTATGCAGCCAATGTGAAAAGAACAAGGCTACCAGATCCACATTCAAGTCTGTAAACGCAGTATGTACTACTAGACCTCTACAATTGCTACACATGGATTTATTTGGTCCTAGCAGAGTTGTTAGCCTCGGAGGTAAATTATATGCATTTGTAATTGTAGATGATTTTTCTAGATACACGTGGGTATATTTCTTGACACGCAAGAATGACGCATTATCCGAATTTGTCGCCTTTTGTAAGAAAGTACAAAATAAAAAAGGTTACATGATCACTCGAATTAGAAGTGATCATGGAGGCGAATTCGAGAATGCTGATTTCGAGCAATTTTGTGACACACACGGTTTCATACACGAGTTCTCCTGCCCTATAACTCTACAAAAAAATGGAGTTGTGGAACGTAAGAACAGAACTCTAACCGAAATGGCCAGAGTGATGTTAAATCAATTTAGCCTACCCAAATACTTCTGGGCTGAAGCTGTCAACATAGCTTGCTTTATGCTCAATAGAGTTCTAATTCGACCCAAATCGAAGAAGACTCCATTTGAGTTATGGTTTGATAGAATTCCTTCAGTTTCATACTTTAGAATTTTTGGTTGTAAATGTTTTATTCTTAACACAAAAGACAATTTGGGAAAATTTGATGAAAAGGCCGATGAAGGTATATTTTTAGGTTATGCGGCCAAGAGCAAAGGATACAGAGTCTTCAATAAACGTACCATGATCATCGAAGAGTCAATCAATGTCACCTTTGATAAATTAAATCAAATGACGATTGATGACAATGACGAAGATACATCTGTACCAAGCTCAACTCCAGCTGATTCTCAACCAAGCTCTGCACTAGCTGAACCTCCTAGAGAAGATCCAGGAACCAGCTACCTTCAGAATGAAGCAAAAAGGTTGAAATTTATAGCTAATCATCCAAAGGATTTGGTAATTGGTGATATTACCAAGGGAGTAAGTACTCGTACATCCAGTAAAGATATTGTTTCTAGTGTTGCATTTATTTCATAGCTAGAACCTAAATCTATTAATGAAGCATGTAGTGATAGTTTCTGGATAAATGCTATGCAAGAGGAATTGAACCAATTCGAACGGAATTAAGTTTGGGAACTTGTTCCCAAGCCTATTGATCATCCGGTCATTGCACCCGTTGGGTATTCCGAAACAAACTGAATGAGGATGGTTTAGTAACTCGTAACAAGGCTCGACTCGTAGCTCAAGGATACAATCAAGAAGAGGGTATCGACTACGATGAGACTTATGCCCCAGTTACGAGATTAGAATCCATTCGCATGTTATGTGCATTTGCATGTTTTCATGATTTCAAACTTTTTCAAATGGATGTAAAAAGTGCTTTTTTAAATGGTTTTATAAAAGAAGAAGTTTTTGTAGCACAACCTCCGGGTTTCACGAATTTCAAAAATCCTGACCATGTTTTCAAGTTGAAGAAAGCCTTATACGGTTTGAAACAAGCCCCTCGTGCTTGGTATGATCGTCTAAGCTCTTTTCTACTTGACAACGGATTTTTAAAAGGAAAGGTTGACACTACACTATTTATTAAATCTTTTAATGGCAAGCTGCTTTTAATTCAAATCTATGTTGATGATATCATATTTGGATCCACTGATGAATCTCTTTGTCAAGAATTTTCTAAGTGTATGCAGAATGAGTTTGAGATGAGCATGATGGGAGAGCTGAAATTCTTTCAAACAAACCGACAATGGGACGTTCATTAATCAAGCCAAGTACACAAAAGATTTGCTAAAGAAGTTCGATCTGGACAATGTCAAACCTATTGGCACTCCGATGGCAACTTCAACAAAGCTTGATTCTGACGAACAAGGCAAGCCAGTCGACACACGTAAGTATCGAGGTATGATTGGTAGTTTACTTTATTTAACTGCTAGTCGTCCAGATATAATGTTTAGTGTTTGCCTGTGTGCACGTTTTCAAGCTAACCCAAAGGAATCACATCTGACCGCAGTTAAGCGTATCTTCCGATACCTTAAGGGCACTTCTTCTGTTGGCTTGTGGTATCCCAAAACTAAATCCTTTGACCTTATTGGTTATTCGGATGCAGATTTTGCTGGATGCAAGGTTGATAGAAAAAGTACTAGCGGCACATGTCATTTCTTAGGCAAGGCTCTAGTCTCTTGGTTTAGTAAAAAGCAAAATTCTGTAGCCTTATCAACAACAGAGGCTGAGTACATCGCCGCAGGACGTTGTTGTGCTCAGATTTTGTGGATGAAACAAACCCTAGAAGACTTTGATTTATTTTTTACACATATTCCCATTTTCTGTGATAACACGAGCACTATTAATTTGACTAAGAATTCTGTATGTCACTCTCGTACTAAACATATCGAGATTCGGCATCATTTTCTTAGAGATCATCATCAAAATGGAGATATAAACCTTGTGTACATAGATACTGAAAATCAATTAGCTGACATCTTCACTAAACCTCTAGCGGAAGATCGCTTCAATTATTTACGTCGAGAATTAGGAATTTTGGACGTCAGTAATATTAATTGATTTTATTTTATGATTATATATCATTATACAAAACTGTGTTAGAGACAAGCTAATAAAGAGTCTGTCTGTCACCACAACTACGGTTGAAGTGAAGCGGTATTTAAGAGTTCCCCGGTGAACCTCCGCCAGCTGGGACAGTACTCCTACAGCTAATCTGAGACAGTCGCTGTGTAAAGACATTTAATTCATAAAATATTATTAATTGTGTTATTTGAAGGCTAAAATAACTAATCTTTGAATTAAATACTTGAAATGAGCTGCTGGTCATCATATTGATGAGGATGATGATGAGTAGATGTGACTATATAATTTTGAGTGATATTTTATAATGCATTTGGAAATGCTTCGGCATTCCAAGTTTTTATTATTTTTTTTTAGTTCTTATCAGTACTTTGAAGTATGCTTTCAGTATTTTTTTTATCTTCATGGACATGCTTATGATGTTTCATTTATGACATCTCAATTTATTTCAGCATTTTGTTTAGCACTATCTCTTTATACTGCTTCTTCATTACAAACTTCCTGTGAAATAGCATGCCTGAGATTTCTTTTATTCTTTTGAAACAATAGCATGCCTGTTATAATATTCTTTAGAGACAATAGCATGCATATAATGATAATCTGTATAAACTTTACATGCCTGTGATGATATATCTCTACACTTTATGTTTTATTTATTATGTTTTCTCACTATTTGTTCCTTATGCATTAATTGCGGGGGAGCCTTCTGCATTAAATGCGGGAGAGCCTTCTCTTGTGTAATTATTTTGCTAAGTGACAAAGGGGGAGAAAATTAAAGTTCTAACATTTTTTTTGAGTTAAATACAGGACATGAACAATTTCACGTTTTGATTCTTTTTGAACAAGCTTAATGTTATATCATTCATAGTTTGTCAATTATCAAAATGGGGGAGATTGTTGGCCCATTGGTCATATGGTCAACCTGATTCAATAATTGATCAAAACTCTGTCTGGATATACGAAGCTAGTTGGGACATCTCGACTTCTTGGACATAAGCAAGATTAGATATTCACTCCGTTCAAGACTGAAGATCTGTTTGCCTACTTGAGTCTATATTTCCTATGTAATATAATTTTCATTTTATTTGAGTCTAGGAATACGTTGTACACCGAGTCGTACTGGCAAATAGGCTATCCCCAAATAGTTTAAAATGTTTTTAAAATGACCTATCAAAATGTTTACAAAAAGGTTTTCAAAAAGGTTTTCAAAAATCACCAAAACCTATTTTTAAAACCCTAACCTAACCCTGACAGAACTCGGCCAGAGTTCGGCCAGAGTTAGGTTGGTGGCCGTTTGATTTTTGAATTCTCTGGAACTTGGTCCTCCTGCAGTTGCGGATTTGACCGAGATTTGCTCATCGAGTTCTACCCAAATTCTGACAGAGTTCTCCCTTTGGAATTTCTATAAATAGAGAAGGATTTCGATCATTTCAACACACCAATTCACTTTCAATCTTCTCTCTATCTAAAGCTTTCTGCCTTCCAAAGAGTTTTCTAGAGCTTTCAATTTCAGATCCCAAGCCAGTTACAATCCTCTAGTCGATTTGCCAGTGCGGTACGGTCTAGAAGTTTCTGAGAGATTGTAATCAGAAGGCTTGATTGAAGAATACCTCTTCACATTTGAAGTTGGACGAGTTCTTGATATCAAAGCTCGCGTTGTAGAAGTTGCAAGGACTTCGTAAGAAAACTTGCGGTTTTTCCTATAGTGGATTCAACTGGTAGCAAGAGTTCTACCGACTGGATTAGTCCTCAACAGAGGGATACCAGTATACATCGCTGTCTTTGCGTTTGCTTTCTGAACTCTGCCTTTACATTATTTCAATTATGATTATATACTGTGATTGTGTTGCTAACAATTTTTATTTAGCATTATTCCGCTGCCAACTCTATTCACCCCCCCTCTAGAGTATTACGCTTTACTATATCGTTCCTACAATTGGTATCAGAGCAAGTGTTACAGGTAAAGCGAGGTAACAGTGCTATTATTTATTCATTATTTATTAGATCACAGCACATCACATGGCTACTATGAAATTCACAAGTGAAGGTCAGGCCACAAACAGACCCCCACTGTTTGATGGTACTAACTACATTTATTAGAAAACACGGATGAGTTTCTTCTTGAAATCTCTTGACTTTGACTTATGGGCTATTGTTCTTGATGGCTATCAAAAGCCACCTCGTATAACTGTTGAGGGAGTTTTGGTTGAAAAACCCCAAAGCAGTTATACAGAGGAGGAAAAGAAAAAGGCCAGTCTTGACGCACGTGCTATTACTGCTCTTTTTTGTGCCTTAGACAGAACAGAATTTAACAGGGTATCTACATGCACAACGGCAAATCGTGTGTGGAAGCTTCTCGAAGTTACACATGAAGGCACGACTCAAGTCAAGGAGTCAAAAGTCAGCAGACTTACTCAAGAGTACGAGGCGTTCAAAATGAAGCCAAATAAAACAGTCACACAAATGTTCGAGAGGTTCTTGGATATTGTAAACCCTTTGTCCTCCTTAGGCAAAGATTACAGTAACCACGAAAAGATTCGCAAACTCCTGCGAGCTCTCACCAAGAACTGGATTCCGAAGGTTACAGCTATCATTGAAGGAAACGACCTCACCACAATGTCACTTGAAGTACTCATGGATAAGCTACTCACTCATGAACTGGAGCTGCAAGATTTTGAAGAGCCTGCACCAAAGGAGAAGACGATCGCCCTCAAGGCTCAGCACAGAAGAGCTGCTGAAGATGACTCAGACGGTTCGCCCGTTCATTAATGCTTGACGGTTCATCCATTCATTTATCACATTCATCCGACGGTTCGCCCGTTCATTAATGCCTAACGGTTCATTCGTTCATTTATCACATTCATCTGACGGTTCGCCCGTTCATTATAATCCGACGGTTAACCCGTTCATTCATCATCATCTGATGGTTCATCCGTTCTTTATCAGTATCATATTTTAATGATATCTAGTCTTTTGATTTCCGAGTCTAAAGATCATAAAAAATTGAGTTCAAAGATATTTTTTATGTCTGAATTCTATTTTTTTTCCAATCAGTATTAAACTAAGATCATTTTTGGTTTAATATCATCTGATAGAATTACAAAGTTTGTTTGTATATTCTATTCTATTGAAATGTGTCATGTATTATTTACCTCTGAACATATTTTCTATGAATATATCATTACCAAAACAGCAAAATCAAAAATCAGATCAAGAATTTTCATTTGCTTTCATTCAGAATCAAAACATTGAATACAAGTGAAAATGAAAAAGATTCACTTATTAGGAGTTATTAACTCCCTGATACGATCAAGAACAGCATTTATTTTCTCTTCATGAGCTTTTCGAACTCGTTCTGTTGCTTCAACTGTGACATTTTGCTCATCAAAAATGATAATAGCAGATTGGAGACGGTTAACTTCTTCAATTTGCTCCGCCTACATCTGCTCTCGCTCCTTTTGAAGAGTTTCACAGCGTTCAGCTTCAGAAATATAAGCAGCAATGACCCCAGTTTGCTCTGTTTCTATGACAGCAATTCGCTCTTGAAGTCGAGCCAACTCCTCTTTCAATTTCTTCAGTTCTTCAGCTTTGGATGCCTTATCTTTCTCCAGAAGCTCTACTCTCTGACGAGTAGCTAGTATTTCTTCACCCTTTTCTACTAATTTTTCAGAAGAAGAGGCAAGAAATACTTCTAATGCAGCTTGCTGAGACTGGGCTTCCTGTTCTAGTTGACTGATCTCAGCCACCGTTAAAGAATGAATGTCTTCCTTCTTAGTCTCCCAGTATTTTCGGATAGTTATTTCCAACTCATCCAGGAGATGTTCGAAGAAGATGCACTGAGATTCGCAACCAGCATGTCGCAACGCCATGAGCGGGAAATTGATCATAGTTCGAAGCTCAGAGAAGGGCATAGCTTCGTCCTTCAAGAAACGCTTGGAGTATGTATCCAGATGTGAATAAATGATATCTGAATACATCCCCAGAGTTCTTGCCAGTCCCATCTCGAACCCAGGAGTCGCTGTCATCATTGAAGAAGAAGCTTGTATATTTTCTATCATGGGAACGGAGGTATGTGCTGCAGGAGAAGTTGGCAAGTGCGAGCTCCCTTCATCAGCATCAGTCTGGACAAGTGGAGCATGAGTTGAACTCATTGCTGCAGCAGTTCCTACTAGTCAAAGAAAAAAATAATCAGCATCTAAAGAAAAAGAAACAGCAAAAACAGAATCTGAAATAAAATCATACCAGGCTGAGGTTCAAATTCTATGTGGTGAGGGAGTCTTGCGTCTTCTCGTAGCCGGTCCATGATGGTGTCCGACACCTGCTTTATGTGGCTGCTTCCAGCTCCAGAATTATTGGGTGTTGGAGCGTTGTCTGGAAATTGAGCAGGTTCGGGGCTGAGTTCCATTCCGTTCCCTCTGACTTTATCTTCATCATAAGGAGTAGAAGTGCCAGCATGCCAATCATCTCCTTCTTCAGCTTCTTCTTCTTCTTCAGGCTCTTTTTCATCCTCGGCTTCAAGATGAGTCTCTGATCCGGAGTCCATGAAGTTCATATCTTCATCTATTCCTTGAGATGGATGAATCTCAGGAACAGTAATAATAGCAAGCTCAGTATCGACTGCCGGTTCAGTCTTTTCTCGAATATCAGTTCGAAGAATGATGTCTGTACAAACATTCTTCAACAAGTCATCAGCAGCTGGTAGCTCAGACGTTGACACGTCTTCATCGCCTCTGGCCAAAGAAATGTTTTCCTCAACCTGAGTCTCTGGAACTTTCGGTTGTTCCATAACCTCTGCCGGGGTTGGATCTTCTTCAGAATATTCAATCTGGTCATCCAATGCTTGGATGACGCCCTCAGTCCCATGTTCAAAAGGGATCATCCTTATCTCCGAGGGTTCAATAGCTACTCCACTTGTTGCCGGAGCAGTCGTTTCCTGAGCTCGAGCGGACTCTACCTCAGTCTGCTCAGTTGAAGTTGCCGGAAGGTGAACATCATCAGATTCTGTTTTCTCAGTAGAAGCCGCTTCATTGATTTCTGGCAAAACCCCTCCACTCATAATCGTTTCTAGGAGTGCATTGCCCTTCATTATGCCGACGGACTTCTTGACATACTTGTCTCTCGACCTCCTTGTTATTAAAGGAGCATCGTCTTCATCAGTATCTTCGTCTTTATCGGCGGCGTCATCTTCGTCAACTGAGATGCCACCTAAAGAGGAAGTGGCAGTTACTGAGACCCCTTTCTTCTTCTTCTTAGATGTCTGAGACTAAGTTCCCTTTTTGGAGACTGTCTCAGATTCGTCACTTCTCTTTCTCTTAGAAAAGGATACAAATATGGGAGGAAGAACTTCATCAGGAAAATTTTGTTCTTGATATAAGTCATATAGGTGCTCAACCTCAGTTGTCTCATCTTCCGGTTCCGGAGAAAATCGTGGAATAACAATCTTCTTCTTCGACCTTTTTGATGGACCTAGGTCGTCTTCCGCAACAAAAGTTTTCAGATGGAAGCTCGACATAAAAGTGCTCGACGAAACATAGAAGCGAGCATATGTGTAAAGCATCTTCGTCCCTGTGCTGGATAAAGGATTAGGCATAGAGAATACAGCTTTTGTATCTCTAGCCGCAAAATATCTCCAGGCCCGAGCTTCGTCAATAAGCCCTCCACGAGCAGAAAGGCAGGTGGTGGCATTCCCAACGTGAAGTTGGTCATATTCGAATTGCCTGGCAAATCGGCTCGGTAGATACGGCTCCAGATACGTCATCTCTTCATGACGGTATACTAGATGAGAGGGCCGAATTCTCTGCAACCACTGAAAGGCTACATCATCTAGCCTGTTTCCTTGATCTCCGTCTATCATATTCAAGGGCATGCTTTCATAACCCAATGGTGGAGGGACACATTGAATGGACTAATATGATGCTCTATTCAGAATGTTTCTGCATTCTGGAAGAGTGTGAACCTTCCAGAAAGTCTCTCCAGAGTACTTCTCCAAAAAGAGACTGCCACTCCCTCCTGCTCCCGAAGGTATTAGACCGTCATGATGAAGGAGAAGCCAACCATATAGATATGTGAAAGGCATCTCTATTCTGGGAAATTCATCAGTCATCCTCCTCTGATCAGATAGCATGTTGGTTACAAAATTCCGAAGACCTGCGTTCAGTCTACAGGTCATCGCTGATAATAAGTCCATTTTATAACCATACATAAGGCGCACCGCTGCAAATATAATGCCTCTATGTATTCTGTCTAAAGAGCTGGAGCCAGGAACGACGAATCTTCTTAGCCAAAGAGATAAGAATCCAGCTAAATGACCGTTTCTTGACAGAATCTTTCCACTCTGTCTCACATACGAGCTGAAGGTGGTTCCAGCTTTGAACTCATACCAGTCTTCAGTGATCATGAAATCCTTGCAGTTATACTTCTCCAGTAGATAAATGATTTCACTCTCAGAGAGAGGTTTGAAGTTGCTAATCTGGTACCATCTCTTCTCGTTTATCTTTTTCTCATCCTTTTCACGGTTCATAAAATGATAGGACATCCATTTCTGGATGTGGTTGCTGGCTTCATCTTTAGAACTCTTGTAATACAGAGTACATGTGCCAAAATGGCACATCATCTCTTCAAATAGATGTACCATTTCTGGGTTCTTCTCTAACAGAAAATTTAGCTCTTCTGTCGTAGGCACATACTCTTCATACGGCAATGTGCCTGAAGGCAGATGCGAGATGTATTCCATCTCATGAAGGGCGAAGCCCATCTCCCCCTTGGGAGTCATAAATGTCCCCGTCCTGTGGTTGTACCTCTCAATCAAGGCCAGGAACAGAAAGGGATTGGGCCTGAAGCCGTAGGTTGAATTGACGATTGCGTCATAAAGGTCTATCTTCTTCAGCTCACTCTCAAAATTCTCCAGAGCCCAGTGGACCAAAGTCTTCCATCTCATGTTCTCCTGATTCATTAAGCCGTTCATCCTCGGCGTCGAATCAGTGGGGTAGAATGCATTCTCGTTTGCCATAAATTCGTTTATGAAAACGGGCATTCTAAACGGCATCAATATTGATGAGTCTTCAGGTGGTACGTATCCTGGCTTCAAACCACAAAACACGGATACATGATTCTCTGGGGAACTGAAGAATCCCTCCTTCCTGTAAATGATACGGCTCGCCTTTGCTTGCTGATATTCTGTTGAATGCCAGGACATCTTTCTGGGATAGCTGGCATGCATGAATCTCATGATAGATAAGCCCCTGGAAACCTTTGGCCAGTACATGGGCTGTTTTACATCACCTTCGAAATAAAAGCAGACTTTCTCTCTGATGCCCTTTGGTTGCGATTTCTGTGCTATGGCATCTCCGAACAGAAATGCTAGTTTCTTGTGGGACACCAAATCAAGACTCTGAAAGGGTTGACCATTCATCAAACAGAGTAGAGTTGTATGGTCTTGATTTGCCAACAACGATAGTCTGGCTTCTGGAAGATAAAACTGAGGAAATTGCACATGAGATAAATCATGCTTAAATGAAAAACTCAAGTGCCCTTCATAATCTGCCTCTTCACTTCGGATGTTCACTATAGAAAAATAAAAGAAGACAAGGTCAGATATGTTTCAGTAAAACCTATGTCTACGAGCCTTATGCGTGTATAGCAGTGTTCGAAGAAAATTTTAAAAGTCATGCAGACTTTATATTATCAAGACACGCTGAATGATTTATTCACGCAGGTGATTAATTCACGCAAAGTCCAGACAGATTAGAATGAAAGTCACGCATCATTGCCAGAATCATATTTAAGTAAAAATGACAAAAGTACGCTGACAGATCAAGACTAATCTATCCAGAGGATGACTCTCAAAAGTCTGCGTGACTATTTCAACATTGACATCTCTGTCAACATGTGAAAAATCACGCAGAGTCGTGAAAGCTGGGTGACTATTTCAATATTGACATCTCTGCCAACATGTGAAAAATCACGCAGAGTCATGAAAGCTGCGTGAATAATTCAACATGGACATTTCTGCCAACATGTGAAAAATCACACAGAGTCATGAAAGCTGCGTGAATAATCCAAACATTGACATCTCTGCCAATATTTGAAAAAATCACGCAGAGTCATGAGAGCCATGCTCCTTTGCGTGAAACACAGAGCTTCATAAACACGAAGATGTGAAGTATGGCCGACCCTAAAGAGGGGGCATACTTTATTAATATCCTGTGCCCTAAAAAGGGGGAATATATTTCTAAAGTTCATTTTTGTCTTAAGATCCTAAGATTTCTATGTGGAGTTCATCTTCATCAAAGTCATCTTCATCAAGTCATCTTCAACAATTCATATCCCCATCCATCACTTACGCTGCATAGGAGGATGCGTGACTTCGCGTCGAGGGAGTCTGTCAGTAGTGGCACGCGAGGAAGTCGCCGGAGCTTTCCTCTTAGCCTGAGCATCAGTTTTCTTGGGAGCCATTGCTGCTGAGAAGGAGAAAAAGAAGTCGGGGAAGAGGAAGTTCGTCGGGGAAGATGAAGTTTCTCTTATGTGGATTTTCTCTCTCTGAATCAAGTAAAGAAGGAAAGAAGTGGTTTATGGCTTATTTATAGGCTCATGAAGAATTCCAAACGGCAACATTATTATTTGCCTCGATTTAGGAGCTTTGTACGGGATCCTAACTGCACAGAATCCCAACAGTCCAATCATTTCGGAGTAAATCTCTCTTTAAAGTCATCTCGGCGTGACTAAATCCATTTTTATCATCTCGATTTCAAAGTATTTCGAAATAATTTATCATTTTTCGAAAACTTTGAAAGGGGTTTTGTAGGCCTCAAAAATGAAAGTCACGCTGAGTTGATCAGAACAAAGCCTAAAAGTCACGCTGAGATGATCAGGACAAAGTCTAAAAGTCACGCTGAGTTGATCAAGACAATGTTTAAAAGTCACGCTGAGAGACAGCTCATCATTTGTCAGAATGCCATAATGACTGACAGCACGACAGTCAAAGAATGTCTTTTCGTATGCCACGTATGCACGGAACTCGAGAGATCACAGCTGACTATTGTGTGACTTTCAAAATCTTCTTCAACAAGACTCAGCCTTCATCAAGTTGGCGTACCAAAAGAACTTATTGTCATTTAATGCAACTGACAAAAGGCAATCAATGTCAGAGATTTTGTGTCAGTCGAGGCACGTCGAATCAAGACAGCTGGCCGTTCTGACTCAAGTCTGCGTGTATTTTGAAGCTTTCTGTACCAAGTCTGCGTGTATTTTGAAGCTTTCTGTCCCAAAGTCTGCGTAGATTTTGAAGCTTTTTGCACCAAGTCTGCGTGGATTCTGAAGCTTTCTGCCCCAAGTCTGCGTGGATTCTGAAGCTTTCTGCCCCAAGTCTGCGTGGATTTTGTCTTCAACGAGTCTGCGTGGATTTCATTAAATTGGAGTACGAGGCAGCCATGCCACCGATCTCTCATCTGCGTGTCCTGTAACTTGCACACGACCATGTGTCCAACAGTTACAGGCCACGTCCAGTAACTGCTCATGACCTTGCGTATGTTAAATCCTGCGTGATTTTTAACTATGTACAGGTTGTGAAGACAGTTATCTTTTTCAGTTATTTTTGACTCTATAAATAGAGTTTTTTTTATTCATTGTACAAATACATAGCTATCTAAATTGTTGTTGAAATTTTGAGAGCTTTTCTTCTTCGCATCATCCAAGGGATAAAGCGATCGTCTTCTAGATCGGATTCCTACAGTTGTAATTTTCCCAGAAACACAATAAATAAAGTGAATTTATTTATGGAAAACACTCTCCTCTCCTCTTACCTTAATAGCAGCAATTTGCTGCTGCCTCCAAAACACAGTAGGGAATGTACCCCTGCTGCTACTCTTCCTCTTCTGTTGTTCTCATGTCCTATGCACAATTGTGCACTAGACTAGGCTCCCACCCCTCAGTGTTGTCACACACACCACTTCTGCCACCTCAAATCTCTCTCTCCATGTTGTTGTTGTTGCTTATATGCAGCTTTCTATTAACCTATTTATTGCTACCTAATGTTGCCTACCGATGCTACCTGCTTTGGATGCTACTACTGCTACCTATTTTGGGCTACTGTTGCTGTAAACATTGGGCTACTGCTGCTGTAAGTCATAAAAATCAAGTTGCATCTATCAAATAGGCAGAGAAATCTAAAATTGAGCACTCTTCAATGTACTGCGCTGTAGATAGACTGCGCTACAAATCAACTGCGCTAGCCTGAACTGCGCCAATGCCCGAGCGCGCTAGGCTGACGTGGCAATGCCATCATTACCTGGCAAGAAAATCAAATCTTCTGACAGCCCAAAAAATGAGGAGTCTGTTCGTTTCTCGTTCCGTGCCGCCTTCTAGGACAGCTATCCAAATCCTAGCGCGATCCAGTTGCCAAGCCCTAGCGCGTTCTAGCTGTCCAACGCCAGCGCAATCTATCGACTAGAGCGGAGAGCAGTCTGAAGCTAGCGCTATTCAAGTGGCACAATCCATCAAACTTGTTGAAGATAACTGACATTTATTACGTGGCTTACATGCCATGAATTGCTCGCCACGTGGCAACCGCCTGCACACGACCAAGCGCATTTCAATCAAACAATGCCACGCGTCTGAGTACGGTTAGCCCACGATCGAGCAAATGCCCAATGGCCAGCACGGTTTGTAGTCTGCGCAGTCTATCTCTAGCGCAAACCATTGTGCACAATCCAGAATAACTATAAAATAGTTATTTTCAGAACTCTATAAATAGAGTTTCAAGTTCTTCATTATGGGGGATCACATTATCATCAGAGATCAGGAGTTCTTGTCCAAGTGCTGTTGCATTCTTCAAAGGCTATCGTCTTCAAAGTTCACATCGTCCAAGGGATAAAGCGATCGTCTTTAGATCGGATTCCTATAGTTGTACTTTCCCAGAATTCATTGTACTCTTGTACTATTCTTTAAAGTTTGTGAAATAAAAGACTTTTTTACAAACAAAATAGCGACTCTGCTGGGGACGACTTTCTCCTCTGACGAGGAAGTGACAACTTAATGTGACGCTGCGTCTGTCGGAAAGATGCAGAAGACGCTGGTTGTGAAGGTCAACCAAACTGCCTACGAAGCGACGATCAACTCTGGGGCTACTCGGCGCACTGTAACTTCTGCCAAGAGCAAAGTCCATTCAAAGAGGATCCCAAAGTCCTCTGCACAACCTGTTGTTTCTTTTGACAGGAGGCCAGTTTCCACTTATGCTCCTGCGTAACCCATCACCCTCTCTGCCAAGGCGCAATCCAGAGCCCCTGCTGCTCCTGCGCAACCCACTGCTCCTGTACAACCCACTGCTGCTGCGCAGTCTATCACCCTCCCTTCTAAGGCGCAAGCCAGAGCTCCTACAGCCCATGTGCAGCATATTAGTCCTCTTGCCACAGCGCATTCTATATCTTATGCTGCTATGGCAAAGTTCAAAACCCCTTTCCCTATGGCGCAGTTGGCGACTTCTGTCCTTCCTGCGTAATCCACCGCTCCTTCAAACAGAGCGCAACCTAGGCCCTCTGAAGTCAAGACTTTACTTGCTGCTTCTTCTAGAACACAGGTTGCACCTCCTGCTTGTGCTATGGCCAAGGAGTCCTCTGTTATCATCTCCAGAGGGCAAGTTGCTGCTTCTTCTGTTCCTGCGCAACCCACAGGGGGTAGTCTTTTGACTATTCCACCTCCATCTCAGCACAAACAGAAAGGCCCTTTGGTCTTTTCTCAATCTTCTGTAGTCCAGAACCTAGAAAATAACAGAGGGAAACGCTCTTTAGCCAACCCTTCTGCACAAAATAAAGAAAAAGCCCCTTTGGTCTATTCTCAGTCTTCTCCAGTTTTTACCTCTGAAGATCCATCTGAATGTGGCTCGACACCAAACAATACAAAAACCCTCTCAAACAAGAGTTCTTCTCTCCCTGCTAAAGGGAAGAATATTGATCAGAGAGGCATTTTGCCTACTCCAGTAGCACATTTCCAAGATCTCCCAACTCTTCGGATGTCCCGCTTAAAGTAGAGGAAATTGCTGGTGTCTTAGACAGAAGCCCCTGGGGGTGAGTTTGCCAATTTACGGACTTATTTCAATAGACCAATTTCTATAAAATGCAAGCAACCAATATCGAAGGCGAATTTGCATCAAAAACAAACCTCCAGAAGGAAAAATCCTGATACCTATGCCAACGAGTTGAGTACTTCTCTATATACTCACGGGACAAGGCATCTGAAGAATCAAAATCATGTTCCGAATGTCGTCAAAGAACATATCCCTGACCTTCGGGAACACCTCAAACAGAAGCAAAATAACACCTCAACACCTCCAATCCAACCATTGGAACACCTTTGTAATCACAAGGTGGTTATTAAGTGTTGTTGCCAGACGACAAAACGATCTATCTTCGATCGTTTAACTTCAGAACCAATAACAGAAGATGAAGACGAGGTGCTCTATGCCTCTGTAAACATGGCTTCCCGAGACACTGGGGGTAGGAAGTGTTCAAAGTATGGCAAACCCCGTAAGCCCAGTCAACGATATCTGGATTTACACCATGAATCCTCTGAAGGAGCATTCCGACACACCCGATCTCGAAGTCGAGACACAGCCGGTCGTGGAGATCTTCTCCAAGATCCTTCTGGTCACTTCTCTGTTTCTCATTCAGGGGACGATTCTTTCTCTGATTACGATGCATACGGTGAAAGCTCTGAACAGACAGTGTCTTCCACTGTGCCCAGAGAAGTGTCAGCCTATGTTGTCACTGAAGATCCAGATGCTTCTAGTTCGGTCAGTCAAGAACAACGAATCGCTGTACTGGAAGATAAATTGAAGACCATGGCTGAAATGATCGCAAGTATGCATACTGTTATCATAGCTCAACATACAGTATCACCAACTGCACCTGCTGCCAATCCCAAGATTATAGCATCATCGGTGCCTGTCAGTACAGGTCTGAGGTTACCGTCCCCTCATGTAACCTCAATACCTATTCAAGTTACACCCAGTTATTCAAGAGCTGGGGGTAGTGCTTACCATGATGTTCCTCCTCCTAAAACGGTGAGCCAGCCTATTACTTCTCCATCACCAGGAGATGCCAATGAGGCTATAAAACTACTATATAATCAGTTCGAGGCCTTCAAAGAGAAAGACGGTCTATAGAGGCTTGGGATCAAACAACCTTATCCAGTGGAATGGAAGGAAGTCCCATTCCCTCCAAAGTACAAAATTCTACATTCACGCTGTTTGACGGCAGCACTTCTCCGAGACAGTTCATTAACCATTTCGAGGTAATGACTGTCCAGCTCCAGCCAAGTGATGCTCTTCTTACCAGAGTCTTTGTCGGCTGTTTAGCCGGTACAACATATGATTGGTACCGTAGCCTGCCTGGCGGCTCTATCACTTCATTTGTCGTGCTCAAGCAAATGTTCTTGGAACGATTCTACGAGGGTATCAACGATATGACTATATCCGTCCTCAACAAGATCAAGCAAAGACATAATGAAACTACTGAGAGTTTTATTGAATGATTCCGCCGAGAAGCACTCAAAATGCCTCCCGAAATCCCATTTGTTGTAACGATAGATACTTGTAAGTCAAACTTGTTGCCTATCATCAGCATGTGGACGGGGTCAACACAGTTCCAGGACTGGCCGTCATTCATTGTCAACGCTAAAGCAGCTGAAGTGAGTGCCGAGAAGTTCAAACATTTGGGGGTACATATGTCTAACCCAGATCGAGATGAGTCTTCTGCATCCGGTAGCTGTAATAGCTAGAACAACCGCAAGGGCAAAGAAACCTTGAATATCAACCTCAAGAACAAGGAATCCTTGGCCGTTAATGTGGCTCAACCCACGTCTACCTCTTCTCCTTCTGCACCTCCACCAAAGGAACCTCGCCCAAATGTAGAGTATTCCTTTGATGAAAATGATACAGTGAGCAACTTTGACTGTTTGCTGAAGAGCAATAAATTGCAACTTCCTGACCCGAAGAAGCCTGATGATGTTGGTAAGACTGACCACCCTAAGTACTGTGTTTATCACAGGTTCATAGGGCATCCTACTCGGGCATGCTATGTGCTCAAAGGCAAGATTCAAGAGTTAGTCAATGCTGGTGTTGTCACTCTTTAACATGATGAAAAGACTGTTACTGCCAATATGATTTCTGTACAGTTCGGTGACTTTTCGCCACAAGTGGTGCAAAGTGGCGTCATCCCCATTCCCAGAACCACTCTTGAGATCGAGAATCTTCTTCTTCCAGAAAGTGAAGGTCTTGTCCCCTTATCCCTTAATAATGGCGAGATTATGTGGATCCATCCTGATCTTGTTAAAGATTTTGAAGTTCCTTCTTCCTCCAAGCAACGCTCTAAGGGCAAGACAAAGAGCTGCAATATGGTGTCTTTTGACCCCATAGTTGAAGAAGAAATCTTGTTGGGCACCAGGTCAGGGAAAACTTATCTACGAGAGCATCCCGAAATTCAGGAGGATCCTGCTTCATCTTCTGAGGCTGTTCTAGTACAACCTGTCTCTACAGAAGTTATCCCTTCTACATCATTACCGGTTGCGGAACCAGCTCTTCCTAAACCGGCATCAGCCGACAAAGGCAAACAACAAGTTCGCTTCGACAAAGTTTTGAAGAAGTCATCCCCCTCTGGACTTGAAAAGCCATATAACTTTGACATATTGGCTCAACTGGACAACACACCGGCTAGGCTGTCTATCTTCGAGCTCTTACGCCCCTCTAAAGAGACTCGAGAAACACTGAGTGAGGCTTTGATGCAGGCAGATACTTGCTTAACTCTTCTCAAGAAACTTGAATCAGAATATGTCTCTTGTCTTCACTGTCACAGTATGCTGGAATTAATTCCAAACATCACCTTCACACAAGATGACATGTTGATGGAAGACAATCGACATGACCGTCCTCTCTACTTTACAGGATATGTCGACACCATGAAGGTCGATCGTATTCTGATAGATCTAGGGTTAGCACTCAACATCATGCCTAAGACGATGTTGGATGCTCTGAAGATTCCAGTGCATAGCTTCTCCGGTACTATCACCACCATCCTGGGATTCAACCAGGGAAGAAGTGAACCTTTAGGCAAGATACGCCTAAAACTCCAAATTGGCAATCTTTGCACGAAGGTGACCTTCTATATTATAGATAACCATGATTGTTCCTACAATGCTCTTCTCGGAAGACCATTCCTTCATGAACACAACATTGTTCCTTCTACTCTTCATCAATGCTTCAAATACGTTGATGATAAAGGGGAAGTCCAAAAAGAAGTTGCGGATCTCTACCCTTTCAAAGACATCAAAGCATATTGCAACGACGCTCGCATGTACAAAAAAGAGTTTATGAAGGTAGTTTTGGCCATGGATGGTAAAGAAGAACAGGAAGCAGTGTCCAGTGACACTCTCATTATACCTGTCAAAGGGCGTGTCTCTCATCCTCAATCCTCCAAACCACTAGCTATTCATCTGCCAGCCCAGAAGCAATCAACTGGTGATAATCAAGATCAAAGGGAGCTCACCTCTTCTGAGCCACTGGTTATCGACTTATGTCGTAACAAAGATCAAAAGAAGCTCACTTCTTCTGAGCCACTGGTTATCGACCTTCGTCGTAACAAGGAGATAAGGGAGCTCACCTCTTCTGAGCCGCTTGTTATTGACCTTCGTTGCAACAAGCCTAAACCTTCTTCCTCTTATGTTCTTCCTCTTGTAATCGATCTGACCAAGCCGGCTAAGGCTAAAGGTCCTGTTGTAAATATGGATGTACAAATCAATGAAAAAGCATCTACTTTCCAGTATACTGATGTCATTTATCATACTAAATACTATTTGGATATGCTAGACAGCTTTCAGTCATTTACAATAGGAGTCATACAATCCCTACAGACGAAAATATTATTTGAACATCCAGATGACTCATATTTTGTTGTCCCTTCTCGAAAGAGAGGTGAGAGTCCAATACTTTTTAGTAAAGGGCCAGAACAAAAATTCAGCTATACGGATGATAGCAAAAATAACGATATAGGACGTCTCCAACTTCGTCATTATAGTCAACAATTAAAAGACATCATTCGAAAGATGGGTTATGACTTCAAGAATGGCCTCAATTACGGTAAGGGTAGACGAACGCCTATCCGTATGGTTGTTCCGAAAGGAAAATCAGAGATGTACTACAGCAGGATGAAAAGAGGTCTCGGATATACTTCACCTCCGGTCTTATCTCCACAAGTCTCCGAATCCGATAGTGAAGAGCGCTCTAACTCTTCTGATTCCAGATCATGGGATTCTGATACCAGCGTCGGTCAAGTTCATCGATTGATAGTATCTTCTAACATGGTTTCTGTTGAATTCCCGGAAGGCTATGACGAGGATATCGAAGAAAATCCTGAAACAGATCCTTGGGCTCAACGAATGGATACCCAATGGGAACTCCGATTCGAACAACGAGAACCTCCTACCGAAGATCAATTGGTTCAAATTGACGTAGGAGAAAACAGGTCACCTCGTCCAATATTCATCAGCAAGAACCTTCCAGAGGAAGATAAGTAAGAATTAATTCTTCTTATTCGAGAATACATTGATGTCTTTGCTTGGAATTATGAAGACATGCCAGGTTTAGATCCCAAAGTTGCTACTCATAAATTGAATATTTTACCTAATGCAAAGCCAATCAAACAACAGCAAAGGCGATTCAAGCCAGAAATGATGGACGCGATTGATGATGAAGTCAAAAAGCTCATAGCTGGTGGCTTTATTCGAGAAGAACAACATCCAAATTGGGTAGCCAACTTTGTCCCAGTCTTGAAGAAAACTGGCAATGTTTGAGTTTGTATTGAGTTTCGGGATATTAATGAAGCTTGTCCAAAGGATGAGTTTCCTCTCCCTATCACAGATGTCATGATCGACAATACTTGTGGGTTTGAAAGGATATCCTTCATGAATGGATTTTCTGGTTACAATCAGATTCGGATAAACCCTGAAGATGAAAAACATACTTCTTTCTGCACCCCTCGCGGAGTCTACTGCTACACTGTGATGCTATTTGGTCTCAAGAATGCGGGTGTAACTTACCAATGAACTATGAGTACCATCTTTCGAGATCATCTTCGTAAGACTGTCGAATGCTATGTTGACGATATTGCTGTCAAGAGTCGTCTAAAGGAAGATCACATCCAAGATTTAAGAACTATCTTAAATCTAATGCACCAACATCAGTTGAAAATGAATCCCACCAAGTCATTCTTGGGTGTCTCTAGTAGTAAATTTTTCGGCTTTGTTATTACCTCTAAAGGTATACACGTGGATCCCGAGAAGATCAAAGCCAATCAAGAGATGCGTCCTCCACGCAACTTAAAAGAGCTACGAGGATTCCAAGGTCGGCTTGCGTACATCAGAAGATTTATTTCAAATCTGTCTGGACGCTGTAGACCGTTTACTCAGTTAATGAAGAAGGGTGTATCTTTCGTTTGGACCGAAGAATGTCAGCAAGCCTTTGATTATATAAAGCAATATCTGATGAACCCACCAGTCTTGGTGCCACCAATTTCAGGCATACCATTCTTAATGTATGTCCGTGCTATGGATCATTCACTGGGTGCTTTACTTGCCCAGAGGAACAAAGAAGGCCATGAACAAGCCATCTACTATCTTAGTCGTACTATGATTGGTGCTGAACACCGTTATAGTTCGGTTGTGACAGAATGCCTAGCTCTTATGTTCGCCATTCAAAAGACTCGGCTTTATATCATTGGCCTAACCATTCACGTCATTTCTCGAGTTAATCCTCTTCGGGTACTGATGAAGAAACCCAGCACACACAATTCTCGACTGGCTACATGGGCCATTCTGCTAGCCCAATGCGTTATGGTTTATGTTCCGCAAAAGTCTGTTAAGGGTCAAGCACTGGCTGACTTTTTAGCAGCTCATCCTGTTCCGGAGACATCTAAGCTTTATGATGAAATTCCAGATGAAACATTAGAATCAAACATGATCTCTGAAAAATTTCCTACCTGGCGTCTGTTCTTCGACGGAGCATCCCGGATCGAACCCAATGGGACCATTGTCGCAGGAGTTGGAATTGTACTAGTCTCTCCAGAAGGTTTAGCTATCCAAAGAGCTTATTCCTTAGATCAGCCATGCTCTAACAATGTGGCTGAATATAATACCTTGTGCATTGGACTCCAATTAGCGAAACAGTTGGGAGTCGAATATCTTTAAGTCTACGGCAATTCTAAATTGGTTGTCAATCAGGTTAGAGGAATATACGAAGTTCGCCATCAAGATTTAGTGCCCTATTATGAAGCTGCAATTTATATGGCTACATCATTCAAGGCTTTCTTCATTAAATATGTTCGACGAGCTTGTAACACTGAGGTAGATGCTTTAGCTAATCTCGCAGCAGTCTTAGCAATTCCCGTCAAAAGACAACAAGTGGTCGTTGTTTCCAACAGAGAGTTGTTCTGCATTGAAAATAATCGCAACATTGAGTTCATTAACTTCGTCGAAGTTAATGTTATCAATGAAGATTGGAGAGCTCCTTTCATCGACTTCGTAGTTCATGACATACTTCCTAAAGATCCTAAGGAGGCTACGAGTATTCGTCGACGATCTCTTCGATTCTACTACAATCAGACTACCAAAACTCTCTATCGACGGACTTATGACGGCCTACTCTTGCGCTGTCTTGCTGGTGATAAAGCGAAGCAAGTATTGCGTGAAGCTCATGATGGCATTTGCGGAGCACATCAACCCGGCCCTAAACTGCAAGATCGTATCCAACGAATGGGTTACTATTGGCCCTCTATGGTGTCTGATGCCATCGAATATGCAAAAAAATGTCGAGCTTGTCAAATTCATGCAGATTTCATCCATCAACCGTCGAAATTCCTTCATCCGACTGCTGCTTCCTGGCCTTTTGAAGCTTGGGGTATGGATATTATAGGTCCTATCAATCCTCCTTTTTCTAAAGGACATCGGTTTATACTAGCAATAACTGATTATTTCTCCAAGTGGGCCGAAGCCATACCTTTGGCTGAAGTCAAAACCAGCAGCGTCATCAACTTCGTCAAAAACCACATTATCTACAGGTTTGGTGTGCCTCGACGAATCATTCACGACAATGGACCTCAGTTCATTAGACAAAAGTTCACCAGGTTCTCTGACGATCATCGAATTGATAATATCGCCTCTACAGCTTACAACCCTGCTGCTAATGGCTTGGCTGAAGCCTTCAACAAGACTATCATCAAGCTCCTTAAGAAGTTTGTGTCTACTAACAAACGGAACTGGAGTGAAAAGCTTGGAGAATGTCTATGGGCCTACCGTACTACGGTCCGCAACCCCACAGGCTGTACACCCTTCTCTCTAGTGTACGGTTGTGAAGCAGTTCAACCTCTAGAACTTTAAATTACTTCCTTGAGAATTACTATCGCCAACGAACTTACTGCGGAGAACAATGATATTCTTCGACTTCAAGAACTGGAGGCGCTCGACGAGAAGCGACTATTGGCTCAACAACATATAGAATTATATCAAGCCCGCATCTCGAAGACTTTTAATCGCAAAGTTAAAGTCAGAGCCTTTCAGAAAGGAGAACTTGTTCTAACAGTCAGATGTCCCATGACTATGACTCACATGAGCAAACGCAAGTTCGATGCAAAATGGGAAGGGCCTTATATCGTGAGTAAAGTCTTCTCAAATGGAGCCTATCAACTCACAGAGCTGGATGGTCGAGTTGCAATGATGCCTATCAACGGCAAGTTCCTTAAAAAGTACTCTGTATGAATATAAAAGGGATTTCTTGTACATATGACCAGACAGTTCATAAATAAAGTTTGATTTTATTTTATCATAAACGATGTTACATAATATCAAGGACGGAAATCACTATCGTCCTTCTTAAAGACAGCCCAAGGACCACTACCGTCTTTTTCAAAAATATAGTCGGCAAAAGAGCCGAGGACATCCTTGCTTGATTTCACCAGAAATGCGCAAGCGGCCATCCTCATGGCCTCCTCTTCTTCAGTCTTCCCTGGCTCAACTAGGAAGTCCAAGATATCCCGTGGCGGCTTGGGTGCAGATGAACCTTCGCCCGCCTCCGTCTGCTTTGGATGGTTTGGCTCGGCTGGACGCTCCTTAGTGACTTCTTCAAACTTGGGGACAATCTCAGCCTTCTTTGATGCATCTTCAGACGACATTTTGTGTTAAAAGTGAACTTGATCATTCCTTCTAAATTTCTGTTCTATTTATAGGCAGAGATTCTTAAAACAGTCGATTACGCGAATCGAAGCGACGCATTCTTCACAACATTAATTCCATTCATTTTGACGGATCATCCGTTCATCCCATTCATCCAACGGTTCATCCGTTCATCCCATTCATACGACGGTTCATCCGTTCATCCCGACGATTCATTTCGTTCATACATTCTGACGACTCATCCGTTCATCCATATCAACAACTTGTCATATCTTTTTGACCTCTAATTAAGTTGTCTACCGAAATAATGATATTAAAAAAAAGAAAATTATATTCTGCCATGTCTATATTACCTCTGAGAAGATATAATGAATATAATTATTTTCTAAATCAAGAAATATATCATGTTCTGAACCTCTGAATATATTTTCTATCGCTATTATTTATATCCGTATTGGGATATGCAACAAATAATAGAGCCACAAAAATAGTGTCTTTTTATTAATCAAGATCAAAAACATTACAAAAAGACATATCACAAAGGAGAAAATACAAGAAGTTTTCTTTCACTCAATTGGTGGGGTCATCAGATTAGCTATCTGCTGCTTCAAAGTTTGAAGTCGTTCTTCACGAGAATCCAACACCCGCCTTCTAGCCTCCGCCATTCCAGATTCATCGTCAAATGTTGGCAAGGTCACTAGTCGACGGGTGATTTCATCTTGATGAAATTTGACAAACTCATCCTTCTCATGGGTCAGAATGTCTAGTTGTTGAACTGCAGCTTGATGTTGAGTGGTCTCTTCTTCAAGAGCAAGTTGAACAATTCTCAACTCCTCTTGAAGTTGAGCAAATTCTGCCTTCAGATCAGCAACCTTCTTCTCTTTCTCCCTAGCAGCAGACGCTATTATATCCATCTGAGAATTATATTCTGAAGATTTTGTGGTAAAAGTGTCCAAAAATTTTTTGAAATCTGCCTTAGTCACCTCAGCTTCTCGAGTCATCCTTTCGAACTCGGCATTTACCAGTGGCTCGACCTCTCCTCGGTTAAGATCTTTGTAGATCTTGATTGATTCCTCCAGCTCATCCAGTACATGTTCAAGGTAAGCCGCCTGAGCTTCATTGCCTTGATCTTGAATGCCGCCAATCAGATAAGAAGTTGGACTTCTGACAGTGATGAAACCAATATTCTCTTTCTCCATTACCCTTTCTACCAAAGGTCCCAAGGAACTGAAGAAAAAATTGGTAAAAAAACCAACTATAAATTTATTGGTAGCTACTGCACTAGGTGTAGCAGCTATTCCTACTGAAGCTTCAGCATCAGATGTTTGTGAAGGCGGAAGTTCAGCTTCTTGAACATGGGTCGTAGCCTCTTTTAACAAAGGAGCCATAATAGAGCTAGTCGCCCCTCCTAGATGCTCTTCTGCGAAATAAAGTAAACGTCATCAGTGTGCTGTCACTAAAGACTATCAGAAAAAAGATCAAAATGAAGGCAAGCTTACCAAAACTGGGTCAAGTGACAAGATTGTCATTTGATGGAATAGGCTTGAGCCTCGCAGAAGTAGTTTCAGACATTACTGCCTGACTACTTTCTGCTTCAGAGCCGCCTGATAGATGACGGCTGCCGCTAGCTATCGCCTCTATCTGCACTATGTCAGTACATACCGGAGGAATCAGAGAAGGTTGAATTTTTGTATGAATGAAAGTTAAAACATCAGTCATCTGATCTATAAATGAAGATTGTTAAAATTAGTCAATACCTCTTTGATCGGGGACAATAGTTTCCTCCAGTGCTGTTTCATCAGCATTTTTCTCTTGGGGTGTAGGGACAGCAGCATCCTCTTCATTGTCATGAACATCCTTTGCATTTGTTTCTTCTTCGTCTGCCTCCTCCTTTGGTGCTTCCTTATCATCACTTGCATCAACTGGATCTATGTCATGGAAGCCGAAATCACAGTCATCCAGAGCCTCGATCATCAGTCGATCTTCTTCAGCACGACATGATCTTGGTGTAGCTGGAAGACGAGCAGCTTCCATTGCAAGGGTAGGAGATGGTAATACCTCAACAGATGATTCCGACTCATTGATTTGGGTCGGAGTTACATTCGCTTCTGCAGCCTCATCTTTTGTTTCTGCAGTCTCTTCCCTTGTGTCTGCGACCTGGTCCCTTATCTCTATATTGGCCGCTCCTTCTTGTGTATCTGTTACCTGTTGAGGCTCAGGAGCAGGTGTAGGAGAAGGCATCATAACCCCAGCGGCATCACTTATCAGGGCAGATGTATGGATAACTTTTGGAGGGGTGGCTAGTTTCTTTCTGAAAGCTATTTTCTTTCTGCGTAGAGGTTCTTTCGGGCTCTCTACATCTACATCATGTGTTTGTCTTTGGATGGAAGTTGGGGTCGTCACCTCTTCTCTGTGAGTCGACTCAGCCAGTTGCCGAGACTACGATCGAGTAGTGACCCTTTCCGAAGAGTCTACAACAGCCTTCTTCTTAGAAACAGGAGAAGATGGTTCTTCTGCCTTTCTCTTCTTCTTCTCCTTGATAGGAGATCTTACAACTTTCAAAGAAACACGCAGCGGTTCGTAGACTTCTTCAGGGAAGTTGGTGTAGTGCCCCGCTCCGCGAAGGCACTAGATAGACAGAAAGATCGGATTGCTGGCTCTGCAACAGGAGATGATTGATCTGGGTGAGTGGACGAAGTCTCATTTGCTGATTCACTTACGCCTTAAGAATCTGAGTTTTTGATTGAATGCTTTTGTTAAAAACAAGATGGTAAATCATTGAGTATGCTTTAAGAGAATTCACATGTTGCCTCGCTAAGATATGAATGTTGCCTTGATAAAGAGAACCTTGTCATGCTAATAACAAGACGGTAACCACTATGTATGCTTATAAGAGATTTCACATGTTGCCATGCTAAAAACAAAAAAAGAAACAATCTGCATGCTAATAAGAAGACTCGTTGCCTGCTAATAAGAACTAAAATGATGCTTGTCATGCTTGATAGGATAAGAGAAGACAAATGAATCGAATGGAATGCTTGATCATTGCTTGCTGCTAAGTATGCTTGAGAATTGTAGACATGTACAGACGGACTTGTACATGTTGACATGAATAAAAGAAAGGCACGAATTGAACGTGTCGTATATCTGCAAAGGCATGAATGAACATGTCGTATATCTGTTAAGGCATGAATAGAACATGTCGTACATCTGATCACAAATCTGTTTCATCTGATAGAATCCTGCTAGAGCATGCATGTGGTCTAGGATAACTTGTTAACAAGGAAAATTTGTCTCTCGGGTGGATCTGGGGGCGCCTGGACTACTCGGCCTAGGAGAGATTAGGGCCTCCATGTAAAAATAGGAGTCGATCTGAGTCCTTAGCGACGAGCTGAACCCAAGAGAGTCACAGCGGCTAATCATGGGTTTTCCATGGACCATCATATAGATAGGTGTTGGTTGGTGCAGAGCAGAACCGGAGAGTCACAGCTGCCAATCGGTCTGCATGTGTCTATCATATGTTTTGCTAAGAGGTAACGATGCAGAGACGAACAGGGAATGAAAATGTTGGTTTTATAATGTTTATGCTAATCCTTGTCTTGTGCAGGGATGGACGGTCGGCTATTGTAAGAATCACTGAAAAGTGATACACATGTATTGCTTGAGTTTGTTATATGAATTGCTTGAAAAGATTAATCTGTTACCAAGAAGTGCTATGTTCTACTAAAGAAAAGATGTAATATCATGCTTGTAATCTGACCCCTAGAATGTCTTGAATCAAAGAAAAGAAATGATATGCTCATGAAATACGCTGCGCACTGCACATAAAATGAATAGTCATCGTGCTAGAAATGATTAGTCCCTTGTATGCTTGAAATGAAATGAAACATATGTTGGCTTTTCAAAGATGTTTTCAAAAGAATGTAAACTGACTCTGTATGCATGGAATGAACATAGGTAAAAAGTAGCAAGATCACATCACAAAAAATATTTCCCACTAAATGAAAAGTGATCGTTTCAGACAAATGTAGCTCTTTGTTCATAATCACCAGTATGCTGATATACTGACCCACCATCAGTCTGCGTGCAGGTGCACTATGCATCAAAAAGGATAGTCCGCAGCGATAGCCCGAGCCTCATCCTCAGGAGCCAGAAATCAGAAGAGATGCCAAGAGATGACATCTGTTGCTAGAGTTGGTTTTGTATATAAAGGGATGTAATGTATGGGAACGGGATCATTGTAATCTGTAAAGTTCTGAGAGAATATAACATTGCATCAGAGAGAATCGAGACCTTGTAATCTGTTCAAATGAAATCAATAAAGGAAATTGTTTCTTGTTACCATTGTGTTCAATGCTTGTATTCTGAAATATGTTCGTTGCTGCTTCAATTATCTGCGATACGTTCTGCTGCGTATTGTCAACCTTGTCTATTTTGTCTTGCTTCAGGTCTTGGCCTTATGCAAGCGCAACTTAGGCTTGCACGACATCATGCCTTAGCGAGGACGAACGATCCCAAAGAGCCTGAAGCGAGGATGAAAGGACTCTGCGGGATCGGGGCGTGACTGTTGGCTTCCCTCGAAGCTTCTAGAGGTGCATCCGCTTGCTCGTGCTCTTTATTATTACTAGGAGGCAACAAAACAGGTGCTTCTTTTCTAAATCGTGTCACTGTCGCAAAGCTATCTGTTAAATTGAAGTTCTCAGCAACAGTGTTTGCTGACGTATAAAAGATCGAATAAGTATACTGTATGCGGGGGCCACGGTCGTTCTTTGTCGGCATCGAGAACGTTGTCTTTGTGTCACGGGCATTGTAATAGGCCCAAGCCCGTGCTCCATCAATCAAATAACCTTTTCCCTGTAGGCATGTTATGGAATTGCCTACGTGGAATTGGCCGTAGCCGAATTGGCATACAAAACGGCTTGGGAGATAAGGTTCAAGATAGCATTCATCTTCGAACCGATATACTAGATGTGAAGGCCGAATCGTCCTCAACCAGTCAAAAGCTGTATGGCCCAACGGCTGCATTCTTACTGAGTCGACGAGGTTCGTTGACATATATTCGTAACCGGTTGGAGGCGGAACACAGAAGAAGTTCTATCCTTTGCCTAAGTTCAAGACTCGCCTGCAGTCTTTCAAAGTGGTATAGGCCCACTTACATCAAGAATATCTTCTCAGAAAACTACCGCTCACTGCTCCCATAGCAGGGTTCATTAAGGAATGATGGTGTAGAAGCAGCCATCCAAACAGATATGTATAAGGCAGTTCCAGCCGAGGAAAGTGTTCCTTTTCACCTTTTTCTCGAATCATCGAATCAACGAAGAGACGGAGACCGACATTCATTCTACATGTCATTGCCGACATTAAATCCATCCGGTAGCCGAAAACTAGACGGACGGCAGCAAACAGTATGCCGCGATGGAAGCGGTCAACTGCACTGGCCCCAGGAACGACATATCGTCGAAGCCAGTAGGTAAGGAAACCTGCCAGTTGAGCTTCCTTCGATATGGGTCTGTAACCCATCCTCATAAAAATCTCGACGATGTCTCCTTCCTTGAAAGAAGGATACTGAATATCATCCTCAATCTTGATATCCATCTCGTTGTGCGTCTCCATCAACTCTATCACCTCGCTATTGCTAAGCGGTTTGAAGAAGTTAGGATTGCATTTTTCATGTTCTTTGGTCTTCTTTTAGATAACATGGTTGAGGAAAAGATATGGCAACCATTTGGTCGAATAGCACGTGCCAGCCGTGCCACTCTTATAGTAGAGAGAGCAAATCTTGTAATGACAGAGTAGCTCTTTAAAAACTTCTACCATATGGGCATTCTCCTGGCGTAGTCTGTCCAACTCATCATTTGTCGGGACAAACTCTTCATAGGGGATATCCTCTATTGGCAGATTTGAGATGTACTTCATCTCATGCAAGGCTAATCCAATCTTCCCGCATGGCGTCATGAAAGTTCCAGTCCTATAATTGTATCTCTCCACCAACGCAAAGAATAGATGTAGATTCGGAGGGAAGCCATAGACTGTGGCATACACTGCCTGATACAGATCAATCTCTTTAAGCTGATCTTCAAATTGAACCAATATCCAATTGGCTATACATATCCATCTCTTATTGTCCGGGTTCACAAGACCTGTCAACCGCAGATCTTGGTCCAGATACCTCCCTTCCACCTTCGCAAACTCATTTGCGAATATTGGAGTTCTTACTGGTAGCAACAGAGAAGAATCTTCCGGCGGGATGCAACCGGGTTTTTGTCCTCTGAGTAGAGAGCTATGTCGCTCAGAAGAACTGTAGAATATATCATTATGATCTGGCCCCTTCTTAACACAGATATTACCCACTCGGGCCTGTTGCAACGGAGTTATATCCCATTCCATTCTTCTGGGGTAGCTTGCAAAAGCATATCTAGATAGAGAGAGACATCTGGAGATTTCTGGCAGAAGTATCGTCTTCTCGCCCCTTTGGAAAATTCTCTGCTCCATGCGAGGCCTTGGCTGAGAATTCTTGTCAAAAGCCTCACCAAATAAGAACAGAGGTTTCTTATGGGTAACAGTGTCAGCAGTTTGAAGAGGCTACCCGTTCATTAGACATAATAAAGTATCATTATCCTGTGCAATCAGGACAGCCTGTCTAGCTAACGGTAAAGCATATTAAGGAAAAGAGACATGGGAGAGATCTTCCTTGAATGACGATTCAGACAGAGATCCTGCAAGAACCTCGTAGTTGGGATCTTCTTTGAGGTTAACTGCATCAAATAAAGAGACATCAGTATGTGCAAAAGAAATCAAAATTTCTTAACAAATTCATCAAATTGCGCTATAAACTATCAGATTGCGCCAGTACAACCAATGTGCGCAAGACATCAGATTGTGCCAGCACAACCAACATGCGCAAGACATCAGATTGCGCCAACCTACTTGCACAAGACATCAGTTTGCGCTAGCAACCGACATGCACAAAACATCAGGTTGCGCATCAATGCACAAATCGATGGATTGCGCTGATCATTTTGTCAGCGCTTTCCAACCGATTGTGCAAAGATACAGTTTTCATAAAAATGAAAAAAAAACTGTTGAACATGCAGCCGAAACCCTAAAAAGGGTGGCGCAAGTGGTTGAGAATACCATCAATCTCTAAAAAGAGAGAGGCATCAAAGTTCAAAACATCAAAAACCCTAAAAAGGGTTTTCGATCATGGTTCGTCATTCACCTTGCAGAGCTGGGTGACCCGTCTCATGACGAGAGACTCGTGGTGCAACACGAGTCGAAGGTTCGGCAGGGGCCTTTCCCTTCTCAGTGGCCGATCGCTTGGGCGCCATTGATGTTGATGACGAGAAGAGGAAGAAAAAGTCGGAGTAGGAGAGGAGTTTCTTTCTCTTGAGAAATCAAAGGCAAGTAAAGGTCAAAAGAATGAGAAAAGAAACTATTTATAGTTTCTCACAGAGTCATAACGGTCACCTACGATTGCTCCGAGAAAGTCGGAGCTAAATCCTCCAAACGCACAGCCAGAGCGCAACTTGATTTTAAAATTGAAATTCAAAGTATTTCGAAACTTTGAATATTTTCAAAATTTCAAAACTTTGAAGGGGGTCTTGTAAGTCCTAAAAATCAAGTTGCATCCATCAAATAGGCAGAGAAATCTAAAATTGAGCACTCTTCAATGAACTGCGCTGTAGACAGACTGCGCTACAAATCAACTGCGCTATCCTGAACTATGCCAATGCCCGAGCGCGCTAGGCTGACGTGGCAATGCCATCATTACCTGACAAGAAAATCAAATCTTCTGACAGCCTGACAGCCCGAAAAACGAGGAGTCTGTTCGTTTCTCGTGTCGCACCGCCTTCTAGGACAGCTGTCCAAATCCTAGCACGATCCAGTTGCCAAGCACTAGCACGGTCTAGCTGTCCAACGCCAGCGCAATCTATCGACTAGAGCGGAGCGCAGTCTGAAGCTAGCGCTATTCACGTGGTGCAATCCATCAAACTTGTTGAAGATAACTTACATTTATTACATGGCTTACATGCCATGAATTGCTCGCCACGTGGCTAGGGGTGTAAAATAGACAAAGTAGTCCGTTGTCCGTACGTGTCCGGCTCTATAAATGGTTCGACCGCGGAACGTCCGATTCATTAACGAACAAAACTTGGACATTTTTTTTGGTCCGATTAAAAATCGGACCCGGACACGGTCATATCCATGTCCGGTCCGAATTCGTCCGCGAACAGTCCGATAGTGGAGACTCCTTTTGGTTTTGTATCAATTATGTCAAAATATTTTGGTTTTGCATCAAGTTTTTGTTGTTCCGTCTCGATTTTTGTTATTATTTTACTATTGTTTGTTGTATTCTATAACCTTCAATTGTATTTTCTTTCAACTAGATTTTTTGAACCAACTATTAAGGTATCTTGATAAAATAATAACTTTTGGTAATATATTTAATTTGTCCGCGGACCGTCCGATTGAATTAACAAACAGTGGTTGTCCGTGTTCGTCCGGCCCAAACTTGAACAATGAACTGTCTGTGTCCGTCCGTCCGAACACATTTTCATTAACGGACCGAACACGGACAGTGGACTGTCCGTGTCCGTCCGGTCCGTTTACACCCCTACACATGGCAACTGCCTGCACACGACCAAGCGCATTTCAATCAAACAATGCCACGCATCTGAGTACAGTTAGCCCACGATCGAGCAACTGTCTAATGGCCAGCGCGGTTTGCAGTCTGCGCAGTCAGTCTCCAGCGTAAACCATTGTGCGCAATCCAGAATAACTACAAAATAGTTATTTTCATAACTCTATAAATAGAGTTTCAAGTTCTTCATTATGGGGGATCACATTATCATCAGAGATCAGGAGTTCTTGTCCAAGTGTTGCTGCATTCTTTAAAGGCTATCGTCTTCAAAGTTTACATCGTCCAAGGGATAAAGCGATCGTCTTCAGATCGGATTCCTATAGTTGTACTTTTCCAGAATTTATTGTACTCTTGTACTATTCTTTAAAGTTTGTGAAATAAAAGACTCTTTTGCAAACAACTGCTACAAGCATTGGACTACTGTTACTGCAAGCATTGGCTACTGCTTAACACATCAGTGCAAACATTGGCTGCTTGTGGCTTGCTATAGTTAGCCCAACAGTTTTCTCTCTTCTCTACCCAACTGCCCACTCATAAGATTAACACCTTGCTGCTACTAGCAGCTCTACATGTTGCTATTTTAGTAGCACCCTCCCCCTTCACTCTACTGGCTTCCATACTATACACACCTATATATGTAGGCACACACACTCACATATCTCCTTGTAACCTCACTTATCCAAATGCACCTGCACATGTCTATCCCTATACACACACATGCCTATATATACACTCACACTAGTTATCTACCTACCCAATTACCCCCAATCATAAATACTAGGTGTGCACACTTGAGTATCACACACTAGGTTGTGATACTCTTGTGATACGCACCCTACACTACCACAAGATGTACTCTGGGCTCTCATGCACATCTTGCTGACCAAATTCCCCTTCCAACCTGCTCCTACTTGTTGCAGACAATTTACAGTTGTCATAGACCTGTAACCTAGGGCAGAAGAACCCCCTCACAGCCTACCTGTTTATACACAGGTGCACATTCAAGTGCAGGGGTTCACCTGCTGTATAGGTAGCTAAGGCTCACTGGTGTACAGGGCCACTTGACTTGTTGCCATAGGGAAGAGGCAGCCTGCATACTTCCCCCTCATTTCTCACACACCATGTTAACACCTATACACATGTATTGGAATACTCTCACAGGAAACACACACACTCTCTCTCTATACTTGCAAGGACACCCACCAACACCCAACACATTCATATATATATATATATATATATATATATATATATATATATATATATATATATATATATATTACTTCTCCCTCATTTCTCACACACCATGTTAACACCTATACACATGTATTGGAATACTCTCACAGGAAACACACACACTCTCTCTATACTTGCAAGGACACCCACCAGCACCCAACACATTCATATATATATATATATACTGAAATATATATATATATATATATATATATATATATATTTATATATATTTTATATATATATATATATATATATATATATATATATATATATATATATATATATATATTATATATATATATATATATTTATATATATATATATATATATATATATATATATATATGTATACTTACATATACATCTGCAAATATATATATTTACACATATATGATATTATAGATAGGTACACACACTATTACATACATGCACCTATAGTAACAATTCAACAAACACCTAGTGTGCACTAAGCTAGGATACTCTCCCAAACCATCCAAAACTCTCCCCAAAGCCCATGAATAACTCAAATATAATACTTAGACTCTAATAGGAGTAATAGATAGCTATTCTAGTGCTTGTGGAAAAATATGATACGTGTATCACAAGTATCGAAGGGAAAAACCCCCCAAATCATCCCGTATCACAAAGAGTTGTGACACGACCTACTCGTATCCAATTGTAGACACGTAGTTAGCCTCACAACACTCTAACAAGCCTAATTAGGTGTCACGACCCGCACCCAGTGTAGGGGTACGAGAAGTGGGTACGTCCAGCCTACGTCGCAGTGCCGGCGGTTGAACGTTGTCCTAGGTCACATACATCTAACACAGTATAAATGTACCTGTACAAGATATACTCTCCAATCGGAGGACAATACAGAAGGTACAACTCAATCACAATTCCAGGATGGAAATAGCACAATAAGATAGATATGAAATCTCAAAAGAGAATGCAAAAAGAAGAGAATAAGTCTAAGTGTCTAAATGACACTAACATCTCAACATCCAAAAATAATACAACTCAGAAAGTCAAACACAAATAACATAATGAAATAAGATAAACAACCTAGCTATCTAGCCTAGGATATAGGGATGATTCCTCAGCTAGAGCTGGATCCTCATGTGGGTCCAACTCACAAGTGTCGTCTAGGCCTGCTCCATAATAAGTAGGGCAGAACTCCTAAGTATCATCTGTAATATTTTCAACTGGTCCAATCAGGACAGGAACGAGCACATATCTCTCAAATAGTTCATATCATGACAGAAAATATAAAACAAGCAATCGAGTAAGATACATAAAACACTGTAAGAAATGTACATGAAAGATAAGAGAGATATTTGTAAACTGGAAATATCTATATGGTAAGTAAGAACTGTAAGTGACTAAGTGATTTAGAGCACAAGATGGTTATGTAAACAGGTTGGGTTGCACATGAATAAGCTACGGAGTTGCATATGAATACCTACTGGGGATAACGATCACATAACCACTTCTACTCACCCCAACCCCAATCAATACACAAGGATCCAGTCAAGTTACGTTATTGCACATGAATAACTACTTTTATACATGAAGCTCATGTAAACATGACTGTACATGACAGCACATAAGTATACATGATGGCACATGAGAACATGTGTATACATAAATAGATACGAGTACAAGGAGTACATGATGCACATGATAAAGTACATGAACATGAAATATTCGATGCACCCGAGGGGGATAACATCTCATAAAAAGATCCATATAGTGCTAATCCGTGATAACAACGTGACAACATCAAGTAAAGTAATCTAGAGCAAAAATATACGTCCTGGCAAGTATGAAAACGATCAAAGAATGTACTCGCCTGATATCCTGAAAGACTGATTAGAATAGATGTCCGTATAGGAGTAACTGAGTCCTATTTAGAGCAACACAGGTTACAATGTATCCAAAATGTTATAAATCAAGTTTACAATGCATTCTACATGATTCTAGGTTGTTCTAGCTCAAAGTCAACTCTGATCAATAATCTAGTTAAACTAGGTCAACTCTAGTCAAACTAGTCAACTAGTCTAGGATTTTGGTCAAACTCAAGTCCACGAGACCAATTAGGCCTATAGGGGTCAGAAATAGTCTAACTAACTCCTATGTATATATACCATATATGTACATAGCTATTTAGTATATGAGACAAAGCCTATATAGGATACGTATATACATAGCTATTTAGTATATGATACCTATATAGCAAGTTCACAATAGATACATACACACATCCATATAGCATATATACAACCATATATAATAACATACATGTGTATATACATATATAATAACACACACACACACACCACACACACACACACATATATATATATATATAGATATATATATATATTTTTTTATATATATATACACACACACACACACACAAACACACACACACACACACACACACACACACACACATATATATATATATATATATATATTATATATATATATATATATATATATAATATATATATATATACGGCGGCTCCCACTCGATGAAGATCACCAAATGGTCACAAGAATTTTCTACCAAAGAGGACTCTGCGAGAGTCGCGGCTTGGGTAACCCTTCACAACCGGCCCCTCATATGCTTCGTCCCAGCGGCGCTTAGACGCATCGCCAACTCTCTGGGCACGTATGTTACCACAGCCCCTGAAACCAGCAACCTAACCAAGGATCACTATGCTAAAATTTGCGTGGAACTCAACCTCACCACCGAACCACCCAACTTCATAACCATAGAGCTGGGCAACCAGACCCACACCCAACAAGTCCTCTACGACAACTACGTTATGTTCTGCAATCATTGCCATTTACGAGGCCATCTCACGAAGCCTGCCACCGCCTTCACCCAGAACTCAAGGAGAAGCAACCCGGATAGACAATGAGCCAGCAGAAGGCATGTCACCAAGTCTCCTCTCCTACCGCGCCCCAACCCGCACACTCGATTCGAATCCAGCGACAGCAAGACAGACCGTAGCGAGAATCCTTGCAGGATGCTGATCAAAGCCCAATCCCCATGCAACAACCTAGATCTCACCGTCTCCAACCAATTTGACGTTCTTAGACTCGGAAGACGCGGGAAACAAGCGAGATCGGCCAACCCCTTGCCGAACTTGATCTCATCGAGATGGCGCACAGTCCCCGAACACGAAGATTGACAAGGAGACCACCGACACCATCTGCGTTGACCTTCAATGCCCCAACATTGACTCTGTTGAAGAAGCCCTTGCTATCCTCGGGCCAGACAAGTGCGGAGAGAACTTCAAGTTCAAGCCGCGGGTTACCCTTTCCAGTATACTATTCTTACGATCCGGAGCACCAATGACTCTCTGGTCATCCCCTCCGATGATCCCATCTTGGACTCCACCGGGGAATCAGTTAGCTGTCCCACAGACCCTCCAGAGTAACCCTCCAACGACTCTCCGACCTCGTCTAAGGCGGAGGCATCCCTATCGAACGGGGACCCCGGCACCTCGACTAGGGCAGAAGCGCCTACCTCACGTAGGGACAAGGCCAACAAAGCAACCGACGAAAACAAAACCATCCAAACCAGATCCGCCACCAGGCGGAACAAGAAACCCTCCCCTCAACTTCATTAATGATTGACATCCTTTTGTGGAATGTCCGTGGCCTGGCGAACAAACCCACATTAAGAAGAATTTCCGGCATGCAAAAAATCTACAAGATCGACATCCTCATCATCATTGAACCCAAAATCCCTTCTAAAAGATTAAAATCTATCCAGTTACAGCTAGGCTTCCCTACGGCCGTAGCGGCAGAAACGACATCTGGATCCTCGGCTCGACGAATGTCAAAATTGAGTTCATCCAGGACTCCCAACAGGCTCTCACTTGCTGGTGGGAACACCCCTCGATCCCGGATCGTTCTATCCTTTCCTCTGTTCACGGTAGCTGTGATATTATAGAGCGAAAACAGCTCTGGAACGAACTCATAAACATCCATCACCACCACACCAACTCCCCTTGGCTGTGCATCGGGGACTTTAACGCGATCACCTGCAGAGAAGAGAAAATCGGAGGGTGACCTCCTCCCACTTCGGCCATGCAAGACTTCAACAATTTTATGTTCAATGCTCAACTCACCACCCTTCAGTTCACTGGCAACGCTTTTACCTGGTACAACATGCAGGAAGGCGACCGAAGACAATACTCTCGCTTGGACAGAGCCCACACGAATGACCGCTGGCACGGAATACGGATCAGTACCAACCTTTCCCATCTCAACTCCACAGAATCCGACCACGCCCCTCGGTTGATTGAAATCAAAAACAATACTAGCCCTCTCAAAAAGAACTTCCAATTTCTAGACCTCTGGACCGATCATCCCCAATTTCTGGGTATTGTATCGGAAGCTTGGAATCGGGAAGACTCCCCCAACCCCCTTTCACGTGTGAGCAACAAGCTCCGAGCGACGAGGAAAGCTCTTTCCAATTGGAGCAAACTCGCTTACGGAGACATCTTCCAAGCCGTGCGAGTGGTGGAGGACGATGTCACCCGCTCCGAATCACACTTTACGTCGGACCGTTCGTCGACGGCTAGGAAGCCCTGAACCTCACCAAGGCCATGCTCAAATTCTAACTTAAAGAGGAAACCGACTTCTGGAAGCAGAAAGCGAGATTGAAGTGGGACAGCGATGGGATAGAAACTCAAAATTTTTTCATGCCTGCGTCAATGGACGCAACAGAAGTTATCCATTTACCGTATGGCAGACGACAACGGGAACATTATTACTGACCACAAAAGCATCCAAGAAGCAACAGCAGATTTCTACTCCAAATTATTCACCAAGGAGACTGTTCATATCGACAGACCCTTCTTGGACTAAATCCCATGACTCATAAATGACAATGATAACACCCAGCTGGAGCATCTACCGACGGTCCATGAAGTTAAAGACGCGGTGTGGGCCCTGAACGAGCATAATGCTCCCGGTTCGGATGGTTTTACAGGAGTCTTCTTTCGCAAATACTGGAAAATCATCAGCAAGACATCACCGACGCGGTAATCGCTTTCTTCGAGGGGGGCACCTATCCCAAAGCTATTTCTAGCGCCAACCTCATCCTAATCCCAAAAAAAGACAACCCGGAGTCCTTTGGGACTATCGTCCCATCAGTCTCTGCATTCACCAATAAATTATCTCCAAAATCATCGCTTCCAGGATGGCTGGGATTTTACCTAAGATCATCTTCGAGGAGCAAAGCGGCTTTGTCCTAGGAAGAAACATCCAGGACAATATTATGGCCCAAGAGCTTATCACCTGCATGAAGTTCCCCGCAAGAGGGGGCAACTTGCTGTTAACATAGACATGGAAAAGCTTACGACAGACTGGACTGGCAATTTATGATCTGGGTCCTCAGAGCGTTCGGATTTCGGAAGCTTGGACCAATACCGGTGGAGATCCATCAGCAACTCGGTAGTTCTCCACGGTTATCAACGGCCAGGCCAGGGGGATTCTTCAAATCCAGTAGGGGTGTCAGACAGGAGACCCCTTATCCTCCACCGTATTCATCATTGCCGCGGAGCCCTGAGCAGAAACCTTAATAACATGGTTAGTACTCCGAACTTCCAACACTATCACACCTCCAGTGGCTGTCCTACCATCACTCACCTGGCCTTCGCGGACGATTACTAATCTTCTCCTCGGGGAGTCAGAGCGGTGGAAGTGGTCCATAACACCTTCAGAGGTACCA